>LPNX010917942.1:178204-332235 GCA_001517045.1 Pseudotsuga menziesii | reverse complement strand
TGAGTTGCTGCATTAACAACTCCTTTGTACTCTGCTTCTGTAGATGAGAGTGCAATGGCACTCTGTTTCTTGCTTGACCAGCTGATTGGCCCTTATGCAACCATGAAAACATATCCTGATGTGGACTTTCTATCTGTGCTATTACTTGCCCAATCACTGTCAGTAAATCCAATCAAATCAAGATCAGATTTTGCTTTATAGAAGATCCCATGTGTCCTTGTTCCCTGAACAAAGTTAAGGATCCTTTTGGCTGCTTTCCAATGGATCTCATGAGGCTGATCCATGTATCTAGAAGCCACACTTACTGCATAAGAAAGATCAGGTCTAGTATGTTTCAGATACAACAAACATCCAATCAATTTCCTATACAGTGTATTGTTTACCATAGGTGAAGAATCAACTTCTTCCAGCTTCACTCCTGAAAGGAAACTTGCTTTACAATCCTTCATTTTGAATTTGTTCAGCAAGTCCAAGGCATATTTGGAATGGTTCACCTTGATTCTAGCTTTGGTTTGAGCAATCTCAAGCCCCAAAAATTGACTTAAGAGCCCCAAATCTGTCATGGAGAAGGCTTGGTTCATAGCTCCTTTTAAGGAAGCAATCTCATCCTTTGAGCTTCCTGTAATGAGGAGGTCATAAAAATATAGCACAATGATCATTAATGAACCGTTAACTAACTTCAAATAGACATTTGGATCTGATTTGCACTGAACAAAGTTCAGTGATAGCAAGAAGCTATCGATCTTGGCATACCAAGCCCTGGGGACTTGCTTTAGCCCATACAATGACTTTCTCAACCTGCACACAAGAGAAGGGTTAGTAGAAAAACCTTGAGGCTTCTGCATATATATCTCTTCAGTGAGATATCCATTCAGGAAGGCACATTTTACATCCATGTGATGTACCTCCCATTTCCTTGAGGCTGCAATGGCTAAGGCTAGCCTGATGGAATCCATCTTTGCCACCGGGGCAAAGGTCTCATTGTAATCTATGCCATGAACCTGTGAGTAGCCCTTGGCTACCAATATGGCCTTGTACTTCAGTGGTGAACCATCAGCAGCAAATTTGGTCTTATAGACCCACTTACATTGGACTAACTTTCTCCCTGGGGGAAGATCCACTAGCTCCCATGTGTTGCTCTTCTGGAGTGAGCTTAACTCCTCCTTCATGGATGTTTGCCATCTTGGATCTCCTGCTACTTCTTCATATGTTTGAGGATCAGACTCCACCATCAAATAGCATTTTTCATCAAACATAGGATCCTTCATGCACAGACCACTCTCAAATTGAGATCTAGTCCTCCTTGGGTCATTGGGATCCCCAGCTAGCTCACCTGCTGCATGTAGTGTCTTGGCTTCCCATTTTGCCCTTGTAGGGCTGTTAGGGTCTGCAATAAACTCATATCCATAATATAAATCAGAATCAGCATGTTCAACAAACTCTTTACTTACTTCCTGAGGTTCAGGTGGAGAAGAGGCTTCTCCAACTTCCACTGCTGCAAGGGGTTCTTCTTCAAACTGAACACACCTTTCAATGAAGGATTTGTTTTTGCTCAAATTTATTAGTTTGTACCCTTTTGAATCTTCAGATTATCCAACAAAAAGACACTCTTGGCTTTGGGGCTGCAAAGCCTTCCTCTTCTCTGTTGGAGTTCTAGCCCAAGCCTTTGAGCCAAAAATCCTGAAATGGGTCACATCTGGCTTGTGCCCACTCCATGCTTCGAAGGGAGTCATACCATCAAGTTTTTTATGAGGCACCCTATTCTGAATATAGGCTGCACAGTTGATAGCTTCATCCCAGTACTTTGGTGGAAAATTTTTGGCCTCCATCATGCATGTTGCCATCTCCTTCAGTGATCTGTTCTTCCTCTCAGCAACACCATTTTGCTGTGGTGTGTAAGGGATAGAATACTGCATCTAAATACCTGCATCTGCACAATAATTAATAAACTCAGACTTTAAATACTCACCACCATTTTCAGATCTGAGGGCCTTGAGTTTCCTTCTAGACTGGTTCTCAACCAAAGCCTTAAAGACTTTGAATAGGCCAAAAACTTCAGACTTGTGTTTCAGGAAGTGAACCCAGCAATACCTGGAAAAATCATCAATGAAATTCAATGCATATTTGTCTTGAATAATGGACATATGAGGAAATGGGCCAGCAACATCACTGTGGATTAGCTCGAGGGGTGCAGAGGTTCTCTCATGACTAGCTCCCTCAAATTTGTGCTCTGGGTGTTTTCCTAGGATACAACCTTGGCAGACTCCTTTGGAAAATTTTATCTTGGGAAACCCTATGACCATCTCTTTTTCACTAAGATCAGAAAGATACTTGTAATTTATGTGGCCAAATATTTCATGCCAAATCTTGCTGGCTTCATTAGCATGAATCAGAAGAGCAGAGGGGTTTGAGTAGGGTAGGAAGTGTGAGAACAAGTATACCTTTTGAGCATGATTTGCAACTCCTTTTACAATGACTCTACCACTTGATATCTCTGTGATCTCAACTTCATCAGGGGAGAATATGAACTTCTTAGGAGACCTAGTGTGGGTCATCTAGTACACTGACAAGAGGTTGGAGGCAAGACCAGGCACATACAACACATTGCTGAACTGACCATGATCAAGATCAATCCTCCCTTTGCCCAAACTTTCAGTGAGAGAGTCATCTCCCAGTACTATAGGTGGTCCTTTTGACATGTCAAGTGAGGAGAAGGCCTCCTTGGTCGAAACCATGTGTCTTGAAGCTCCAGAATCAATGATAAAACTAGGTGAGCTTGATGTGCCAGCAACCAATGCATGAACTCTCTCTTTGTCATATGAACTTGATCCTCCTTCTCTCTTCTTTGATATTTCTGGAAGGGAGATGCAATTCTTCTCTAGGAGTTGGGTCAGCATGTCTATTTGCTTATTCATACAAGAGCTTTCAGTGTGATTTCCCTTATTGCAGTATGCGCACTTGTTCATTTCACCTTTTTTTTTCTTCTTCTGGTAGTTCTTCTTGGAACCTTGTGGCTCCTCCGAAGACTGTTTCTTGTCTCTCTTTTGCTCAGGTGGATTTTTAGCTTTCTTTTTTATTTTTGAATCCACCTTTGAATCTCCAGCAATCAGAGCTTGATCTTTGGATGGTTTGATGGTGCCCATCATCACCAGCTTATCCTGTTCTTGTGTGAGAGATTCCATGAAATCTGCAAGGCTAGGCATCTTCTAGGTTCGAGCTGTCAGTTTTGTGGCATAGAAGGTCGAAACAAACACTGAATAGTCAGGGCCTAGCTTTGAGAGAATGGATAGGATGAGCTGATCATCCTTCTTTTCAATCCCACACTATTTCAACTGCAAAACAAGTGCTTTGAACTTGGAGAAATATAGCTGCAGGGATTCAAAGCTATTTGGACTCAGAGAAATCAGCTCATTTTCGATTTGATGTCCCCTCATCTCATCTGTATTTCCAAAAAGATCAGAAAGCTTCTCCCATACTTCATTCGATGATGTCAATCCATCAAGATGGAAAAGGAGGTCTCTGGAAATACTCAGACATAGGAGACCATAAGCCTCATCCCTTCTATTGTGCCATTTTATCTTCTCTGTAGCTGCATTGGGCTCTGCTTCTATTGCCATAGTCACCCTGTAGAGGCCTTTCACTCTCAACAGTATCTCCATCTCTGCTTTCCATTCAAAGAAATTGAAGGGATTCAAGATAGTTTTCTGTGATTGATCCATAGCTTAGAAAATCTGTCCCGACTGTCAGTAGAAGGCTCCCAGTCACTAATGTCGAACCTGCAAAACAATTTTGAAGGAGATAAATCAATCTACAATGGCTCTGATACCATGTGAAAATTGAACCCAGTGATAGATTAATTTTACTCACAACAATTAACAATTGATCATGCAAAATCACTCACAAAAGAGACTGAAATTGGATCTGAACACTAAACTATATTAACTCAGTGTACAATAGCCAACCGTGTAACATAATAGGTTGCTGAATAAATTAAATACATCATGGATTTGAATGCATGAGGAGAAATTCAAATCTAGCATAAATCAGGCTTACTAAAATTAAGCAAATCCCCCATAGGTGTAAAAAGCTGATCCCAAATCTGTCATGGAGCTCACGAATTATCAAAATGTCTTAGGCAAGCTAAAGAGTGATGGAATGAAAACTCATACATGCTTTTCCAAGGAGAAAAGAGTGGAGGATGAAGAGGACAAAAAACTAGTTCACCTCACCTAGTCAAACTTTACCTATTGCCTTAAAACACTGAAAAAGCAGGCAATAAAGCAGAAAAAGCAGAAGGGCGCCTAGGAGACCAGGAATAAAGCACAATTGATTCCTTGAGGTTTCCCAGGCGCTACATGGGTCAAATTAGGCAAGTTGGACAACTATGGATAGGTAATTGACAACTTGCATAAGGTGGGACACATGAACTAGGCAAATAAGACAAAAATAATTAAATTAATGTCTAATAGTAAAATATGGGTTGATTATTCTAACAGACCCCATGTCATGCGAGTACCAGCCCATCCCCAGTTGCTAATTCCTAGGTAGTTAAAAAAAAACATTAATATAGGAAAACTAAAAAAAATCTAAAAACTAAATAAAAAGAATTAAATCACAAAACAAAACAAAATAAGTAATATATTTTTATATGTAATATCTTACATTAATTACATAAACCACAAATAAATAATAAATTAACGAAACAAAATACAAATAAATATGAAATTAAAAACATAATATAAATGTTATTTACCTATTAAAAATAGAAAACAAATGTGGATATATGGATACAAAAAACCATGAAGCTAACCCAACCAGAGTGACCATGAAGCTTTGAAGGAGGTATATTTGGCACCAAATATTTGGATTTGGAAATATTTCATGGGAAGGGAATGCATTGTGGGGATTTGAGAGGCAATGAGGGAGAATATAATTTCTTTTCTTTGTGATTTTGTTGAGGAGAGGGGTCTTGGGAAAAATTGTTGAGATTTTAATGAGTATATAAGAAATGGTTAATATCGTTGTTTTGAGAGAAGGGATTTTAGAATTGGTATATGATTGAAACTACTATGGAGTAAACTTGGAGAGTTATGAAAAAGAAACAAAGAATTCAAATTTGGAGAGGACTTCTGCAAATAATTTGGAGAAATCCACTTTAACAACTGCTACAAAATTTCAGGTTGGTCTAGTTTTATTATCATTTTTTTTTCTTGGGTAAAATGTAGAGATTACTATTATAGTGTTGGTGCATAGCCAAGAGTGCATCAATTATCTGTAGCTGAGAGTGTTAGGGAATAGTCATAAATGGGACAAGGTTAATGTTCTATTAGGGATTCTTGTGTTGAATTAATGAATCCACCAAATATTGTAGATGTAGAAACAAAAGGCACTTGAGGTCAAGAAATTCTAGAAGTGGAGAAATTCTTAATTTAGAAATCTATCTGCAATGAATTTTTCAATACCAATACCTAAATTCCACTACCGATTCTGATCTCTTTGCATGGCCTTTTCAAGGCCCATATCATTTATTTCCATCATTGAATCAATTTTAGGGAAAATCCTTATGAGTTGTGGTGACCAGAGTTGTGGAAAAGAGAAATGAGGTCACATGAAGTCCTCCCCTTATCCACATGCTAACTCTCTTAAGTTCATCATATTATTCCTCTTGCAATACAACCTCAGCCATTCAGTGTTACTAGCAGTCCCCCTAGCACATGTTTCTTTCTCTCACACCCCATACAAGGGTTCCTTTTTCCTCTTCATATATGGGAAAACACTATTTTATTTTTCTTGTACTGAGAAATTGCTAGGAGGAATCTATTTCTTGGGATACACACAACACTCCTTCAATTCGCTTTATGCTTTACATGGAGGGGGATGAGAGCTAGGATGAGAGTGATAGAGTAAATAATGGATTCCCTTCTATAGGCTAGTATCCAGTTGCTGGTTAACTTTTCCAACTTTTCTCTATTCAATGAGTGATTATATTCAACATATGCTTGATAACATTGACTAGGATATGAGAGTATACCTCCACCATTAGTTTATCATCTCCATAACTTATAGTTGAGTCTAGGGTCTATTCCCTAAGTTTCGAGAAGTATTTTATCTTGAGAATTACAATTTCTATCTTCGTCAGACCAAGATGAGCCTTGAACTTAATCTTTTATGTGGTAGCTTGTATCCTCCATAGGTATTCCATTTATAACTTTATATTTTCTATGATGCGATGATTACATTCCTTTTGAATTCCCCATAGAATAAATCCTAGAAACACTTGCTAAACTATTGAGTATTTAGTTCTCAAAGGGGAGGTGTGTCACTCCTCTATGGTTTAAAGAATATCATTTATAGTTTATTCCATCTACCTTAAGGCTATTGTACCTTTTCCCCACATCATGATATCATCCTGACTGCATTGATTAAAAAGGTGTTCTTCTTATTATGCTTCATGGTTACAAATATATCATATCGAGGGTTCCTCAAAGCCCCATATTTTTATTTCGTCCCAAGTTAGATCCTTTATTATTTCTAGTAACCAGAGGAAGGTGGATATTTTTGGCCATATCCCCAGGTTCAATTTTTTGTTTCAAAATCTTATCAAGTTTCTAGGACGTTTTGCTTTTCTTCTATGCAATAGGATTCTTTAAATGAAATATGCCCTCCCTTATGATACCCCATCGATAGATTCTAGTCCATGACTCAATTTAATTCTCCTACTTAATCACCTTAGGATTTCCTACTCCTCCAATTCCAATTACAAAGATTGAAAATGAGGTTGTTGCAAGGCATATCCAAATAATATTTTTTACCAAGAAACATTGTAGCTAAGTTGCACGAAATGTGGAAGTGTGTACAAGTTTAAAAAATGGGAACGCTTGGAAACATGACCCCCAAAAAATGGGTACACTGGGATAAACACGATATATATATTTATATATATAACACATTTTCTGTCACAACCCCAGGTTTTCATAAAAATTTAAATTTTTTGAGTTAATAATAAATGTTATAACCTGCGGTTCTACTGACAGCTAACAGTTAGCCTAAAGATCAGTTAAGTAAGTGGTTTCTTAACAGTTTAATTTTTCGTAGCAAGATAAAATCTTTTTGTATGTTATTTGCTTCAATTTACTGATTAGCTCTTTTATGTCAGTAGGTGGAATCTACTTTTAGATCCGGGGCTTACTTAGCATTCATGCTAATGCAGATGAATACTGTTTCTTACAGGTTTTTACAGGTACGATCAATCGAGTACATATTTTTAAATATTTATTAGTGTCAGCAGTATTTTGTTTGCAAATTAAAAAGCTTAGTACAATAAGCTGCTAAACACTAGACAGCTCCTATAAGGTAAAATCATTTGATTTTCATCAATTGTTCAAATAAACAAGCTTGGAAAAAGTGTAATAACAGTACAACATAATTGCGACCTTACCACTAGAATCTTATATATGTGTATTTCTTCTCTAGTCTAAGTGGTTAGTAATACTCAAAACATTGTTTTACTTGACAATATTTTGCAATATCATCTTGTCTTGCTTGTATAATCATTGGCCCTTAATTTATTTCTAAAGGGTACTCATAACCTATTATCTTATAAACAGTAAGAACTTTTGAATGTAGAAATTATGACCATTATACTCTTCTACAAGAGCTTAAGGCTACCCATACTTTGTTCCCAAGTATAACTCTGAGTTCTATTTACTTTTGAAAATGTAATAGGATCATCCTTATTCCTATCATCAGTTTTATCTCTGTAGTTATCTTACTGTCCACTAGACATAAAGCCAAGTTGGAAATACTCCCAAGTATTTAACAAAGTAATGTCGCATAAACTATACCTCATACTTTTCTGATAATACTTTTATCTTTTAAGAAATGTACTACTTCATAGTTTCGATGCTATGGGAGTTATCAATTCATTTATAATTCTTAGTTATGCATAAATGACTTGTTTGATGAGCCATCCATCTACAAAATTTTGTTATTGTCACATATTCAATACTAGCCTTAACTTCTTGGCATTATTATTATAAGATACTATCTATAAATGCTAGACTTAGAATATTCTTAGAGTAAAAAGGGTTTATTATACCCAAGCTATAAAAATGAGTGGTGTATCAAAGGTTAACTTACCAAGCACTCAAATCCCAACCTTCATCGAGTTCAAGTTTGCAAGGAACAACTCAAGGGTCTTAAATCTTTGTTACTAGAGTCGCCATGGTCTTGTAATAGTTAATATGCACTCTAGAAAAAACTATACTAAGACTCCACTATGTCCTAATCTAAAAACATAACATATAGCATATGCTATATAACTTATTAAGACCAAGTTAGAAAATAGTTATGCCATCGCTTAACTCGTTATGATAAATTTTAATATAAAACAATATACGTTGATGTAGTGAGGGTTTGGCTTATTCCACGTCGGGTTTATGTTTATGGTTATACATGACAACTTGCTTGGCCAACGTAAACTCTTCCATGACAATAATTTGGTGATTGGGTTCATATAATATATAATGCAAATGATTAGAGGTTGGCTCCAAATTATTGAGCTGTTGATACAGCTTTATCCCGCACTGCAAAATCAAACAAATAATATATTTTATCCATGCAGGAACTATGGATCACGACCCTCGTTCTTGAATAAATTTAAGGCTACATGGAGGAATCCTGTCCATGTGTAGCGAGTATAAAACACTCAGGAAACTTAACCTAAAGCATTGTTGTCCCGTAGTTTATGCTGCTCCAGGGTTGCTTGGGATCGTCTTCCATGGCCGCCATCATTCTCCTGGTTACCATCGCATTATGCCTTGACTCTATGCTGCCTCCGTCCTCCATTGAGTGGTTTTGATTTGCTAGTTCTTTCTCTGTCAGTCATGGATTTGTTCTTCTTCCTGTTTGTGTTTTTCTACCGGTGAAACCTTCTCCCCAAGCTCTGTGTATTTTGGTGAATCTTCAGTTTTCTTCTCGGTTATTTGTACCTTGCTACTGTGTGAGGTTTTGACAGTTGATGGGTTCTCCACTGTGCCGTTTGTAGGTGACAGTACTCGCAAAATGACTCACCATACTCCCTGTGACAGGTAAAGATTACATAAACCTTTCTTTTGTACGCAGCAAGTTTCAATTAAGAAAATACTTTCAAGCTTTTTACATGTAAGATGATTTGCTGACAAGGGTTTTCACTTGCTACAGGTGCTCGTTGAAGTGCAACTCGTACAGGGATAAGAAGACTACCCTTGCAACAGTCGTGGCTCATGGCTCCATTTTGGGTAAGCCCCATGGTTTGAAGGATGGGTTCTCTCCTTAAATGCAGTTGGGGTGGTCATTGGACTCACCCAAGGTCTGAATACCCTTTCTCGTCTTTCCACAAGTTATATTGTGTTTTTTTATATAATTACAAGTTATTATAAACATGTTTTAAAATTAAACCCTTGACAGGGTGGATGCACTTATGAGTGTAGTGTTTTTTTTTGGTTGAAGCTTGGCTTCACAATCAGTTTTGAAAGTATACTTGCAAAGATAGCTTCACTGCAACTTGTTTTTGATTGCTAGCCGTTGAGCTGTACTCTGTAAAATTTAGGGTTTATACCCTTTTTGAAAATTAATGAAGTTAAACTCTATTTGAGTATTTATTAGGTTTTTATATGTTAAATTTTGAAATCTGTACTCACAGCCGTGATATAAATCTTGAGTATTTGATGAAATTCCCAGGTTAGGGTTTAACCTGTAAAACCCTTGTTTGGTTTATCTTACTCATAAGTTAATAATTAAGTTGTTTCTCTATTTTAGTTTATCTGTCCTTAACGGACTGAAAATGCATTATTTAATTATCTAAGATGATTACAGAGTTTACACGAGAAATGATTATTATGTCGGTAATGGTAATGTATTAGTTTTAAGCATTTGAATTTCAAATAATTAGATTTATGTTGTTATTAATGGACTCTGTTCTTTTATAAAGGCAATTGTACCTGTTAGACAATAATTTGAAAAGAAATTAACCTAAGTATGACCTAGGTTACTATAGTACTTAGAATTATTTATAATTTATATTTCAATATTTCTCATTTATGCTCAATTCATGAGCTAGGGTTTTACTCCCTTTCATTTTAAATAGGATAATGTTTCTTATGTTATTACCTTGTAATTTTTATTGATGTATACAGTTTTTCTTTAATTTGTATTTATAAATTATTAACCTATATTTGTCTTTGTTTAAGAATAATAATAATGTTATTTACATTTATAGTACTATTATTTAAGTAGAACATACATTCTTAAGTTTATGTTAAATCTTGTTTATATAGTGATTATGACTGAAAACAGTCTGTAATAATTGCATTAGTTTAATTTAATTCGTATCTGTGGATTATTTAGAATACAAAGTTAAAGAACCTCCATACTTATCAGTATTATTTATATTTACACAGTTCTACAAAAGTATAATATGGTTTATAGTATTTACTTAAAACCCTAAGTTACTTCTGTCCTTTAGCTATTAAGCTCAGTAAGGACTACTGTAACCTTTATCATATTATTTAATTATAGATCACATAGATACAAGAAGATTAATTGTTACTAAAGGGAAAAACTATCAGTACTATATTTATATCTATCATAGAATGTTAACTTCCAGTTGATAAGACTAATTCTTTTATTTTCAAGTAAAGTACAGTCAATGTAAATAAAGACTGTGTAGAAAATAATTGATAAAATTTACCTACTAATGTCAAACAGTACTATGAGTAATATTATGTATTAATATGCTATTTGCACAGTATATTTCTAATGACATGTCTGCAAACAAATTAATAATCTTTCTAGAAGGCTTCTATCTACTGAAAAGTAACATTTCATTACTCTGAACATAAATATTCAATTCATTTATAATCCTATCATACTTTATTTACTTAAACAAACTACCTATGCTAGAGTACGATCTGGATTACTTCAGATGGGGAAAAACACAGGTAGGATTTATCTTTCATCATAGTACAGATTTAATCTAGAATAACTAGGAGGTTTTAACACATCATATCATAACATCATTCATTTACTGATCATATATAGAGATAAACTATAACACAGGAATTAAAAGATAATGAAACATGTCTTTGAAGCTGGATGACAACAGCGATGGGAGGTCGTTCCTCCCTACCAACTCCTCGAGAGCGCTTAAACAACGAATTCTCAGGACCCCCGAGCCTGATCTGGTTTGCTTGGCTAGAACTAGGTGGAGCAATCAACAAAGTACCAATCCTAAGACTCAATACCAACTCTACATACTGCAGTAAGATCTTTCAGGTGCAAAGCTGTACTAGATCAACTTCCTGTAGTTTACCCCTCAAACACCTTCCTTCAATTTCCCTTTCCCAATAAATTCCTTGAAGTGCATTCACCTGAATGATTCTTCTCCTGGAATGAGCAGCCTCAGCTCTCTACATTGGGCACTTTTAATAAGATTGCCTAGGTCTTTTTGGGTTAGTTGTCATTAATTGAGCCACCTGCTCTGATCCCACTTTATTGGGGGATCATGACCCCAAATGTAGGGAAGTTGCCACCTGCAACATAGGAAGTGTTTGAGGATGCTACCACTTGTATTTTTTCTCTCCACCTAGTTCCTTCCACCACTTGACCAGTAACACTCTTTTTAACATCTCTCCCAAGCTATTGTCTCCACTTTTATTTTTTTTAAATTAAATATTCAGAGTTACATTCCACATCCTTGACTCTGCTGAGTCATCAGTTGCCACTTAGCATTAAATTTAACATAATTTTTGGGAATAATATCAAAATAAGATAACATTATTTTACAAAATTGGGGCATGTAACATACACACGCCCTTAAAATATAACATTGTCCTCGATGTTATTTATTCCTCATCCTCTGAAGTCCCCTGGAATAGAATTGGATATGCATCTCAGATCTTACTTTCCAATTCCCAGGTGGCTTCTTCAGGACTAAGGTGCTTCCATTGCATCTTCACCTGTCTAATGGTGCGTTTCCAAAGTGTAATTTACCTCCTCCCAAGGATATAGTCTGGATCCACCAGGAATTCTCTCTCTGGTTCCACCTGTACAACATTCCAATTAACCACATGAGTAGCATCATGAACATATTTCTTTAAAACAGAAATATGAAAAACATTATGTACTCTTAAGTTAGGTGGTATTGCTAATTGATAGGCTACTTGACCAATCCTAGATAATATTTCAAATGGACCATAGTAACGAGGTGCCAATTTTGTACAACTCCCCAGTCTTAGAGAGATTTTCTTGGGCCTTACCTTGATAAACACATGTTCACCTACCTGGAACTCTATTGGATTTATTTTCAGGTCTGCTTGACTCTTCTGCCGATGTTGTGTCACTTTTAAATTTTCCTGCGCTTGTTTCACAATTTCCTCCATTTCGTTCAACAATTCTAGACCTAATACCAATCTATCTACTGGATTACTGCAAGAGATAGGAGTATTACATTTTCGTCCGTACAAAATTTCAAATGGACTGAATCTAGCTGATGCCTGATAATTGTTATTATACACAAATTCTACTAGATGTAAATAGTCTTCCCCCTTAACTGGCTGATCTTTCACATACATTCTCAATAAATCTTTCAGTACCTGGTTTACCCTTTCAGTTTTTCCATCTGTTTGAGGATGGAAAGAAGTACTGAAATTCAATGTTGTATTTAATCCTTTAAACAAGGACTTCCAAAAGTTCCCTGTGAACTTAGGATCTCTGTCTGAGATTATGATTTTTGGTATCCCATGTAATCAAAAGATCTGCTTTAGAAAAATATTAGCTATATTGGCAGCCTTGTAAGTAGTTTTAATAGGTATAAAATGAGCTTCCTTACTTAAATGATCAACCACTACCATAATAGAGTCATTTTGATTCTGATTTCTAGGCAGTCCAGTAATAAAGTATAAACTAATCACTTCCCATTTCCAGCTAGGAATAGGTAAAGGCTGTAGCAAACCAGCTGGGTGTTGGTGTTCAGTTTTTACCTGTTGACATTCTAAACACCTTGCAATATATTCAGCTACTTCAGTTTTCATGTTTGGCCAAAAATACTCTTTTCTTAGCATGGTTATAGTTTTTTGATAAGCTAG
The DNA here is from genome assembly GCA_001517045.1 of Pseudotsuga menziesii. Taxonomy (NCBI): domain Eukaryota; kingdom Viridiplantae; phylum Streptophyta; class Pinopsida; order Pinales; family Pinaceae; genus Pseudotsuga; species Pseudotsuga menziesii. The sequence goes on along the minus strand of LPNX010917942.1, from coordinate 319,111 downwards.
ATGTCCCGAATATGGTGTTTTCTGGATTTCATCCAGAATTAACAGCTTAAATTTAGGTACACTAGGTACATACAGTTTATCTTTAAACAGTAAAAACCCTTTTTTCATTTAAACTATAACCTTTTATTAAGTTTTCTATGGGGTTTTCCTTAGCCTTAGCTTGCAATTTCTTATAAATTTCATCTTGTTTTACCACTTCTTTAAGCTGTTCATCTAAGTCTGAATTGTAAGTGTTGATCGCTGTTGCAAAATTCAACCTTGCGTTCCTATTTAATGCATCAGTGACTTTATTTTCTTTACCTTTTATATGATGGATTTCAAAATCATACTCGCTTAAGAAAGCTAACCACCTAGCTTGTCTAGCATTTAAATTCGGCTGATCTACAAGATATTTCAGTCCTTCATTATCAGTCATTAAAACAAATTTTCTGCCGATTAGGTGGTGTCGCCACATTTTTAAGGCGTGTATCACAGCTGCTAGTTCCAGATCATATGTTGCGTAATTCTTTGCATGAATTTTTAACTTTTGAGACTCATAGGAAATAACATGCCCTTCTTGATTCAAAACACTTCCTAAGCCTTCATTACAAGCATCAATGAATATTGCAAACTCTTTATTAGGATTTGCTATTCTTAAAATAGGTGCACTGGTTAATAAAGTTTTCAACTTCTTGAAGCTTTCTTCGTATTTCTGGTTCTAGTCGAACTTCTTTCTTATCTTCTGCAAGGAAGTTATTGGATTGGCTATCCTCAAGAAACCTTCGATGAACCTCTGGTAGTAACCGGTAATGCCCATGAAAGATCTAACATCCGTCACATCTTTAGGAACCGGCCAATCTTCGATTGCCCGTATCTTTTTAGGATCTACAGAAATCCCTTCCTTGGTCACTACATGACCTATATACTGAATCTTATCCTTAAAGAAGTCACACTTACTAAACTTTGCGAAGAGTTGATATTCTCGCAACTCTTGCAAAACAATTTTTAGGTGTTCTTTATGTTGTTATTCAGTTTTTGAATAGATTAAGATGTCGTCGATGAACATGACCACGAACTTATCTAAATACTTATGCATTATATTGTTCATTAAACACATAAAGACAGCTGGGGCGTTAGTAAGCCCAAATGGCATTACGACAAATTCGTAGTGTCCGTATCTTGTTCTAAAGGCTATCTTGAAGATGTCTTCATCTTTAATCCTCACTTGATGATATCCTGACCTTAATTCTATCTTCGAAAACACCGTGGCTCCACGTAGTTGATCAAATAAATCATTAATACAGGGCAACGGATATTGATTTTTAATAGTCATCTTGTTTAGCTGACGGTAGTCTATTCATAATTGCATATTTCTGTCTTTCTTTTTACAAAGATGACAAGTGACCCCCAGGGAGACACACTTGGCCGAATGTATTTTTTATCTATTAACTCTTTTAATTGCGATTTTAACTCATTAAGCTCCAATATGTTCATTCGGTAAGGGGCCTTTGAGCTGGGTACTACACCTAGTACCAGCTCAATGGTAAAATCCAATTCTTTTTTTGGAGGTAATCCCGGAATTTCTTCTGGGAACAAATCAACATATTCTTTTAAAACCGGGATATCTTTTATTTATAAATTATCTGTTTCATTTTTACTTTCTTCATCGGTAATTGTTACAACGTAAGCTTTACATCCTTTTCTAACAGCTCTTTTAAGTTGTAAAGCAGAAATCTGCCTTACCATAGTTTTTCTAGGAATACCCTTAACAATTACTGGTTGTTCATCACTGTTTAAGCACATAAAAGTTTTATCATAACAGTTTAAAATTACTCTATGCTATTCTAACCAGTCCATACCAGTCAGCAAATCATATGAGCCAAGTGGCAAAACATTAAGATTAACAATAGTTTCAAGTTTATCCATAAGTAAAGCACATTTTTTCACAAAGCAAGTTACTTTTATTTTAGCCCCAGTGCCTAACTGAACTAACCATGAATTCTCAAACTTATCGACACATAACCTAGATTTTTCCACTATCTAAGGTGCAATATAACTCAGACTAGATCCTAGATCAATTAAAATGTTTACAGGGGTCTGATTAATCATACCTTCTACTTCCACCATGGAAGTCTGATATTCATCTTGTCGGTTCTCCAAGGCTATGTTAATTCTGGGCATGCTCCTTGCTAGTTCCCCAATAGTCATCTCCTCCTATACGGTATGAATGTTGCTAACAGTCTTCTTCCGGTTTGGATAGGCTAAAGCATAGTGCGGGCCATTACATTCCCAGCACTTGACAGGCTCTTTACGCTCAAAATTCTTGGTAAAACTTCTAGGATTATTTGTAGTTTCCTCACCCTTAAAATTGTTCTGATTGTTGGGTGTACTATTCCTATTTCCCTGGAAATTCTTGTTGTTAGAATAGTTTTTGGCCTTATTGTTCTTAAAATTCCTGTTAGGCATAAAATCCTTCTTCTTGAATGTGGATTGATTGTTATTTTTCTTAGCCTTCCATTTGGCTAGGCTTTCTTTCTTTCAATTTTGCTCAAAGAAAAAATTAGCCTTCCTCATAGCTTCCTCCAGGGTCTTTGGATTATCATATTCAATTCTATCTTTAATATGATATGGTAAATAGCTAAGGAATCGCTGTACTTTTGGTTTCTCATCCACTAGATAGGGTACATACCTAAGTAGACTTAAGAATTTACTATTTAGTTCCTTCATTGTCATTGAACCTAACTTTAGTTCATAAAACTCCTTAGCCCTTTCCTCATAATACTGCTCAGACATAAATTTCTTTTTAAAATACCGCTGAAAGGTACTCCAGTTAACTTCCTTCTCTTTTATACCCTTAAATATCTTCAAATCCTACCACCAAATATCAGCCTTTACTGAGAGGTTATATATAGCCATCCTAGCCTTTAACTGGTTAGAATAATTATATATCTGGAAGTACTTCTTCATCCTGGATAACCAGGACTCAGCTTCCTCCCCCTTCTCAGTCTCTCTATTAAAGGTTGGTGGTTTTATCTTTTTGAATTCACTTGAGATTTCCTCATAAGGTTTATATTTCCTATTCTTGATGTATAGATCATCATCACTACTATCACTAGTAGTATGATAACTTTGTCGTTCACCAAACACTTCTGACGATGAACTACTTTCAGTCTTTGTATGTTTCATCTTTTTAGATTTTCTTGGATGACTAGCATCTTCAAATTCTGACCTTCTACCCCTTCCTCCGGTTTGAAACTTTTCCACTAGGATCTGATTCAGCTCTTCTTGAGCTCTCAGAATCCTTTCATTCTCTTTCTTTACAGACTCCATTTCAGTTTTCAAATATTTTACAGTCTGTAACAGCTCTGAGGAATTTGTAGTTACATCCCCTAGTATAGGATCTCTGGGTAAATATCTGGTTTCTGTAGTTGGAGACTCCTCCTATGCATACTCTCCCAGCCTTTCCATACCTGCCTATTAAAATTTAGAAAAAGACAATTCTCTGTTGAATAACATAAAAAAAATTAAAATACGTTAGCATAAGAATTTAATTTACTGTTTTATGAAAGCTAGTCGGGCTCCATCAAGGCCTAGTGTTTGAATCTTGTGCTCTGATACCACATGTCACAACCCTAGGTTTTCATAAAAATTTAAAATTTTCGAGTTAATAATAAATGTTATAACCTGCGGTTCTACTAACAGCTAACAGTTAGCCTAAACATCAGTTAAGTAAGTGGTTTCTTAACAGTTTAATTTTTCGTAGCAGGATAAAACCTTTTTGTATGCTATTTTCTTCAGTTTACTGATTAGCTCTTTTATGTCAGTAGGTGGAATCTACTTTTAGATCCCGGGCTTACTTAGCATTCGTGCTAACACAGATGAATACTGTTTCTTACAGGTTTTTACAGGTATGATCGATCGAGTATATATTTTTAAAGATTTATTAGTGTTAGCAGTATTTTGTTTGCAAATTAAAAAGCTTAGTACAATAAGTTGCTAAATGCTATACAGCTCTTGTAAGGTAAAATCATTTGATTTTCATCAATTGTTCAAATAAACAAGCTTGGAAAAAGTGTAATAATAGTACAACATAATTGCGACTTTACCACTAGAATCTCAGATATGTGTATTTCTTCTCCAGTCTAAGTGGTTAGTAAAACTCAAAACATTGTTTTACTTGACAATATTTTGCAATATCATCTTGTCTTGCTTGCATAATCATTGCCCCTTAATTTACTTCTAAAGGGTGCTCATAACCTATTATCTTATAAACAGTAAGAACTTTTGAATGTAGAAACTATGACCATTATACTTTTCTACAAGAGCTTAAGGCTACCCATACTTTGTTCCCAAGTATAACTCTGAGTTCTATTTACTTTTGAAAATGTAATAGGATCATCCTTATTCCTATCATCGGTTTTATCTCTGTAATTATCTTACTGTCCACTAGACATAAAGCCAAGTTGGAAATACTCCCAAGTATTTAACAAAGTAATGTCGCATAAACTATACGTCATACTTTTCTGATAATACTTTTATCTTTTAAGAAATGTACTACTTCATAGTTTCGATGCTATGGGAGTTATCAATTCATTTATAATTCTTAGTTATGCATAAATGACTTGTTTGATGAGCCATCCATCTACAAAAGTTTGTTATTGTCACATATTCAATCCTAGCCTTAACTTCTTGGCATTATTATTATAAGATACTATCTATAAATGCTAGACTTAGAATATTCTTAAAGTAAAAAGGGTTTATTATACCCAAGCTATAAAAATGAGTGGTGTATCAAAGGTTAACTTACCAAGCACTCAAATCCCAACCTTCATCAAGTTCAAGTTTGCAAGGAACAACTCAAGGGTCTTAAAGCTTTGTTACTAGAGTCGCCATGGTCTTGTAATAGTTAATATGCACTCTAGAAAAAACTATACTAAGACTCCACTATGTCCTAATCTAAAAACATAACATATATAATATGCTATCTAACTTATTAAGACCAAGTTAGAAAATAGTTATGCCATCGCTTAACTCGTTATGATAAAGTTTAGTATAAAACAATATACGTTGATGTAGCGAGGGTTTGGCTTATTCCACGTCGGGTTTATGTTTATGGTTATACGTGACACCTTGCTTGGTCAACGTAAACTCTTCCACGATAATAATCTGGTGATTGGGTTCATATAATATATAATGCAAATGATTAGAGGTTGGCTCCAAATTATTGAGCTGTTGATATAGTTTTATCTCGTGCTGCAAAATCAAACAAATAATATATTTCTCCATGCAGGAACTATGAATCACGACCCTCGTTGTTGAATAAATTTAAGGCTACATGGATGACTCCTGTCCATGTGTAGCGAATATAAAACACTCAAGAAAATTAACCTAAAGCATTGTTGTCCTGCAATTTACGCTGCTCCAGGGTTGCTTGGGCTCGTCTTCAATGGCCGCCGTCGTTCTCCTCGTTACCATCGCATTATGCCTTGACTCTGTGCTGCCTACATCCTCCATTGAGTGGTTTTGATTTGCTAGTTCTTTCTCTGTCAGTCCTGAAGTTGTTCTTCTCACTGTTTGTGTTTTGGTGCCGGTGAAACCTTCTCCCCAAGGTCTGTGTAGTTTGGTGAATCTTCAGTTTTCTTCTCGGCTCTTCATAGCTTGCTACTATGTGAGGTTTTGACAGTTGATGGGTTCTCCACTGTGCTGTTTGTAGGTGACAGTGCTTGCAAAACGGCTCACCATACTCCCCATGACAGTTAAAGATTACATAAAACTTTCTTTTGTATGCAACAATTTTTTATTAAGAAAATACTTTCAATATTTTTACATGTAAGATGATTTGCTGACAAGGGTTTTCACTTGCTGCAGGTGCTCGTTGAAGTGCAGCTCGTACAGGGATAATAATACTACCCTTGCAACAGCCGTGGCTCGTGGCTCCATTTTGGGTAAGCCCCGTGGTTTGAAGGATGGGTTCTCTCCTTAAATGCAGTTGGGGTGGTCGTTGGACTCACCCAGGGTTTGAATACCCTTTCTCGTCTTGCCACGAGTTATATTGTGTTTTTTTTTATACTGTTACAGGTTATTATAAACATGTTTTTAAATTAAACCCTTGACAAGGTGGATGCACTTGTGAGTGTAGTGTTTTTTTTGGTTGAAGCTTGGCTTCACAGTTAGTTTTGAAAGTGTACTTGTGAAGATAGCTTCACTGCAACTTGTTTTTGATTGCTAGCCGTTGAGCTGTACTCTGTAAAATTTAGGGTTTATACCCTTTTTGAAAATTAATGAAGTTAAACTCTGTTTGAGTATTTATCAGGTTTTTATATGTTAAATTTTGAAAGCTGTACTCACAGCCGTGATATAAATCTTGAGTATTTGATGAAATTCGCAGGTTAGGGTTTAACCTGTAAAACCCTTGTTTGGTTTATCTTACTCTTAATTTAATAATTAAGTTGTTTCTCTAGTCTAGTTTATCTGTCCTTAAGGGATTGAAAATGGATTATTTAATTATCTAAGATGATTACACAGTTTACACGAGAAATGATTATTATGTCGGTAATGGTAATGTATTAGTTTTAAGGGTTTGAATTTCCAGTAATTAGATTTATGTTGTTATTAATAGACTCTGTTTCTTTTATAAAGGCATATGTACCTATTAGACAATAATTTGAAAAGAAATTAACCTAAGTATGACCTAGATTACTACAGTACTTAAAATTATTTATAATGTATATTTCAATATTTCTCATTTATGCTCAATTCATGAGCTAGGGTTTTACTCCCTTTCATTTTAAATAGGATAATGTTTCTTATGTTATTACCTTGTAATTTTTATTACTGTATACAGTTTTTCTTTAATTTGTATTTATAAATTATTAACCTATATTTGTCTCTGTTTAAGAATAATAATAATGTTTTTTACATTTATAGTACTATTATTTAAGTAGAACATACATTCTTAAGTTTATGTTAAATCTTGTTTATATAGTGTTTATGACTGAAAACAGTCTGTAATAATTGCGTTAGTTTAATTTAATTTGTATCTGTGGATTATTTATAATACAAAGTTAAAGAACCTCCATACTTATCAGTATTATTTATATTTACACAGTTCTACAAAAGTATAATATGGTTTACAGTGTTTACTTAAAACCCTAAGTTACTTCTGTCCTTTAGCTATTAAGCTTAGTAAGGACTACTGTAACCTTTATCATATTATTTAATTATAGATCACATAGATACAAGAAGATTAATTGTTACTAAAGGGAAAAACTATCAGTACTATATTTATATCTATCATAAACTGTTAACTTCCAGTTGATAAGACTAATTCTTTTATTTTCAAGTAAAGTACAGTCAATGTAAATAAAGACTGTGTAGAAAATAATTGTTAAAATTTACCAACTAATGTCAAACAGTACTATGAGTAATATTCTGTATTAATATGCTATTTGCACAGTCTATTTCTAATGACATGTTTGCAAACAAATTAATAATCTTTTTAGAAGGCTTCTATCTACTAAAAAGTAACATTTCATTACTTTGAACATAAATATTCAATTCATTTATAATCTTATCATACTTTATTTACTTAAACAAACTACCTGTGCTAGAGTATGATCTGGATTACTTCGGATGGGAAAAAACATAGGTAGGATTTATCTTTCATCACCGTACAGATTTAATCTAGAATAACTAAGAGGTGTTAACACAGCATATCATAACATCATTCATTTACTGATCATATATAGAGATAAACCATAACACATGAATTAAAAAATAATGAAACCTGTCTTTGAAGCTGGACGACAACAGCAATGGGAGGCCATTCCTCCCTACCAACTCCTGGAGAGCGCTCAAACAGTGACTTCTCAGGACCTCCGAGCCTAATCTGGTCTGCTTGGCTAGAACTAGGTGGAGCAATCAACAAAGTACTAGTCCTGAGACTCAATACCAACTCTGCATACTGCAGTAATATATTTCAGCTGCAAAGTTGTACTAGATCAACTTTTTGCAGTTTACCCCTCAAACACCTTCCTTCAATTTCCATTTTCCAATAAATTCCTTGAAGTGCATTCACCTGAATGATTCTTCTTTTGGAATGAGTAGCCTTAGCTCTCTACGTTGGGCACTTTTAATAAGATTTCTTAGGTCTTTTTGGGTTAGTTTTCATTAATTGAGCCACCTGCTCTGATCCCACTTTCTTGGGGGATCATGACCCCAATTGTAGGGAAGTTGCCACCTGCAACATAGGAAGTGTTTGAGGATGCTGCCACTTGTCTTTTTGCTCTCCACCTAGTTCTTTCCACAACTTGACCGGTAACACTCTTTTTAACAGCTCTCACAGGTTGTTGTCTTCACTTTTATTTATTAAAAATTAAATATTCAGAATTACATTCCACATCCTTGACTCTGCTGAGTCATCAGTTTCCACTTAACATTAAATTTAACATAATGTTTGGGAATAATATCAAAATAAGATAACATTATTTTACAAAATTGGGGCATGTGACATTTTCTCACAATAAAATAAGAATGAGAGGTTAATTTATAGGTAGGTTTAGAAAAGATTTCGAGCTAAATTTTTTCTTTTCTCTTTAAAAACCATTTTTTATTTTATTTCTTATGATCTTAAGGCACTCATGGATTTTTACTGAGCTACTCTAAATGAATTATACTTGTTACTCAATTTGGTCATATTTATCTTATTTGTAATTATGCTTTATTTTAATTCAATTTTTTAAATATTTTTTTTCAATTTTTATATAAAATCATTTTACAACTTATTAATTTTGTCACTTTACTTTTTTACTTAAACAAACATTTTCTTATTTTACCATGAAAATATTTATTTATGTAAAATCACTTGAAAAGTTGAAAATATATTGGCTCTTCACGTTGGCCTAGTAGTTTTGGAACCAAAAAGAAAAAAAAAATTAAGATTAATAAACTCAGTTATTTATAAATCCATAGGATATTATCCATGGCTTGATATGTAATAATCCTTTGTTTTAATGGCATAATTCCCACTTTATATCTTTTTTAATTGTATTTATTTAAATTTCATATAAAATCACCTTACAAAGTTTTAGTCTTACAATTTATTTTTTCTTAAACAAACATTTTCTTTTTTCACAATGAAAATTAAAATTTTATTTATATAAAATCTGTTGGAAACTTTTAAAAAAGTTGGCTCTTCCGGTCGTCCTTTCAATACTTAGTAGTTTTGAAACCAAATTCCAAATAGTAGTCATACATACTTTTCATGCATCACAAGGAGATGGCACCGGTTTTCCATTGAGTTGATGGAAACTTGCCAATATTTCAATAGGAGATGAGAATACTTTGTAAGGTTGTTGCATTTTAATAATTGTTTGTACTTTTATTGTTCAATTGGAAACCCCAAATGAAAATAAATTCAGCAAACAGTTGACTTTTTCAACGGAAGTCCATAACATGATTAGTAAATTGACCTCACAATAAAGCATTCGTGTTATCTAAATTAAGGTTTTAAGATTCTTAAATCCAATAAGGTTTTAAGATTCTTAAATACAATGAGTGAGAAGGAGAAGGTAACAATAAAAAAATTACAGCCCGAAGGGTTAGCTCAATTGGTAAGACGTGCGCACACTCTCTCGGTTTGGAGAGAGGTCACGGGTTCGAGCCTTGAGTCCTCTGGGGTTAGGCCTTCTGCTAGGATGGCCAGCGGTTTACCACCTCTACCATCCACGAATGTGGGGAAGTATTGCTGGGTTTCTCGTGGATCTTTCCATCTAAAAAAACAATAAAAAATTACAATAGCATTACTTCATAAATTCTTACATGACAAAATATTATTTGTAATAATAAAAAAATAAACTAGCATTACTTTAGAAATGTTTACATGACAAAATGTTATTCGCTAAAATGTGTATATATGAACATAATTTTTTGATGACATGTGAATGGTGTTAGATTTAAAAGAAATATATTATTCAACATTTAAGGATTCAGTATCAAATTCTCACAATTTATGATGGAAAACAACTATTTGGAAATGGAAAATAATAATAATTATAGAACATATAATTCAAATTACTAAAGTTGATAGAAAAAGAGGTCTCACAAATTATGATGGGAAAACAACTATTTGGAAATCGACAAAATTAATAAGCATAGAACATACAATTCAAATAACTAAAGTTGATAAAGAGAGAGGTATCGCAGTTATGACCTTAGTGTATTTGATAGCAAAACTACAGCAGGTCCACCAACCTACCTTCTCAGCTCATCCAGCGAAGACCAAGAAATCCGAAAATAAGAAATCTTTATGGCCTCCTCTACCAATGTGCATAGGTGCATACTATATAGACAATGCAAATTTAGTTGGGATGACTATTTTACAACTCTAGTTTGGCCAAACATTATGATGAGGAACTTATAGCTGTGAAATATGGTTTCTGTCAATGGAGTCATCCATGAGTGATTAGTGACATCTTATGTCCTGATGTTCAGGGTATGATAAGATGATTAATACTGAATCTTCTTTTCTAGTCATCTGCTGAGGTGCATTGATAGCCACAAACTTAGGTTTAAGAGCCATTTGTTGACATCACATTGGTGCTGAGAACCAATTTTGGAACCAGACTTTTACGATGTAAATTGAGAATGATTTTTAAGATTTGCAAACCGCATTTGATTCCATGAAGATAAGTTTAGATATCATAACTGTTGGATAGTGGTTTTATGTTTTTAATGTATTGTGTTAGGTGAAAGTACTAATTTTAGCTTAGAAAAAGATCTTTTTGTTCATATTAGGATTCAAATGATTTGGGAGAACCTAATGAAGTTTGTGAATGCTTCAAATGTAAGCATAAAATTGTATTTATAATGCAATGTAAGGGTTAAAAGTTGAAAGAGGTATTCCAAAATGAATATTGGTTGTATCTTCTTCTTGGCTTCTAGGGTTGAAAATGAAAATTAATTTATAATTTTTGAAAAAGGATGTGTAATATGATTTATTGCATTACTCATGGAGAGTCTCTCCAATGTTAAATGGCTTAAAACGTATCTCTCAATTATTGTATGTTAACAATTTTGTATATAAAAATATATTATTAGGTGTAACATTCAACCATCTTATTACACTACTAGAAATGGTGGAGCTCAAAATAATTCAATGCACTCAAGTTCATGGTGTGAAAAACACTTCATGGGAACAACATGTTCAAATACTTGTAGGATTGATGCCTTTTATATTACGCTTATGGAAAAAAGGAAAAGAATTATTCATGGCATGATAATGTAAGGATTTTTAAGTTACTCCACGATCAAGGTTAAAAGTGTATGTCTTGCATGGACGAGATAGAAGACATTTGTCACATGCTCCAATTTGCAAAACAATTTAATGTTATTAAGGAACATTATGTTATATTTGATGTTAAGTCTGTAATTGATGACCAAGTGGGGTCAAGAATAATTAATGTATTTCAAAATATTTCATTAATAAATAAATAAATGATGAGACAACAGCCTAGGGAAGCTATTAAAAGAGTGTTAACTGGTCACTTGGTGGAGGAGACTGGGTGGAGAGTATACAGACAAGTGGCAGCATCCTCAAACTACTTCTAACTGTTGCAAATGGAAACTTCCCTATATTTGTGGTCATGATTCCCCAAGTAAGTGGAATTGGAGCAAGTGGCTCATTAAGTAAAAACTGACCCAGAAGACCTAGGAATTATTATAAAATTTCCCATTGAAGACAGCTGAGGATGCTCATTTTGGAAATGTGATCATTCAGTGTGAATGAAGTGCACATGAGAAATTCGATGGAGGGGACTTATTGAAGTGAGTTTGAGGGGTTAATTGCTGAGAACTGAACTTATGTAGTTGTTAGGCTGAAGTTCTTACTGTTGTGAGTAGGTTTGGATTACTGCTGTAATTTGACTAGTCAGGTGACATAAGGTCTTAAGGATACATCCTTCACCCAGTACTCTACCAGGAGGACCAGAAAATAGGCTCGGGGGTCCTGAGGAAGTGTAGACTAAGCTTTCTCCAGGATTTGGTTGGGAGAAACATCCTCCTTAAGCTGTTGTCACCTCATCATTTAACAGGTTTTTATTTATTCAGTTTATTTATAATTTATTTACTATATTCAACACATGTTTATTAGTTTTCCAAAGATATGTATGTTTTTGTTTTGTTAGGGTTATGCAGAGAAGAGTATTGTGTATTGATAAAATTAGTGATTATAGGTTAATTTTAAAACATTATTATTATTGCTAAATGAAAAGTAAATAGAATTAAATTACCACATTCCATTTTTCCATGCCTAGTATAGGCAATACTCTAGTACAGCTGGTTGATTTAGTAGATGTAATGATTTGTTATCAACTCTGAATGAAAAATGTAAATGACTTCTTTAATAGTTTGTATGTGAATCATTACAGAAAATAGCAGTACTTGCTCTAGCTACTGGAAGTATCTATATTAACTAATTTTCAAGAAAATAACTATATATATATATATATATATATATATTTATAAACATACTATTCACAGAAGCATTACTAGTACTAATAATTATTATAAACATACTAGATAGAATTAATTAAATAAACATAGGAATAGTAAAAAAATAATACTATGGTTTTAACCAAGATAGTAATCCATAGGACTTGTTAATAAATTATTTCAAGTTCATATTTTACAATTTGTTCGGCAATACAGATATTTTTAATGTAACCTTCCAGACTTACTTAGGGTTTACAAGATGTAGGTTTAATCCTTAAAAGCAGACTTTTACATTCATAATCATAACCTAACATGTAACAGCTATAAATATTTTTTTATTGAAAGTAAAAAAATAGGAAATCAAAACTAAAATCATTTCTGTAAAACTCCATCTCATTTCAGAACTGAAGGTTATCCACAGTTAATAACCAACCTGAGAGAGAAACAGAGTACTGTATTCACCTAAGAACATTGTAAAAATTTAAATAGTATATAATTACTTTAAATTATTTACATTAAATGAGGATTTTTAGAAGTAAATAACACTGTAAAACAAATTGATAGAAACGAAATAAATTAAGAGTACTGACCTTCGGCCTTTTATAAATATCGTTCAAGGCTGAAGCCTACTCAAAATAAACTATATTTAAAACCAATATTTTCATTAGTAAAAAACCTATAATTTCTTTTAAAAATAGAAAAAATTAAACCAAAATTTATAATTACTAATAACCTTTGTCAGTTACAAGTTTCGACTGAGCAGGAAGTCTTTTCTTTTCAATTAAAATACATTTAAAAACATAATTAACTAGGCAGAGGTCGAACAGCCTTATCATGGCTCAAACTTGAGTTCTAAGATGAAAGCAAAGAAGTTTATATCATCTAGGCCGCAAGGGCACTGTCACTGAAACCTTAATGTCATGGATACATTAGCCTTCAACATTATTGCACGCAATACCCTTTAGGGTCTGTAATATAAAAACAAAATCACAAGAAGTATTCTAATAATAAAACCCAAGCTGATTCCACAACCAGTAACAGAGTTTTCTTGCAATTCGGACCACCACATGAATGCAGGAGAAGACCCTCAGTTCAACCGAGGATTACCAAGGTTTATGAAGCCGTGAATGGGAAAGTTGTACTTCTAGCTAACCCCCATTCGTCGTAAGAAGAACCTCAATAGAATAATAAGTGTTATTTATGGCATTTAAATGTGTTTCGAAATTTATAACTTTCATGCAGTAAATAACATTGACCGACAATTTACTTCATAAGAAAGCGTTGGAGAAGTCATGAATGTAAATAGATGGACCAGCTCGTTGGCACCTGAAAGAGGAATACCCCCCCTGATAAATTATAGTGTCGATTACCACTGAAACCCTAAGTGCGAAACCAAAGGTAAACCAGCACCACTCCCACGAGATCGAAGAGTACTTTACTCAGCTCTGTCACTATCCAAATTACCAACTAAATCTTCGATTTAGTAAAGGAAAATGATTTGTTCCACTCATGCAATTCTCCATAGAGGTCGTAGATTTCTTAAACACTTAAAAACCAGCTCTTACTTCTCCCAAGACCAAGCTCATAGTGAAAATGGAAAGCTGAAGGTTAGCAAGGATTTTTGGCAGCCATGAGCTCCCAGATCAACCGCACTAGACAAGAAACCCTCACACTCTTGCAAATAAAGTTTAGGGTAATGAAACCAAAGTCAACTTAAATATTGGGCTGATCCTCCACGTGTCCTTCTAGATCTTTCATCGAGGTGGGTAATTTCTCTATAGTCCTGTATGCAGATTATAATCTACATTAAGATTATTACAAATCAATCCTATTATCATTTAATGATGCAAAATCAATGATTGCCTATAATATATATTATTACCATGGAGTTTTTCAATACTTTAACTTTGTGTGCTAGAACATAGTTATAAAGACATATGTTTAGTGCCAAACTAAATTATGTAAACCAACCAACTTATCTCAAGTTTTACTAAATCAACTTGCATGAAGGTATAGTTATACCTAAATATGCACCAGGAAATTGAGGTAAAAGATACAAGTAAAAAGAATAAATAGTACAGCTTTATATAATGTGAAAATTATATAATGTTAAATCTAGGATAAGGTTGAAATGGTTTACATCTTTTGAATGCGAGGTCTTAGGATTTTTTAGAGTAACCATTTTCCAGCAAAATAGGCTAGATTTGTGGTTTATGAACTATGAAGTATTTCTTTTATATTTTTCCAAAATATTCAAATACTTATGTTCAAAACTAGACTCCAAATGTGTGCCTAAACTAAGCAAAAAGTCGGATTACTATAAATTCATCCTAGATAAAATCTAGATCAAATTGCTATAAAAAAAAGTACAAGGTATTCTTGGATTCAATTGAAATGAACCAGTAACTTGATTTCTTTGGCATAGTACCTTGATCGTGTCTTATACCCATGCAGATGGAGTTTGTTATAAATATATTTATGGAGTTGTGACGACAAAAAAATATTAACGTTACCTCTGATGGAAACAAGATGCATTTAAACATTCTAAGACTAGCATCTTATTTATGCTAGAGAAGTATCTTCGTGATCTGAATATATAAATATTATTTTACTGGAACATACACTTACCTGCGAAACCTGTAAGGAACCATCAGTCCAAAACTATGTTAGCTTAAAGCTAAGTAAGCTGCGATCTCACATAAGAAACTTTCCCTACTTGAAAAAAGAAATCAACAGTATTTCTAGCATCAGTAATTTACAAGTTTCTTTCTACTTTCTGGAAAATTACAACTGCTAAATTGAAAACAGTATAGCACAGTTTTTAAAGACAAGCCTCTAGATAATAAAAATTTCTTATAAAGAAGTGATTTGTGTTTCTCTTTCAAACTGTTTTATTATCTACTGATAGTTAAGGGTAATTTAGCGGTGACAATTGACATTTTATGTCAAATGAAAAATTTTAAATTTTTACGAGTTTTTGGGTTATTACATGTGGTATCAAAGCACAAGGTTCAAACACTAGGCCTAAATGTAGCTCAACTTGCTTATGTGGAACAATAAATTTAAATAAACATGCTGATGTTGTTTTCTTTTGAATGGTACATCCAAAGAATTTTGTTTCTGAGTTAATGACAGGTATGGATAGATTGGAAGAATATGTGGATGAGGAATTCCCTTAAACTGAATGAAATAATTTTCAAAAAGAACCTATACAAGAAGAGATAACTAATAATTCTTCCAAACTACTACAAATAGTTAAGGAACTAAAAATAGAGATGGAATCGATTAAGAAAGAAAATGAGAGGATTTTGAGAGCTCAGGAGGAGCTAAATCAGATTTTAATGGAAAGATTTCATACTGAGGGAAAAGATAAAAGAACTTAGTCTGAAGATAGGGGTTATCAGCACAAAGATAAAAAGACTTAACAAATTAAAAATGAAAGCAGCTCATCTTCTGAAGTATACGGAGATTCACATAAACAAAACTTTCATTATACTAGTAACAGCAGTGAACATGATCACTATACTAGGAAGTGAAAGTTTAAACCTTACGAAGAAATCTTTGGGAAATTCAAGAAGATCAAGCCACCAACCTTTAATGGAGAAACTGAAAAGGGGGAAGAAGCAGAATCCTGGCTGTCTGGGATGAAGAAATACTTCCAAATTTATAACTACTCTAATCAATTGAAGGCCAGGATGGCTATTTATAATCTCACAGGAAAAGCAGATATATGGTGGCAAGACTTAAAAAGAGTAAAAGGTATAAGGGGGGAAAATATAAATTTGAGTACCTTTAAGAAATATTTCAAGAAGAAATTTTTATCTAAACAGTATTATGAGGAAAGGGCTAAGGAATTTTACGAGCTAAAATTGGGAACAATGAATATAAAAGAACTAAATAGTAAATTTCTAAGTCTGCTCAGGTATGTGTCATATATTGTGGACAAGAAACCTAAGGTACATCGGTTTCTCAATTGTTTACCTTATCATATAAAGGAAAGAATTGAGTATGACAATCTAAAAACTTTAGAAGAAGCAATGAGAAAAGTGAATTTATGTTATGAACATAATCGTAAAAAGGAAAGTATGACCAACTGAAAGGCCAAAAGGAATAATAACTTTGAACTAAAAAAGAAAGATTTTGTGGCTAATCGAAATTTTAAGAATAATAACACCATAAATTTTTCAAGTAAAAATTTCCAAGGGAACAAAAGTAATTCACAGGCCAATCCAAGTAATCAAAGGAATAAAGAATCTGTTAACAACCACAATAACTAAACAAAGAATTTTGAACAAAAGGAACCCATAAAGTGTTGGGAATGTAATGGTCTGCATTATGCATCAGTTTTCCCCAATTGGAAGAACACTGTTAGCAACATACATACAATACATGAGGAGATGACTGTTGGTGATCTAGCAAGGAAAATGCCTAGGATCAATGCAACATTAGATAAATGACAAGTAGATTATCAAACTTCCATGGTGGAAGTGGAAGGTAAGATAAATCAAATACCTATATCTATTTTAATTGATCCAGGAGCCAGTTTAAGCTATATTTCTCCTAATTTAGTAGAAAAGTGTAAGCTTTCAGTTGAAAAGTTTGCAAGATATTGGTTAGTTTAGCTAGCTACTGGTCCAAAGAGAAAAGTAATTAGCTTTGTTAAGAATTGTGCAGTAATTATGGATCAGTTTGAAGCCTCTGTTAAGCTGAATGTGCTACTTTTAGGTTCATATGATATATTAATTGGTATGGATTGGTTAGAACATCATATGGTGGTCTTAAATTGCTTTGATAAAACCTTCACTTGCATAAATAGCGATGGAAAGTTAATAAATGTAAAGGGGATCCCTAGGAAAACAGTAGTAAGGCTGATTTCTACTTTGCAACTTAAGAGAGTTGTTATGAAAGGCTGTAAAGCTTTTTTCGTAACAGTAATTAATGAAGAAAATACTAACAACAGAGATAAATTAAAACTGGAAGATATTTCGATTCTAAGGGAATATTCAGATGTATTTTTGAAAGAAATACTAGGACTACCACCGAAACAGGAATTACATTTTACTATTGAGCTGGTACCTGGTACAGTGCCCAGCTCAAAAGCCCCTTATAGGATGAATATACTAGAATTAAATGAACTTAAGTTGCAGTTAAAAGAAATCATTGATAAGAATTACATTAGACCCAGTGTGTCTCCCTGGGGGGCACCTATCATTTTTTATAAGAAGAAGGATGGAACTCTATGACTATGTAGAGATTAACGTCAATTAAATAAAATGACGATCAAGAATAGATACCCATTACCCCTCATAGATTACCTGTTTGATCAGCTACGTGTAGCCACGATGTTTTCCAAGATTGATTTACGATCTGGATACCACCAGGTCCAAATCAAGGATGAATACATCTTTAAAACATCTTTTAGGACTAGATATTAACATTATGAGTTTGTCGTTATGCCATTCGGGCTTACTAATTCCCCAGCTATTTTTATGTGTTTGATGAATAATGTAATGCACAAATATCTAGATAAATTTGTGGTCATATTTATTGATGACATCTTAATTTACTCAAAGTCTGAAGAGGAACATAAAGAACACTTAAAAAATGTCTTGCAGTAGTTACGAGAACATCAACTTTTTGCAAAATTTAGTAAATGTGACTTCTTTAAAGATAAAATCTAGTATTTAGGTCATGTGGTGACTAAAGAAGGAATTTTTGTCGACCCCAAAAAGATAAAGGCAATCGAAGATTGGCCAGTCCCAAAAGATGTAACTGACGTCCGATCATTCATGGGGATTATTGGTTATTATCGGAGATTCATCGAAGGGTCTTCAAGAATTGCAAATCCTATAACCTCTTTGCAGAAAAAGGGGAAGAAATTCAATTGGAATCAGAAGTGTGAAGATAGTTTTAAAAATTTAAAAACATTATTAACCACCGCACCAATTCTAAGAATTGATGGCCCTAATAAATATTTTATAGTATGTACTGACGCATGCAATGACGATTTAGGTGGAGTTTTAACTCAGGAAGGACATGTGATTGCTTATGAGTCTAAGAAGCTGAAGGTTCATGAGAAAAATTATGCGACCCATGACTTAGAATTAGTCTCTATCATACATGCCTTAAAAATGTGGTGTCATCATTTAATAGGAAGGAAGTTTATATTAACGACAGATAATAAAGGATTGAAATACCTGTTGGATCAACCTAACTTGAATGCTAGGCAAGCTAGGTGGCTAGATTTTCTTAGTGAATACGATTTTGAAATTCAACATATTAAAGGAAAGGAGAATAAGGTTGCTGATGCATTAAGTAGAAATTAAAAGCTGGATTTTATAGCAGCCATCAACACTTATAAGACAGACTTGAAAGAACATCTAGAAGCTCGAATAGAACAAGATGAAAATTATCGAAAATTACAAACAAAAGTAAAAGAAAATTTAATAAAAAGTTTAAGTACAGGTAACAACTTGAATGAAAAAGGATTATTATTGTATAAATATAGATTATACGTACCTAATGTACCTAAGATTAAGCTGTTAATTTTAAATGAAGTTCATAAAACTCCTTATTCAGGGCATCCGGGTTATCAGAAAACCATAACCATGCTAAGAAAGAATTATTTCTAGCCAAACATAAAAAATGAATTGGAAGAATATCATGGGGGCTTCACTTGTTGACCAATATCCTATCACGTTAGTTCATATTGTGGGTTTTAAAATTATAAAAAATAGAACCAATATATTGCAGGTATTGGGGGGATGAGGGGTTTAAGGTGGGGGCGGGTAGGATGGTTTATAAGGATTGAGGTATAAAAAGGGGTGGGGAGGAGGTTTTAAGTATTGGGAGGGGGTTTCAACAAAAAGAGTTTGGGTCAATATCTCTCGAAATTAAGGGTATTCTTTAATATCCCACGATCGCATGTGCTATGTAAGAGGTTTACTAAGTGAAGTCCCTGTGCATAATATATTGCTAGGTGCTTCTTTGTCAGCAAGTAAAAACTGAACATTAGCATCAAGCTGGGATACTTCAGCCATTACCTATTCCTAGTTGGAAATGGGAGATAATTAGCCTTGATTTTATCATAGGACTACCTAGAAATCAGAACTTAAATGACTCAATAATGGTAGTTGTCGATAAATTGAGTAAGGCAGCCCATTTTATACCTGTAAAAACTACTTATAAAGCTGCAAATATTGCTGATATTTTCTTAAAACAAATTTTTGGTTGCATGGAATACCAAATGTGATAATTTCAGACTGAGACCCTAAATTTACAGTTAATTTTTGGAAATCTTTGTTTAAAGGATTAAATACCATGTTAAACTTTAGTACCTCTTTCCATCCTCAAACTGATGGACATACCGAAAGAGTAAATCAGGTATTGGAGGATCTACTCAGAATGTATGTAAAGGAGCAACCAAGTAAATGGGAATATTATTTACACCTGGTAGAATTTGCTTACAATAATCATTATCAAGCTTCAACTAGATATAGTCCCTTCGAAATTCTGTATGGAAGGAAATGCAACACTCCCATCTCTTGGAGCAATCCAGTGGACAGGTTAGTATTAGGACCTGAATTATTGAAGGAGATGGATTTAATTGTAAAACAGGTACAAGGTAACTTGAAAGTTGCGCAAGATCAATAGAAAAGCCAAGCAGACCTTAAACAAACTCCAAAGGAGTTCCAGGTAGGCGAACATGTTTTTATTAAGGTGAGACCCAAAAAGATTTCTCTGAGGTTGGGTAGCTATGCTAAGCTAGCACCTTGATATTGTGGTCATTTTGAAATACTATCTAGGATAGGAAAGGTAGCATATCAGTTAGCTCTACCACCAAATCTAAGAGTTCACAATTTTTTTCACATTTCTGTATTAAAAAAATATGTATATGATGCTACTCATGTTATTAATTGGAATGATGTGCAAGTGGAAACCGAAGGATATTTTATGGTGGAACCAGATTGTATCCTTGAAAGGAGGGAGATCTCTCTTCGAAATCGCACCATTGGTCAAGTGAAGGTGCAATGGAAGCACCTTAGTCCAGAAGAAACCACCTGGGAATTGGAAAGTCATATGCGGGATGCATATCCAATTCTATTTCAGGGGAACTCTAAGGACGAGGAATAAAACATCGAGGACGATGTTATAAATTAAGGGGGTGTGTATGTCACATGCCCCAATTTGTAAAACAATTTAATGTTATTAACGAACATTATGTTATATGTTATGCTAAGTTTGTAATTGATGACCAAGTGGGGTCAAGAATAATTAATGTATTTCAGAATATTTTATTAATAAATAAATAAATGATGAGACAATAGCTTAGGGAAGTTGTTAAAAGAGTGTTAACTGGTCACTTGGTGGAGGAGAATGGGTGGAGAGTATACAGACAAGTAGCAGCATCCTCAAACTACTTCTAACTGTTGCAGGTGGAAAATTACCTATATTTGTGGTCATGATTCCCCAAGAAAGTGGAATTGGAGCAGGTGGCTAATTAAGTAAAAATTGACCTAGAAGACCTAGGCATTATTATAAAATTTTCCATTGAAGATAGCTGAGGCTGCTCATTCTAGAAATGTGAACATTCAGTATGAATGAAGTGCACATGAGAAATTCGATGGAGGGGACTTATTGAAGTGAGTTTGAGGGGTTAACTGCTGAGAACTGAACTTATGTAGCTGTTAGGCGGAATGTCTTATTGCTGTGAGCAGGTTTGGATTACTACTGTAATTTGACCAGTCAGGTGACATAGGGTCTTAAGGATACATCCTTCACCCAGTACTCTATCAGGAGGACCAGGAAACAGGCTCAGGGGTCCTGAGGAAGTGCAGACTAATCTTTCTCCAGGAGTTGGTTAGGAGGAACAACCTCCTTAAGTTGTTGTCACCTCATCATTTGACAGGTTTTTATTTGTTCAGGTTATTCATAATTTATTTACTGTATTCAACAAATGTTTATTAGTTTTCCAAAGATATGTATGTTTCTGTTTTGTTAGGGTTATGCAGAGTATTGTGTATTGATAAAATTAGTGATTATAGTTTAAGTTTAACACAGTAGTATTATTGCTAAATGAAAAGTAAATAGAATTAAATTACCACACTGCATTTTTCCACGCCTAGTATAGGCCATACTCTAGTACAGATGGTTGATTTAGTAGATGTGAAGATTTGTTATCAACTCTGAATGAAAAATGTAAATGACTTCTTTAATAGTTTGTATGTGAATCATTACAGAAAATAGAAGTACTTGCTCTAGCTACTGGAAGTATCTATATTAACTAATTTTCAAGAAAAGAACTGAGTATATATAATCATTTATAAGCATACTATTCACAGAAGCATTACTAGTACTAATAATTATTATAAACATACTAGATAGAGTTAATTAAATAAACATAGGAATAGTAAAAAGATAATACTAGGGTTTTAACCAAGATAGTAATCCATAGGAGTTGTTAATAAATTAATTCAAGTTCATATTTACAATATGTTCAGCAATACATATATTTTTAATGTAACCTTCCAGACTTACTTAGGATTTAAAAGAGGTAGGTTTAATCCTTAAAAATAGACTTTTACATTCATAATCATAACCTAAGATGTAACAACTGTAAATATTTTTTAACTGAAGGTAAAAAAAATAGGAAATCAAAACTAAAATCATTTCTGTAAAACTCCATCTCATTTCAGAACTAAAGGTTATCCACAGTTAATAACCAACCTGAGAGAGAAACAGAGTACTGTATTCACCTAAGAACATTGTAAAAATCTAAATAGTATATAATTACTGTAAATTATTTACATTAAATGATAGTTTTTAAAAGTAAATAACACTGTAAAACAAATTGATAGAAATGAAATAAATTAAGAGTAATGACCTATGGCCTTTTATAAATATTGGTCAAGGCTTAAGCTTGCTCAAAATAAACAATATTTAAAACCTATCTTTTCATAAGTAAAAACCCTATAATTTAAAAAAAAATAGAAAACAGTAAACCAAAATTTATAATTACTAATAACCCTTGTCAGTTACAAGTTTCGATTGAGCAAGCAGTCTTTTCTTTTCAATTAAAATACATTTAAAAACTTAATTAACCAGGAAAAGGTCGAACAACCTTATCATGACTCATAGTTGAGTTCTAAGATGAAAGCAAAGAAGTTTATATCGTCCAGGCCGCAAGGGCACTGTCACTAAAACCTTAATGACATTGCCACATTAGCCTTCAACATTCTTGCACGTAATACCCTTTAGGGTCTGTAATATAAAAAAAAATAACAAGAAGTATTCTAATAATAAAACCCAAGCTGATTCCACAACTAGCAACATAGTTTTCTTGCCATTCGGACCACCACATGAATGCAGGAGAATACCCTCAATTCAACAGGGGCTTACCAAGGTTTATGAAGCCGTGAATGGGAGAGTTGTGCTTCTAGCTAACCCCCATTCACCATAAAATGAACCTGCACAGAAGAATAAGTGTTAGTTATGGAATTTAAATGTGTTTCAAAATTTATAACTTTCATGCAATAAAGAACATTGACCAACGGTTTACCTAATAAGAAGGCGTTGGAGAAGTCATGAATGTAAATAGCTGGACTAGCTCATTGGCACCTGAAAGAGGAATACCCCCTCGATAAATTATTGTGTTGGTTACCACTAAAACCCTAAGTGTAAAACCAAAGGTAAACCATCAACAATCCCAAGAGATCGAAGAGTACTTTACTCAGCCCTATCACTGTCCCAATTACCAACTAAATCTTCGATTCAGTGAAGGAAAATGATTTGTTCCACTCATGCAATTATCCACAGAGGTCATAGATTTATTAAACACTAAAAAACCAACTCTTACTTCTCCCAACACCAAGCTCGCAGTGAAAATGGAAAGATGAAGGTTAGCAAGGAGTTTTGGCAGCCACCAGATCCCATCTCAGCCGCACCAGACAAGAAACCCTTGCACTCTTGCAAATGGAATTTAGGGTAATGAAACCAAAGTCAACTTAAATATTGGGTTGATCCTCCACGTGTCCTTCTAGATATTTCATCGGGGTGGGTAATTTCTCTATAGTCATGTATGCATATTGTAATCTGCATTAAGATTATTAGAAATCAATCCTATAATCATTTAACAATGCAAAATCGATGATTGCCAATAATATATATTATTACCATGGATTTTTTCAATACTTTAACCTTGTGTGCTAGAACATAGTTAGAAAGACATATGTTTAGTGTCAAACTAAATTATGTAAACCAACCAACTTATCTCAAGTTTTACTTAATCAACTTGCATGAAGGTATAGTTATAGCTAAAGATGCACTAGGAAATTGAGGTAAAAGATACAAGTAAAAGAATAAATAGTACAACTTTATATAATGTGAAAATTATATAATGTTAAACGTAGGGTAAGGTTGAAATGGTTTACATCTTTTGAATGTGAGGTATTAGGAGTTTTTAGAGTAACTATTTTCCAGCAAAATAGGCTAGATTTGTGGTTTATGAAGTATGAAGTATTTCTTTTGTATTTTTCCAAAAGATTCAAAACCTTATGTTCAAAAATAGACTCCAAATGTGTGCCTAAACTAAGCAAAAAGTCAAAGTACTATAAATTCATCCTAGATAAAATCTAGATCAAATTGCTATAAACAAAAGTATAAGGTATTCTTGGATTCAATTGAAATCAACCAGTAACTTGATTTCTTTGGCATAGTACCTTGATCATGTTTTATACCCCTGCAGATGCAGTTTGTTATAAATATATTTATTGATTTGTGACGACAGAAAAAGATCAACGTTACCTCTGATGGAAACAAATTGCATTTAAACATTCTAAGACTAGCATCTTATTTATGCTAGAGAAGTATCTTCGTGATCTGAATATATAAATATTATTTTACTGGAACATATGCTTACCTGCAAAACCTGTAAGGAACCATCAGTCCAAAACTGTGTTAGCTTAAATCTAAGTAATCCCCAATCTCATATAAGAAACTTTCCCTACTTGACAAAAGAAATCAACAGTATTTCTAGCATCAGTAATTTACAAGTTTCCTTCTACTTTCTGGAAAATTACAACTGCTAAATTGAAAACAGTAATAGCACAGTTTTTAAAGACAAGCCTCTAGATAATACAAATTTCTTATAAAGAAGTAATATGTGTTTCTCTTTCAAACTATTTTATTATCTACTAACAGTTAAGCATAATTTAGCGGTGATAATTGACATTTTATGTCAAATGAAAAATTTTAAATTTTTACGAATTTTTGGGTTATTACAACATCAATGGTGCATTTATGTTAGCTAAAAAAATTCCTATAAATTATGCATTCTAAGCATGTTGATAATTGAGATAGTTGTAGGGATTACTAATTTACACTCTTTGCTCTACAACTTTTGCATGTTTATCAATTTGAAGTGCAATGTTCTTTGAGTCATTTTGTGGTGAGGTGGGATATTTGAACTGCATCTATGATCATTTATGTGAGGTTACATTTGGGAAATATTTGTGTTGAGATGATGGAGCTTTTATGCATACCAAATTCATCTTTTCTAGCCTGATATTGCTTGGAGATCATGTTAATTCCACTCTTATAGAATTTGTTTACTTTCAATGTTATATAAATCATCTGCTAAAAATATTTTGGTGTACAAATATTTTTTAGGAAAAAACATCTATTGGAATTTGTGGTTGATATCTTAATTTATGGAAATTTACTAATTTTTAGATTTCATGTCTAGCGTCATAGGTTTGGGTTAAATTTTTTCAATAAATTAATTATTAATATTTATATACCTATACACATGGTATAATAGCTATAAGTGGTTCTATTATGGGACAATTAATAGTCTTTGTGTCCATGTATTATTCACCCATCTATGCAGCGTTGTAGAAACCTCATGCAATAACTTTATTAGTGGTACCATACAAGTTCTTTCATTTTTATAAAATTCAGAAAAAAAATTCAAGTTTTGAATCTCTACACCCCTTAAATTCGATCAACAATCCAAAAATTCTAAGTATATTTATGGGTGGTCTAATTCTTCAATTGTTTAATCCCATTCAAATGACAACATATTACAATGCAAATGTTCAAATTTAGTTGAATTAATCTTTACATTGAAAAGGATATGTCATCCCAAAATTAGTGCATGATGTTCTCTTTCATTTACATATTGGATTATGAGATTGCAACATTTTGAATGCTCAATGTCTAGTTATTAGTTAGGTATTGAAGGGGCCTACCTAGTGTTGAATAATTTTTTGTTTTCTAAAATGTTGTCTCATTGGATGTTGTCGAGATTTGAAAATTTTCAAATATGTCAAAATTGAAATACTTATGTATGATGTTATATTCTATGAATAATATTAGTCCATTTTAGTCACTAGCCTTATAATTGAAACTTGGAAGTGCCAATATGGCATAAATTTAGTGTTCTATATACATATCTTCTAATTATTTGTGCTTTGGATTTTGGGCCTCAGGGGTGGGGCATTGTGTCAGGTATTTCTTTGTGTTGCAGTTTTTTTGTATTAGAAACTTAATAATTCAAAAATGAGATGCTTGGAAGTGTAATAGATATTGTCACGATTTTCCCTTTTTTTAGAAGAAAATTTAGAATATATCTTGGCACTAATGCATATGCATGTTAAAGTTCCAAGTAAAAACTTTATATAGAAAATTATGTTTAACCTTTACTTGTTATTTAAAACAAATGTTTAGAGTTTTGATCCATGTACAAAGGGTCACATGTCATTTTTGTTTTTGTTATAGTTATTTATTTCTTTATCACTTTTTTTCCAAAATCATCATGTTCCAAGTTCGTTCATGTTACTATTTGCATGTTTAGAATATTTTTATCTTTCTTTCTAAGTGTCAAACTAGAATTTCATTTCAAGTTTTATGATAAATCCCAACCTCCCGAGTCTCAATTTTCAGCATGTGGTTGTAGCTTTCCATGCCAATTTCTATGTTCCACATGTTCTCAATTTTCAAGACTCTTAAATTTTTGGTATGAATATTATGTCACTACCATATCAAAGTATACTAATTTTTGTTTTTGTCTCAAAAATTATTTTGCTTCCTATTATTGTTGGCATTTTTTCTTTGGGAAAGCTTAATTTCTTAAAGATCATGGAAATAAAATTATTATAGGGTTCTCAATAGTGAATATGCATGGAATTTAATTTCATGTCACATGCCTTGTAGAATTTTTTATCATCAATCAAATAACCTGTAGGTAGCCTACAAGCATGTAGGATGAGATATAAATTACCTTTTATCTCACCATTTTGAACTAGAATGGGGCTTGCGGGAAGCCTTCATACATGTAGTCTAATTCATCTTAGACTATAGTCTTATGACTCTACCGACAATCCTACAACCTACATGGATACAACCTAAAGGCCAACCTACAATCCTACAACCTACATGCCTATAGGTTGAGGCTGAGATATCTCAGCCTAAAGGCCTGTGCAATCTTGTAGGTTAAGACATAGGCATATAGGATAGATTAATCAACATACATGTTTGTAGGTTTCTTAGAAGCCCCATTCTAGGTCAAATGGTGGGATAAAAGGTAATTTAACTCAATGAAATCCAAAAGAATAGTATTATAGCTAATACCTGATGTTTGAAAAGATGATCTAGTAGCTCAAATAAGTGTAGGTTGAGTTTATTTTGTTTTGCAATGTGCAATGAGAGACATGCAATATATGAATTATAATGGTGCCTGCACATATGAGGCCAGAAAAAATTACTTGTCATCCTTTTTCTAATTTAGATCATTAGTCAATAACTAAATGAAATCTTATCCACTATTAGATGACATGAAAATACATTAGAAAGGTTTTGTATTTTTCCATGAATTGTTGCGTAAAGGAAAAATTGATGGTCAAAATGGAAGGACATATGTGACAACTATAACAACTATATCACTTTAGTATTCTACTTAAAATCGTAAAATAAAGCAGAACATCAATAACAATAAGGAGACGATCAATATTGTTATTGGAATTTTATACTTTTTAAACTAGTTTTATATATTTTAAAATTGTCTTTTAATTCTATTTTTTGCACTTTCTTTTGTAGTCATAATAGTGCACACACACATATTAATTGCAATTGTATTATACTTTGTTTTACTGTGGTATGATTCATTATTAAGAAAATAATATAAATTTGCATTATGGCATGAAATTGATACTAACATCTAATATTGATTTTTTTTTTTCACATCATAATGATTAATGACCCCATACATGATGATCCAAATTTTGTTGAGTCTGATTTAGATATAGGAGAAGACGAATATGACGATGGTTGTGGTGATCATGATGGTGAGGAGGTTGATAAAGATGATGATTTTTAGGATCATGACCATGATCTTAATGATGATGCCAGTAGTGCTAGCTAGCTACTGATGTTTTGCATGAGAATGCTACATTTTGGAATATATTTACATGTATTATTATTGATATATAACTATGATATATTTATAGTTTAGACTTTTACATCTATATATGGAGATCATAGAACTTATTTCTTGTTAGATTAGTATTTAAATCATATATATATCTGACTTATTTTTACTTTACTATAATGATAGCCATGAAAGGTTTTGATATGTTGATCATACATTTGAGTTTTACTTGATTTGATTAAAAATGATGATATTATTAGTATTGCCTTGTGACTTTTTTTTATATTGGAAATTGTCAATGTTTTTTTGAAGAAGAATTAATATGTATGATGATATTACTAATTTTGGATGTATGCTGTAAATTTCACTTAAAATTATTCAGAAATGTTATGCGATAAATTTGAATTATTAATTATTAATGATAATTAGGAGCTTTGATATATTTCAATCTTTCACTATTAATACTTGAATTAAAATTCTTAATTAACAGTGGATGCAAAACAAAACACAAATGGATACAAGATTATACACAAAATTGGATGCAAAACATGACATAAAAGTGGATGTCACTCTAAATCCAAATGTGGACACAAAAGAGTATACAAAAGGAGACTCGGCACTAGAAAAATATGGGCGCAAAAATAGACTCAATACTAGGCCCAAAACCAGATGCAATAATAGACACGAAATTGGATTCCTAAATGGACATAAAATTGGGCATTAAATTGGGACCACAACTGGGCAGAAAAATAGGTGCAACATTGAGCACAAAACTAGATGCAACGTTGGGCACAAACAAAGACATAAAGCAAGACTCGATTTTGTATGCAAGATGGGACACAACATTGGATGAAAAATGGACACAATATTGGATGCAATATGGGACACGACATTGGACATAAAACTAGATGCAACAGTAGACAGAAAAATAGGCACAAAACTAGACACAAAAGAAGACATCGACTAGGATGTGTAACACCCCATAATTTGATTATACATATTTACTAGCCAAACATACTGCACTTTATTTACTTATTATTTGTTGGACTCAGCTCAACTGAGTAAGCTTTATTTACAACATGATGGAACCAATATTATGATGTTAATATGTTAATGTCATCACCATGATTATGATGTTAGTATGTTTATGTGGTTACGATGTTGTGATTATTATGGGAGTCCTTTATTTTACGATGACAATATATGTTTAAATGTTTTCATGGGTAAAATGTGAAATATATTATATGGTATGTGGATACCATCATATGATGTGATTGATTGAATTATTTTATGTCATATGTACCTATGATGAACTAAAATTGTTACATGAAAATAAATAATGATGATGATGTGGATCAATTGATGATCAAGTGGAAATGTTGTTATAGATGTATATTTTGAAAAATACTAACCCATAGGATAGGGGTTAAGTGATATTCGGGTACTAAATATGATGTGTGGATTAGTACTTACTTATACAAGAAACCTTATTGACCAAACTGATGATACGATGACACATTTCGATAATCCTGATAGAAGATGAGTATTAATTGGTGGGGTATAGACCCAGTATATTGGGAAGGATGGACGTATTTCCCACCCTATGTTACTATGATACCTGAGGTCGTGGGAGGGTTGTGATGAGACATGCTCCCCATGTTGTTGTGATGACAATGATCATATGCCTACTAGGAGAGCCTAGATACACTATTCATCCAACTCTACCACTGTCAAGTTCTTTATGTGGCAGGTCGGTGAATTTGACATCCACTTCTTTACTAGAAGAGGAAGGATAGGAAGGATGCAGACGTAGGTTAGGATGGGAGAATGTATTAGTTAGTATTGTTGATGGTTAGGTATTCCTTGATGTCGAGTTAGTGGTAATAGGTACCCATATTTGTATGATTGGTTAAGTTAATAAGAACATAAAGATAAGGTTATGAGATCATAAAATGGATTAATCGTTAAAGAACTAAGGATGTAAAGTAATTATATTATATATGTATATATTCTTGCTCTTTCTGCATGGGGTATTACTATTGTTAGTTAGCAGGTATGCATAGGTGGGATGGTGTTTGTTTATAGTGCATATCCAATATGTGCATACGCTATCCACACATGCACACCTTGTACATGCACGTTAGTATCAGTGTACAACATACATGTCACACTTGAATGATGGTGTGAATTGTCGTACATAACTCGGTTAAAGGTATGCTAATCAAATTAGGTATTTAATAGTTAAGTTGCTAATAAGTAAATAAGTGAATTAGTCATTGCATGTAACACACTAATAAACATTTAGATAAGTGTCATTAATTGAAAGTATCATCAATTGAAGTATTGTAAATAAACATTAACACTAGAGAATTGTATTGTTTAAATGCTAATAATGATTAGTTGACCCATTAAGGGTACCTTGTTTATTACAAGATACTATGTTATATTGAGTTACTTATCGACTAACAAATAAATGTTGCTATTATTATTCACCATTAATAGTAATGATAATAATTGTTATTAATGGCTATTATTATTATTATTATTAGTTTATATATATATTAACTATTTTCGGATACACCTAATATTCATTTATTATAATTAAATAAATTATTATGTGTCGAGATTGTTTCTATGTTAAAATGAAAAAAAATATATATTAATGAGTCAAACTAATGGATATGATGGAATGGTTTTAAATATTATTTATTCAATCAATACGGTTATTAGACTTGAGTTACAATTTAAGACATTGTTGTCAATTCAGATTTGGTTGGTAAACAAATAAGACATATATTATCCAAAATCTTGAAAAGTCAACTATTATATAATATTTATTCTAGAAACCCTTAATACAAAAACAATGAATTGAATTGGCATTTATTAAACCAATCTTGTAAAAACCTTTAGGTGATCATTCCTAGAATAATTAAATATTTCGAGTCAAATCAGTAAGACCAACTTAAATTGCATTAATATGATTGAGTTACTCGAGATAAACCAGATGTAAGAACTATATTTAAGAGTTATTCTATCTTGATTAATGGAATAGAGTTAACTTTTATTTTGGGGTTGATGAAATGAGTTGGAGGGAAGTAGAGTAAGAATGAAGGAAGGAGGAGGAAAATGGGTATTAAGGGAAGGTCTCACGGAGGAGAAGGGGTTGGTTTTTATTTTGGGGGAGAATAGTACTGAGTATTTTTATGAGAAAGGAGGAATAGCAAGGAGGGGGTTAACTCATGGGATTTGAGGAGGTGGGAAACACAAATGAAAATGGAAATTGCATTATGGATTGAGAGAATTTTGAACGAAGGAAAGTTGTTATTTGGATTATCAAATTGTGGGATCGAGGGCTAGGAAACATGTTGGTTTCTTAGGGCCAACATGATAAGTTGGTCAGAAAGGTGGTTTATTGGTTTGGTTACTAAGGCTTGGTAAAAAGGATATGCAAGAGAAGAATGTGGGTGCTAAGGGATCTACTACAACCTATGGTTACAGGTGTCCTACTAAAATTTTAGTGAAATGATTAAGAGACATATATTTTGAACATCATGCAATATGCTTTAAAATGCCTAAAATACATATTTTGTAGAATTTATTTTATGCATAATCTCTATCCTATTACAATCTTGTTAGAAATTTCCTATCTAGTAAAACTTATGTATAATTTTATATAGATCGCGTTAAACTGAAACTTAGAAACTTCATTTTTTTTTGTTTTCACAAAAACAAATTTTAAGGAGATAGATACAATGGATGACAAGCACGAAACTTAAGTGCCCATATAGAATCTATGGGCACTACAGGATGCAACACTAGATGTAAACCTAGAGGCAAAAGAATATGTAAAATGAGACAAAACATTGGATGCAAAAAAAGACGTAATACGAGATGCAAAATTGGATGCAACATTAGAAGTAAAATTGGATGCAAAACTAGATGCAATATTGAGCCCAAAATTGGATGCAAACCTAGACACAACACTAAATGAAAAATTGGATATGAAATTGGGTGCACAATTGGGTGTAAAACTCAACGTAAAAATAGGAGCAAAAGTAGATGCAAAACTGGGTGCCAAAGTGAGTGCAAATAACGATGTAGAAAAGGATGCAAAGAAAGATGCAATACTAAATGAAAAATTGGGCTCAAATAAGGGTGTAAAGAAAGATGAAAAAGATAGGGAATAATTATTTGCATAATTATATAGAACAATATCATATATTGTATCATACTAATCTAAAAATATTTAAAAAATAATCATACCACCATTTACCATAATACAATATTACCCTTATCACATTACCATTTGGTATATCATGACTATAATAGAACATTTGAGTATATATCTAGATCCATTTCCTTTTAGGATCAAGGAATGTCCACAACAAAAATGTTTCTCAAGTAGACTCAATAATTAGTAACAACGTAATCATGGTATTAATTACTTTATCTAGATGTATCTATCATCACAAGATTGTCTCAATGAAATGCATAAAACCATAGATAAGAAGAACCAAAAATTATTGCAAGACAAACATCCATATAAAAAATAAATAATTAGTACCAAGCTGAAACCTCTTTTAAACATCCAATTGAATTTAAATTATATAATACCACATTACAAGTTCATATAATAAACCATCACGTCATATAACCTATCACTACGTACCACAAAGCTATAGAGATCAACCAACATGAAACAACCACTTTTATTTCCAATATCTCTCTCACCCATACTTTCCTTTTAACTATTTTATTTCTCAAGCTAGATATTTTTTTTTATTACACTCCATTCAAGAATACTTTCCTCGGCATAGCATGTTGGATCATGGATATGGTATGACTTATAGACTATTGAGTAGTGGTGCAACTATTAGGATTTTCTTAGGTAAGGATATTAATTGGGAAGTATCGTAATGTGTGGATCTATAATATAATAGTATAATTTAGTCTGGATTATAATCTCATATGGAAATGATATTTCATATGGCATCACAATCATATTAGTATCACTACCATGTGTAGGGTATCATTTCTCATGGTGCATAATCTCAACATAATTCTCAAGAGAGTATCATGACCTTCACTCCATGGATTATTATTTGTTAGAGATAAGCACAACTGATATATACTATCTCTTATGATCTCAAAAATCATATATCATGGGGTCTTCACTCAATCAAACTATGGTATAGTTCCTTCGTTCATGGGATATTAAAGAATACCCCTTATTTCACTAGATATCAATCAATACCTACCAAAATCATTTTTTTATTATCTCTCTCTCAATACATATTTCCAATTAAAACAAACCATATTTTTTATGAGATATTACCTATTTTTACTATATGCCCCCCAAATTCCTATAAAATCCCATACTCTACTCCCTACCACCCCCCCCCCCCCCCCCCCCCCCCCCCCCCTCCCACCGCAATACCTGCAATACATTGACCTTATTTTTCACAATTTAAAAACTCCCCTTTATGATTGAATGTGATAATATATTGGTCAATGTTAGAGAATTATTCAACCTTAGTACCATGGTCATACACCCAGGACACATTTTCATTAGTCTAATGCTTATGTTATATGGTCCAAAACTAGGTTGTGTTGGTCAATATTGGTTCCTTTAGTGTTTTGGAATCATAAATGCACCCAAGGGCCCTCATTTGATCATTTTTGTTACACATGAGCCCTCATTAATGACTTCTCAGTCCTTTGTGCACTCCCCATCCCTTAAAACAGGGAAACGAGCTGACTAGAGGTGCTCATGAATGTATTTAGGGCACTTTTTACTCTTTTGGACCATTTATTGCTTCCTAGATCCACTCCCACTCACCCATTCACTCCAACACACCTAGAATACCCTCATTTATTTCCTAGCATTCTCCATCCAAATTCACACTAGAATTTGTGACCGTTTGAGGAGGTTTGGGAGCTCATTGGTCTACCTAGGAAGGGTTTTGAGGTCCAATCTAATCCTACCACATGTATGTATCCAAATTGCCTCAAAAGTCTAACAATTTTATCCTACTGTAATATAGAAATGTTCCAAACATATTCAAATGTCGAAGAATCATAATAAACTATGTTTTTTTAGACATAAACAGTTATATTATATTGAGAAGGTGGTATAACCACAGAAATGGGGTCCAGTTTACAAAACCCCCTTATGGAAGTGGCAAAGCAATTCATCCATCCTTAGCCATCCTTAAATATTCCCTTATGGAAGTGACAAATAAGGTCCAAAAATCCCTTACAAGAGGGGAAAACTAACATAGTAAATAACTGAAGATAACATAAGTTTAGGATATCAGATCACTAATAGTCCAAGAAAGCCTTTTAGAACTAACAACAAAATGACAGGAAGGAATACAATATATACTTCAGGAAATAGCAGAATAGAAATCATTCCACAACCATCAGGAGACAAAACAAAGTGAAGAAAACCATGGGATACTTGGAATCCCCATAGAGACGGGACAATGAACCTGATTTGTTTGCGCATTCCAAATTGACCACCCTCAGTTCGAGCTTATCAACCTTCACCTCCAAATTGGACAAAAGATTGATAATTGCAAATTCAGACTTTCTAACAGTGCATTTGAATTCCTTTCTCAGGAACGCCAGTTCCCCTTCCACATTTCCTAGCCTTCTGCCACCTTCAGAATCGATTACATCCACCGTGCCTTTAAGCTTCTCCACTTCTTCTTTAACATCATACTCAATCAGAGCCGACATGGATGATCCCAACGATTCAGAGGAAGCCATAATTGCTACCACGATTCTGACCACCTTCGGCGCCAACACTCTTAGATTGTTCCCACAGCTTGCTCTGATAACAACCTCAATTTGCTTGCAAACCAGCCAGACCAAGGTTCCTCTTCCCTTCATCTTTTGGGCATTTATATCTCTGCTCCTCATGCATGAAAACACAAGACCATCAAGGATCATCATACTATCCATTAAATCACACATAACCTTTCCTAGTTCATGGTGGATCGATGAGACTGCTAGACTCCCTCTCGCATGCTTGGATCACTCCCTCGTACCTTGATTTAAATGCTTCCTTTCACTGCCATGATCTCCCATGTGTTGGCACATGAACACCAAGTGTCCAATATTTACCATGATCTCCCATACGGTGACACCTGTCGTCATACCATGTCTATTTGCTTGTCCATGTATTTGGCACATGAATACCATTACCATGATATCACATATGGAGACACCTATCATCATCACGTGTCTATTCGTCTGTCCATGTATTGACCCTTCCTTCAGCCTTGGTCCTATGGAAGAGGGAAAAACTCATGTGACCCATTGATATAGAGGAAGCTAGGGCTTAGCATGGAGCCTAAATTTGCCGCTAAGTACGCCTCCTTGTTATGGATTCTAAGCACATGAAAAAAATCAAATTTGTGGAAGAAGTGAACTAAGGACTGGATCCTTTTTAATAATTGTCTGAGGTGCAAGTGATTTGGCCAAGTTCCTTCGAAAATTGCTTGGATAACAATTCTCGAATCTCCCAGCACTGTGAGCCTTGTAATTCTCTTGTTCTTGGCAATCACAAGAACTTTCCAAAAAGATAAGGATTCAGTGATGTTGTTTGTTTCCATGTCGATCCCCCAAGAAAAAGAAGTTTCAATTTTTTCATCCAGGGTGAAGAAAACCCCGCCCCCCCCTTTCTGCACAAGTATTTCCCTTAGAGGCACCATCCATAAATAGAGTCTGAGAATTTAGACTTCTCAGCCAACCTTCCAGGTCCTTATAATCTAGTCTTATCTCCCAAGTCTTCCTCTTCTTACTCTTTTGAACAATAATTGGGATCTTCGAGGAGAGACTAATGAGCCAATCGAATTCTTTTTTGTATGTGGGGTGGTCACCACTCCATAGGTGAGACAGATAGCCACCCAACAAAGCTTCAATTTTGGAAACCACCTGGCTAGATACGAACTCGGTCCCTCTGAAAATTTGAGAGTTTCGTTCAAGCCAAATTTTCCAGAGGATGATCTTTGGAAGGGCCATCCAGCAGCCTTTGGTTCTTTCACACTTGAGAGTGGCGAAGGGATAAATAGATGCCCATGTGGTTAATAGAGAATGGATATTCTCAGGTGGAAATGAAGCATTCACAAGGAGAGCCAACTTCCAAATTTCTTTGGTGAACTAACACGAGATTAGAATATGCTCAATAGTCTCTTTACTACTGAAACAGAAAGGGCATCTCATGGGGCCTTCCCATCCCCTTTTCCTTAGATTTTCCCCAGTCAAAATTCTACCATGAGCTAAGGTCCACACAAAAAAATTGATTTTATGGAGGCTTTTCACACCCCAAATTGTTTTCCAAATGGGTGAGAACCCAACCACTCCATGATTTGTTAGAGCTTTGTAACCAGCTGAGGTGGTGTATCTTTCGGATTTGTCCCCCCAGCCTCTAGAGTCCTTATAACTTCTGGAAATCAGGGATTTCCCTTGAAGCTTGGCAATGAGAGAATTTGTTGCCTCTGCTAAATGGATTGGAGAGGGGATATTCTAGTTCTTCTAGGAGCCATCCTGATTCTAGTCAGAAATGTCCCACAGGGATACCAAATTGTGGCTTTGCAGATAGCCTTTAAGCTACTCCAAGCCAATCATCTGGTCAATTGGGGGCTCTCCCATGATAGAATCTTCCCACACCTTAATCTTCTTCCCATTTCCTAGAATCCACATAATCTTATTAGAGAAGAAGGGGAAATCTTTTTATAGAATGGAGAAAATTGTCGAACCTTTCCTCACCCTTGGTGGGCTGTCCAGACTTCTCAATTGGCTTCCAGAGAGATATTTTTTCCAGAGGGCCTTTTTGCACCAAGACATTTTACTGGTTATTATTTTCCAAATAATTTTAGCTCCCAGAGCTAAATTTTGAGACTCCCGATTCCTAATTTGAAGTCCTCCTTGGATCCAAGGTTTGGTGATTTTGTCCCAACTGACTAGTGGGAACTTTTTCTCATTTTGTTTCCCTCCTTTCTAAAGGAATTTTTTGAACACTGAGTCAATACTGGCTATAATTCTATTTGGAGCAAGGAGAATGGAACATTGGTAGATAGGAATTCTAGTGAGAATAGCTTTAATAAGGACTACCTTCCCCACTGGATTTAACCAAGCTACTCCCTAGGTACTGATCCTGCTTTTGATTTTGTCAACGATCTAGAGCCATGAGGAGGATTTAGGAGAAGATTTGAAAATGGGGACTCCAAGATATTTGAAGGCATCCCATTGAGTTTTACCTTCAATGCCCATAATTATGCTGATTCCTTCCATCTCTCTAGGGTTGCAGTTCCAACCAAGTATTTGGATTTTCCTGAAGTTGATCAGGCTGCCAGAAGCCTCTTGGTAGAGATCTAATTGTTTTTAAAAAATCCCGGCAGAGTTTACACTCGCCCTACCCAGTAGAATTGTATCATCAACAAACTGAGCATGATTAATGTCTTTGACACCTCTGGCAATACAGAGCCCAATAAGCTCATTATTGAACTGACTTTGATTCAATTGAAAGCTGAGGACCGAGGTTTGAATGGCGTAGAGAAGAGGAGAGAGAGGAGAGAGAGGAAAACCTTGATGGAGACCCCTGGAGGCTTGAGAGAAACTAGCAGCCCATCCATTAACCAGAAGGGAAATCCAAAGAGATTTAACACAGGCTTGGATCCAGTGAATGAAGTCGAGATCAAAACTGAACCTTTGCATAACCTAAAAGAGAAATTCATATGTAACTCTATCAAAGGCATTAGCTAAATCTAGTTTGATGATCATACATTTTTCCCGATGCTGAGTGATGTAGTGGATAGCTTCTTGAACCATGATGATGTTATCAGCGATATGCTTGCCTTTTACAAAGCCACCTTGGTTTTCTGGGATGATACTTGGGAGGACCTCTTTGATTAGGTTAGCAATGACTTTAGTGATGATTTTGTACCCGATGTTGCATAATGAAATCGGTCTGAATCTATCAAAGGAGGTGGCTCCTTTTTCATTGGGGATAAGGGATAGAAAGGACGAGTTGGTGCTCCCCCCAAGCTTATTGCAGACTTAAGATTTAGTGACCATTCTACAAAGGTCATGTTTTATAGTTTTCCAACAAGCTTTGAGAAATATGGCGGAGAACCCATCCAGACCCAGTGCCTTATCAAATATCAAGCTCCATACTAATTAGAGGAAATGTCAACTCAAAATGGGCCTCCTAAAAAGAATTAATAAAATAATATTTATTAATTTTGGAGGAAGAAAAGAAAAAAACTACTTTTTTGTTTGTATTTTTGACATATCTCTCCGTGTTTTTACTCAAATTTTGATTGGGAGAGCTTGTTGGATGTGAAATTAAATTCTGCATCCAACGAGTACCCACTCGGCAAACTTTTGATGGACCTCGCTACCCCAAAAACAAGAAATTCTTGAAAAAATGTGATGATGAAGTCATCATCATGTTTTTTCAGGTATTTCTTGTTTTTGGGGTAGCGGGGTCCGTCAAAAGTATGCTAAGTGGGTACTCGTTGGATGCATAATTAAATTCCACATCCCATGATCTCTCCCTATCGAAATTTGAGTAAACACATGGGGAGATATGTTGAAAATACAAACAAAAAAACTAGTTTTTTTTATGATACCTATACCCAAATTTATATTAAAAAGTGTTTAAGACCTGTACAGTATTTCAAATTTAAATAAATTTCATTGGCTAACACATGATGACATGGAATTTGAATCAAAGTTAAAAGGCTCATTTTGAGTTGAAATTTCCTCTAATGCTTGCCAGATTTGATTTTATTTCTTTTTTCAAGACCGGAGCAATTAATTTCCTGTTAGTGGAACAACTGATCAACTTGGGAACCAACTCCAGGATGGGGGAGAGAGGAATGATAGGAGTCTCATATGTATCAAATTTCTGGAAGTGATCATGGGAAGCCTTTTTGATCTCTTCAAACTCTTGGATGACTTGTCCCTGGTTCTAGATTTCTTTTATGGCCTTAAAATATTTCTTTCCTTCAGCCTGCTTATGGAAGAAGGCCATGTTTTTGTCTACAACTTTTAGGCATAGACATATTTACTTTTGTCTCAAATATTCTTCTTCAATCCTACAGGATTCATGGAGGTTTCTATGGAGACTAGTTTCTTTTTCTAGGGAGGAGAGATCCACCGGTTGAGACTCTTGCTCCCTTTGATGCTTTTCCAGTGATTGTTGTGCTTCAATCCTTTGAACCACATGATATTTCTGTGTCTTGGCCCAAGATTTGAGTGATTTTTTAAGATGTCTTAGCTTCTCTTCCCAAACATAGAACGGGGATCCAAATACTGTAGTTTCCCATACTGAATTAATGAGTTCATGGAAACCATCTCGGTTAATCCAAATAGGACTGAAATGAAAAGGAATGGGGCCCAGGGTTTTTTTCTTTAGCCAGATCAAGAAGAATTGGTTTATGATTAGAGACACCGAAAGCCAAAATAGAGGAGTCAGATCTAAAACCAAGCATTGAGAAGGTTTGCTAGACTAGGAACCTGTCAAGCCTTGCCGCAATATGACTAGGTCTCGTTCTTCTATCAGTCCAAGTAAACTGATCACAAGCTGGCTTGATGTCTTCTAGATCCTAGTCCCTGATAATATCTTCCACATTTTCCCTTAGTGGATTTGTGACAATTGATTCGCCTCTTTTTTCCTTGGCATTGAGCGTGATAATTAGATCCCCTGCAAGAATAAGATTTATAGGAAGCTGGTTGGACAGGACATCCTGGATGCTAAGCCAACAATCCTTCTTTTCTGATAGCAATCTAGGGACATGGAAATTTAGGATACTAACCTAGATTCTAGAGTCCTTGTGATGCAAAATGGAGAGGATCCAATGTGTGTGAGAAACAAAATGGATTAACACAATTTTTTTTCTCCAAAGAGTTCCTTTGCCACCAGAGGCACCCTGAGCACTCTTTGCTACACCTTCCTTATTCTTCCAGTACCTTTGGCTTGAAAGGAGGAAGTCCTCTTCCTCCTGTTTTGTCTCTTGTATCAGAAGAACATCAGGATTGGCAATTCATATTAGATCTCTCATTGCTTTAGTATTTTTCTTGTTTCTGAACCCTCTACAGTTCCAGGAGGCTATTCTCATTATTTACCTTTAGAAGACTTGGTAACCCCTTTGGACTTCCCTTTCTATCTTGTGTTCTTGGGATTCAACATTGATTCAATAGTGGCTTGTGTTCCTATTATCTTGTCTTTATAAGAAGCTTCCTCTCTTTTTTCTTTGTCTATTTTCCTCCCCATTTTGTCTTTTTTCTGCATCGGTTACGTTTTCCCAATTTCACCTTCTTCTTCATTTGATGCCTCCTCATCTGACGAAGGGATCAGGGATGAAGGGATTGAGGATTCTAGATGATTGTTTACTTCCCGATTCTTCCCTTTGGTGATTGGGATTTTCCCTTCGGCAATAGGGCTTGGAGGATCCCCAGATTCACACAACACAACTTCATCCTTCTTTGAGTCCAGGTTTTCGCTTGCATGTTTTGTAGATCTATTTCCTTCCTCATTTAGAGTTTGTTTCTAGGTTTCTTCCTTCCTTGCATGACCCTCGATTCTTTCATCTTTCTTCTGAACCTGTCTTGTATTGGCTCTAGTTTTCTTTGCTTGCATCCACCCTTCTTATTGGTCTTTTTTCGATAGATCTATTGGATGCTTAGGGAAACTTTTTTGGAAGTTCCCATACTCATGGAAGTGACGGCATTTAAAGGGGAGTATCTCATAATCTAACTTTTGAAAATGCTTCCATTCTCCCACCGTGAGCTTGACCGATTCAAGAAGGCCTGCTTCTAGATCTACTTCTACGCAGATCTTGTCACATGAGTAGTTCTCCTTGGGGAAGGATTTGTCGATATATTTTCCTAGCCTGTCACCTATCACTACTAGGGATGAGGGGGTCCAGCAATGAATCGATAGGTTGGGTAGAAGCACCCAGACTAGAACAGCTTTAGGAATGTCCACAGCTGGATTGAAGTCAGGATTCCATATTTTAAGATAGAGGCCTTGGGGTCCCATAAAATATGAACCACTACAGAAGATTAGGTCCCGATATTCTTTCGCGATGAATTCAAATAGGAAATACCCCCTACCGAATGCATAACATGTAACACTATTGGAGATTAATGGCCACTAATTATTTTGGATCCAGTTGTTGGTGGTCTTGGGAGAGGGCCAGAGTCGAGTGAACTTACCAACCAAATCTTGATCTGCCAAGGAAACAACAATGTGAATAGGATGTTGGGGAGGTAGGTCAATGACAGGGACCTCATCCACCTTCTTAACAAACTTAGGGAATGGAGCAGATCTAGGAACCCCGGATTTGCCAGAGATCAGTTTCCTAAAAGCGCACTCATCACCACAGGGGTTTGGAGAGGGGCCAACCCCGACATCGGGCATGCAAACCTGTCAGGGAAGAGGTGCCATGGCCCAAAACCAAACCTATGCAGTAGCATGGGATCTAAGAACAGAACCCACGTGAACCCTAGCAGTGCTTGCGAAAGTTTTTTCATAATAAAATATGTTATTTACACCATTTCTATGTGTTAATTTCACTCTTTTCACTGTTTTCTGCATAATTTGTGAGTAATCTTGAATTGTGAGGATTCCCTTGGCTCCTAAATATTGTTGTGAATCATATTTTCACATGTTATCAGATCTATTTGGAGATGAAAATAAAAACCAGAGCGTTTGAGTTTCTATCTAGGGTATTTTTCAAAAAAAAATTGAGTGTTTGCATTGTAGTTACATCTAGTGTTTCTATCACCTAGTGCGCAAGAAGGAATGCAGAAGACTCATGTATTTATTACCCCATTCAAATATTGAAAATGGAAGGCTTAAATGGTGATCTAACTGAGGTTTAAATTCCTCTATAGAGTCACCATGGGAACTAAGACCGATTCCAACTTTGTTGTGGAAAAATCAAAGTACTTTAACAGAATAAATGAGGCATTCAGGATGCTTTGTCTTAGTATTTCGATGGATATTCTCTTCCATGTAGATATTTTGACAACACCCAATGAAGTATGTTCCAATCTCGAGTCATTATTTTGGGAGACTAATAAGATGATAGGCCACCAACTTGAAATTGAGTTGATCTCATTGACCCTAACAAACTTTGAGATGATCCATGACTTCTTCACAAAGTTCAAACTATAGGTGCTTCATCTGAAACAATGTGGCATTGAGAAGAAATATGAGAAACTGATATTGTCCATTTTTTAAAAGCTAGGGCCTGAGTATTCAATGTTTGTATCAACATTCCACTCAAGTAAGCTCACAGCTCTAAATTGGAGGATTCCTTCATTGGAATATTCCATGGAGTCCCAGACTCAAGAAAAAGACAAGTTGGTGCAAATGGGTACCATCAAATCCACCAAGGATCAAGAACTTCCTGCATAAGTTTTGAATCTAGCCAAAGGAAAGAAGAAATTCAGAGCTTCAAAGCAGGAAGAGAAGAAGAAGTAGGAGAAGCCTAAATATTCAAATGGGGTTTTGAATATTAGCAAGGACAAAGAGAAGAAGAAGCAAGAGAAGACAAAATTCACTTATTGTCACAAAGGGAGGAATCCAATGAGTGCATGCATGAATAAAACCATTGATGATGATGGCACAACTCCTTGAGAAGAACAACATTCCACTACCAGAAGGCGTAAGGAAGAAAGAGGGAGGTTCAAGCTCAGAGAACAAGTAAAGATGTCATGCTTTGGTTGTTGGATATTCAATATCTTCTTCCTTCATTATAGATTTAGGTGCCTCTAGGAACATGGCTTCCATTCATGATTCCTTCTTGTCCCTGCATCCGTACAGTGGCCCATCCATCCTCATGGGTGATGATTCAGAGATCCAAGCCAAATGGATTGGCAAGGTTGATTTAGAATATGGGCACTTCAACAATGTGTTGTTTGTGATTGGTATTGCAATGAACCTACCCTCTGTATATAAAATGGAACACACTAGTAGAACCAAGAGAGTAATATTTACTCAAAATTATGTGGAGATCTCAGAAATATATACAGGCCAAGTTGTTGCAGTGGTTTTTGCTGACCATGATTCGAGGATGTACAAATTCTCCCACTTCCTTCCATACTCCCAAAGGAATGCACTCCTGTCACATGCCAATGAGACAAGCAAGTTGTGGCATGAGAGATATGGTCATCTCAACTATAGGTACATCCAATCACTAAACAAATAAAGCATGGTTAAGGGCTTCCTTCCATCAAGTTTTCCAATGGCACATGCAAAGTGTGTGTAGTGGGGAAACATGTTGAGCAAAAATATGAGAAAGGAAAGGAAAGGAAAGGAGTTATGTCCAAGTGCTTGATCTTATCCATTCAAATCTCATAGGGCCTCTTCCCACACCCTCATATGGGAATTCAAGGTATGTGTTGACTCTCATAAATGATTTCTCAAGGTATTGCTGGGTGTATTTTCTCAAGCTAAATTCTGAAGTTTTTGAGACTTTCAAAGTGTACAAAGATTTAGTTGAGAATGTATGTGTGAACAAGATCAAGGTTCTTAGGAATGAAAATGGTAAGGAGCATGTCAACAAGAATTTGCAACATCTT
This sequence comes from Pseudotsuga menziesii, assembly GCA_001517045.1. Lineage (NCBI taxonomy): Eukaryota > Viridiplantae > Streptophyta > Pinopsida > Pinales > Pinaceae > Pseudotsuga > Pseudotsuga menziesii. The sequence goes on along the minus strand of LPNX010917942.1, from coordinate 275,616 downwards.
TGTGAAGAATGTGGCATCCAAATGCAACATTTTGTGCCCTACACACCACAACATAATGGTGTTACATAGCGCAAGAACAGAGCTCTCAAGGAGATGGCTACATGCATGATGAAAGCAAAGGATTTGAATCCTAAAATATGGGTTAAAGATATAAATTGTGCTTCATATGTTCAGAATAGAGCTCCACACAAATCATTGGATGGTAAAACTCCATTTGAGGCTTGGAGTGGTCACAAGCCCACTGTTTCTCATTTTAGGGTTTTTGGTTCAAAGGCTTGGGATAGAATTCCTCCCGAAAAGAGAAAGGCCTTGCAACCTCAAATCAAGGATTCCATTATGGTTTTATATGTTTAATATGCAAAGGGATACAAGCTCTTTGATCCCTCATCTCAGAAAACATTCATCGAAAGGAGTCTGCAGTTGGAAGAACAGCCCATCAAGTGGGCCCACCTAATATATTAATGTATTTAAATTAAGATATAAGGTGGCTTCCATCAAGTGGTCCCACTTGAAGTTACATCCACATCCATACTTAACCTTAAAACATATTCCTCTCTTATAAATGTTCTTTTAGTTTCTCCAATAATAAGCTATCAATGACTAAATTTAAGGTGCATAGTGTTGTTTCAAACTTTATAGTTATCCTATAATGTAGGACCATAATTTTTTAATAACGACATGAATATTAAAGCCCTATGATGTAAATAGGTGTAAAACATAGCATAAATCAATATATATAATTTAGATGGAAATATGGAAATTCAAATACTGAATCTTTCATAAGGAGCTTTGATGGAAGACAAGATGTAATCTTATTTCTATTTAGAAATGACAACCATCTCTGCAGTTGATGTCATTCTCACCACCTGCAAAAAACAAAGGAGTATACTAATTTGCTAACTTTCCAACATATAGCAATAACAATAGCCTTGTTTATGAAGGCTTCTAATTTTACCTTCCATACAAAAACATAAAGGCATGCATCGAATCCAAAATCATAGAAAAGGACAAATTCTGTAAGCATTCAGAAGACAAATGCAAATTTTCAGTAGTCAAAAGACCTGCAAAGCTAACACGGGTTAAAAAATTGTTTCTCTCGTAATTTATTTACTTGGAAATAAATCAAGAAAATGGCTAGGAGTCTAATAAACATCCTTATATTTCAATCTCTTTTCATAACCAATGCAAAACGGGTCTCTTATTTCATAATCTTTATAGTACCCTAAGATTACACAATCCTCCAGATTAATTTAATTTCCTTTCTTTTAGAGCTCTGTAAATATCTACTTGTTAATATAAAACATTTTCAAACAAAAAGGTATCTTTTGGCATTGGACACTGTTCACTTGAATAAATGAATATATCAACATCTTCATATCGAAGGATTAAATACAAAAGATATTGTGTGTGGATTTAACTTCAACACCATAAGTAACCATCCACTAAAAGATAGCTATGAATAGAGATGAAGTGTGCATTTAGCTTCAACACCATAAGTATCCATCTACTAAAAGATAACCATGAATAGTCATTGCATAATTGAGTACAGATAAGATGAGATTATTTTTTAATATCCATGAATGACCACAAGAGTAGGTCAATATGACACACAAAGTGCAAACTAGAAAAGTATAGAAATAGGAAAAAAATAATGTAAATAATATGTTGAGGAGAAACATGACCAAACATACTAATCTCATAAAGACAAAATTATGTAGCTTCTCTGCATGACTTTCAAAGGTAAATTTGGCATCAACTCTTATAGACCTAAGATTCTAAGAATGACACAAGAAATTTGTAATGATAATTTTACTCCAATGTTTTCAGCTAACCTCTGATGAAATTAATGCAATGCTAAGAAACTCAAGGAGAAGCCTTCCAAAAATCTAGTAATCAATACTGACAAAAAAAGTTTCCTTGAAGGAAAAAGGAAGCATTGCAGTTGGGGTGGGGTATAGGAGAAGGAGGCACATAAGCACAAACATAAACTGTAAAAGTTGTATCTCTAGAAAAAAAAATCATTCCTTGAGTATGTTTAGGCCTCAGTTTCAGGATACCACTGAAAGAGGGAAACCAACATTTCAAATAAGAGATAATTGTATTCAACATGAATACAAACTTGATATAATTTTTTCTATGATGTAAGAAAAACAAAGGAGAAACTAACAAAGTGATTAGGATCAAGTTCCTCCTACTTGTGAAAGAAAAAGCTACATGGAACTATGAAAGAGATGTACTTAGACAAACTATTGCATGTACAATATTAACATGTTGGAATATGATAATGAACATCCATGATTGGAAAACAAAAAACTAGTCATTTAAACAAGAAACTTATTTTACTTACATACTTTCTTGTGATTTCAAAAAAGGATAAATGGATTAACACATGACATGAAAGAAGCATGAAAGAAGTATAGCAATGTATTGAAAAGGCTCATAGAAATAGTTAAGTGCACCACTAGATCCTTGCTACATTGGACTCTAATTGATTCTGCAATTTGTATAATTTCAAGTTCAATCGCATCAACCAAGTCAAGGACCTCTAGAGTGCTCACAAACCTATGCTATGCAAAGCATTGTCAAGAGACTTGATGAGAACATGCATCATAAAGCTATTATGTGAACCCAGTCCTCTAATTTGCAATGTAGGGCACATGTACAACACTCTAATTTGAATCCTTCCTATAACAATGGTTTGGGTATTGAAGAAGCCTAAAAACCCTCAATCATACCTATTTACAACAATAATTATTGAATCTTGGCAGTTTGTGACTTCAAAAAGTAATTATGGAAAGTATCTATAATCTCAGTAAGTGACCTACAACAAGATATAATAATTTTGGACAATGTTATAGTTGGAAATAGTATTAGAAAAAACCTCTTATAACCCATAGTAGTGATGAAATGATATCAACAACAGCAAGTAATAGTTCATACCCAACAACAAGATGGTCTTTCTATGGTTGAATTATTCATATGGTCATATCCTATCCATAATCCAACAATTGTACTAGTACACATTTATTAATAGTTTTCCTATTATGGTCCAAACCTTCTTCTAAATACCATGTATGGGTCATATATTATCCATATACCCTTGGGTAAATAGCCATGATGTATGTTTTTTTTCTAGAAGAGACACCTAGGTATGGCATATCTCCAATTACTTTGTTACAACCAACGTTTATGGGTTCTTTTGCAACTTGACCAGATTTTTTCCAGGTCAACTAAGTCATCTTAAGAATCCAACAATCTTGTCCATTGCACCTAAAAAAAGAATCATATCTTTCATTTCAAAGATAATTTCAACCTTCTCTTCAATATTTTTACTTTTTTCCAACATTTTATAAGTAGTCTTCTTGAAGACAATCATATTTTATGCTTAGCTTTAAACTTTTACCTATCCAAGTATTTGCGGCATAATGCTGGAAAGGACAATTAGAACCTAAATACCCAAAAGCATCGAGTTGGATAGACCCAACGTTATAAATATATAATTGCTTCAACTAGACTCCAAAAATACCTCTTCTGACCAAAACCTAAAAATATTTCTTGGCTTATTGTGATAAAAACAAACTTACAGTTTGAAAATGTTAAAACCGAATTTATCTAAAATTCCATGTGTACTAGGATATTTCCATCCAATACCCACATTCTTGGGTTTAATATGTTTATAGGTACCTACGAAAATTGTCTCAAACATTTTTAAAAGAACTTAAAAAATACCTTTGGAGACATCTGCCCCACTCTTATTCCTACACTACAGCACAACATCTACCAACTGTCCAAATTATTGCTTCAAAATGTCAAGATATATCTTTCTCTATTCTTGTTCATAGTTCTAAACTCCACAAAACTTGCACCTTATACAACACAAAATCATGGTTTTTTCTCTATTGTTCTTGTTGTATACAAGGGTCTACAATAACCATGTTTTTTGTTATTATCTCAACATTTGTTTCTCATGGTTCCACAAATTCTTCAGAAGTCTAGCAGTTTGCAAATCTTCTTAATTGCTCAAGCTCACGTCTCATTGGGTTTCATATTGATTCCCAAGACATATTTTTTATTTTAGCTAATTATTTTCTTTCCTTCTATATTCAACTATAACAAACTAGGAAACTTCAAGTCTGTTAGTGTCTACAAAAACCTTCTTCGAGGCATGAACCTGTTAATACCCTGCTCGACGATTTCTGCTCATCCTGGAACTTGGATAATGTGATGGACATTTTGTCATTCCAGGTTACCTGTCACAAACCTACTCACATTTTTCTATGTTGGGTTCACTATCTGTTGTGATTATGGTCTACTAACATGACTCATCTACTCTCATGATTCATCTAGGAGCCTCCTATTCCATCAATGGCCTTATCATTTGTGAGTCTTGGTATGTCTGTAAAATATCCTTCAATCTTTGACCTTCAATGTCATCTCTCATATCTCCTAACTTTCGGTTATCTCACAATCCCTTCATCTTGCTTATTATTTATCCCAATATACTAAGTGTGATTCTATAGATCATCCTTATTGGGATTGCTAGTCCTCATGGGATTTCGAAGCCCATACACTTTAAAAATGAAAAAATAAAAATTGGGAGAGTGGTGCTTGTATGTTGGGTAGTCTTCCTCGAGCTTCCATAGTTTTACTTGCTACAACATCATTAATACATGTAACATTTATATTTCTCTTAACATCTAGGTGTTTATATATTATTGTGCATACCCATATGAAATCCTATAGCTAATAGATGATTTTTAGTCTTTTAGTTGTGAAAGTGTTGACTAAAAACAAAATTCATGTCATCATCAGGAAAATTCTAACATGCTCAAAATACTTTTCATAGTGATTAGTTTAATTAAAATGTCAAAGAAAATATTTTGTTAAACATTGGAAAGTAAAAAAATTTAAAAATACACCAAATTCAATCTGATGTGATCAAATGATTAAAACCAATACATAGACAATGGAAAGAAACAATTGTAAGAGATGACGACCATCAAAGGAACCAACAATAAAAGTTGCAAGTTACCTTTTATTTCATCTCTTTGAGCATGCCTTCCAATCCCGTTCACTGTGATACAAGCATTTCCAGCTTCCTCTGAAATAAAAATAGTTTTCCAATAAGTCAGATACATGATTTTCCCTGTCAATAAAAATCGTAAGGAAGATTGAAACATAATCCAAAAAACTTTCATATTTTGTAAATTAATGTTCAATATGAATAAAAGTAATAAGTATGAAGCATAGTTGTTTTGTTATGGACTCGTTCATTGGCTCAACCAATAGTGTGGTTTATTTTGAGCATCCAATAACCTTATATGTGCAAAAAGTAGGATGGTATCATATTCTATCTATTTTTTTTAATATTGCGTGCATGAATCCTAGCCGTTAGGATTTCACAAACATTATAACTATAGGTAAATATACATTGACATGCAAGACAATTCCTATAGTGTAAAATGCAAATATGAAGACATTCAATTTTTCTAATAGAACTAGGAGTGGTTGATATTTCATCATGAAATGCATATGGTATTATGCAGCAAGCATTAAATGAATCAAGTAAACCAAAAGAGTATTTCAACCATTTCCATAACAGCTCTATTAAAAATTTTGAGATGTCATTGAATTATTAAATGACTTAGGAAAACATGACTACAATAAGAGAATGGGATTTCCTATAACATACCATCTCCTCCCAACCTCGCTAAAATGGTCCCCAAATTATAAATGGGATAAATTCTGCACAGAGGTGGATTAGGAGAAAAACTTGGATTGTAAAGTCAAGATGTATTTATGACCAACCAAATAGGTAGCTAAGATGAAGATACATCCCCCCTCTACATGTGAATCAGACTCCTTGACATGCCAACTTGATTCCTATGAATTTGACATGCCCATGACATATGTCCCATGAATCAGACACACGGAGCATAAAAAAATCATGCCCAACAAAGATATGAAGTAGCATTTTTCCTGATTTCACACATAATATTTTGTAGAAACCCTAATAGAGAAGGAGAATAGAGAATTCCATTGCTTTAATTTTGTACATCTACAGGCTGCAATTATTTTTCTTTGTTTATCATTTCACAAACAAAAATGTTCTTTTACAATGATCTTACCCAAAAATGTGCATCTTTATGTCTATATAAATGTATTTTATTATGTAATTTTAAAAAATATTATATATATAAATATATAAATAATTTGTTCATGTCCCCTATTGTCCCATTGTGGGGATCTACATGTCCTGTCTCAGATACTCAAATCCCTATATCATATTTATCAGGTAACTTAGATAGTAGTAGTACTAGTGTTGACATTTTTCAACGTACTCAAGCAAAAGCTAACCCTTGGTATATTCAATATTGTATTGATAATGGATAACTTGTATAGCATCTTCCAGTAACAGTGTCTTATATAACTTAAGTATATTGATGGTCACCAACTCACCACATTATGTATCCCATATACCAATATAATCTTGAAGATCCAAGCAAAAAAAAGCAAGACCCCGCAACTAGAATGATGGTGTAGCGATAATATTGAATAGGCTCCTACTTGCGAAGATGTGTTGTTTGAACCAAAGATTTTCCAAGAATAACCATACTTTGTCACCATCCTCAAATTAATGTGGGACTCAATGTTTGCCATGCATTTTTTATGTTTGGCCTATGTTTTTCATAGAGCATCCCTGACTTTAGCATCAACTTTGTCTATGTGCTCAAAGTTTTCTTTAGGTACATTCATACATCATCCTTTAAGAAATATTCCATCAAAGTCATATCCTTCATCAAGTTATCCCCCAATCATCACTATATTTATCCAAGGAGGTGAAAATGCATGTAATATAAGTACCAAATCATAGCCAGAGTGCTCATAATTCATATTTATTTCCTTTCATAGTCCACATATTGCATAGGAGAGGCTCAGATTGAAAAATGACATGGTGATTGTCCCTAGAACTCATATTTGAAGGATTGATTGTCATTGTAGCTTGCTACTTTACCAATATAAACATAATTAGGAGAGGCTCTGTCACAACCCATATTTCTGTTTGACATGGCCCCATCCTCATATGAGGAATTTCATGTTCTTGAATCTTAACCATTAGGAACATTGTCAGATGCCCTAATTTGCAAAACATTTTATGTTTTAAGAAACATTATGTTATATTTTATTTTAAAGTTTGTAATTAATGACCAAGTGGGGTCAAGGATAATTGAATGTAATTGTTGAATATTTTATTAATAAATAAATGACTCAATGTTTGCCATGCATTTTTTATGTTTGGCCTATGTTTTTCATAGAGCAGCCCTGACTTTAGCATCAACTTTGTCTATGTGATCAAAGTTTTCTTTAGGTACATTCATGCATCATCCTTTAAGAAATATTCCATCAAATTCATATCCTTCATCAAGTTATCCCCCAATCATCACTATATTTATCCAAGGAGGTGACAATGCATGTAATATAAGTACCAAATCATAGCCAGAGTGCTCATAATTCATATTTATTTCCTTTCATAGTCCACATATTGCATAGGAGAGGCTCAGATTGAAAAATGACATGGTGATTGTCCCTAGAACTCATATTTGAAGGATTTATTGTCGTTGCAGCTTGCTACTTTACCAATATAAACATAATTAGGAGAGGCTCTGTCACAACCCATATTTCTGTTTGACCTGGCCCCATCCTCATATGAGGAATTACATGTTCTTGAATCTTAACCATTAGGAACATTGTCAGATGCCCTAATTTGCAAAACATTTTATGTTTTAAGAAACATTATGTTATATTTTATTTTAATGTTTGTAATTAATGACCAAGTGGGGTCAAGGATAATTGAATGTAATTGCTGAATATTTTATTAATAAATAAATGAAAGATGAGGCAACATCTTAGGGGAGCTATTAAATCAGTGTTTTACTGGTCACTTGGTGGAGAAGGCTGGGTGTAGAGAATATTGACACTTGGAAGCATCCTCAAACTACTTCTAGCTGTTGTAGGTGGCAACTTCCCTATTTTTGTGGTCATGTTCCCCAAGAAAGTGGAACAAGAGCAGGTGGCTCATTAAGTGAAAAATGACCCAAAAGACCTAGGTATGCTAATAAAACTTCCCATTGAAGACAACTGAGGCTGCTCATTCTAGACTTGTGAACATTCTAAGTTAATGAAGTACACAAGAAAATTCGATGGAGGGGACTAGCTAAAGTATGTTTGAGTGGAAAAGTGTTGAAGACCTGAACTAGTGCAGCTATTCTAAGATGAGTTCATATTGTTGTATGAAGAACTGACTTACTGCTAAACATTCAATGGAGTTGCAGATGATTACTAAACTACATCTCTCACCTAGTACTTCTACCCGGTGGACCATGAGACAAGCTCGTGGGTCCTGAGAATTCCAGCCCAGCTTTTCTCTAGGACTTGGTTGGGAGGAACAGGTTCCTTAAGGTATTGTCACCTCATCTACTTTTCCAAGTTCTATTTGATTTATCTATCTATCTAAACTGTTTATTATTATCTGGAAAGTTTGAGTTAAGAAATGAAATGGTATGTTTATGTTCTGTTGCTACTAGGGTTAGTTAAAAGAAATAATTCACTGATAAAAGATTGTGAAATTACTGGATTAAAGAGATTTGGGTAAATGGTTAGAACTTATAGTTTAACTGATAGATAGAAAGAAAATACCTAACTATATTTTTCCACACCTTTTGTAAAGTTAGTAATCTAGTACAGTAGGCTAGATTAACTTCAGATAAAGAAAATGAATAAAGTATAAGTGAATGGGATTGATTACTTTCCACAGTTTTCCTAAGAGTTATTGAGCTATATGATTTTTCTTTCTATTTAGAATTTTTACTTAGATAAAGTAATCTGTAACAATATAGACAAATCTGTCTCTAGGAAAGATTTTAAATATGAATATACTTAACTAGTGTATTGAATTTCACATTAGAGAGAGTAATTACTATAATAGTTAACACTATAATAATTAACAGACATTATAAGAATAGAAATTAAATAGGTGAGACAATGAATAATACTAGATATTTACTGTGATATTTTATCTAACATAAAAATTAGAATAACATCCTATTTAAATAATAAAAATGCATTTAAACTAAGAGAAATTAGGGTTTTATAAATAGAACCTAATTAAAAGAAAGTGTAAATTTAAAGTAAAATGTCCACCTCTTTCTCTAATAGAGGGGTTAAACTTTAATCCTAAAGAAACAAATTAAAGCTTATACACTGTGTTTATATAACCATAACATTTACTAAATGAATATAGGAAAATTAAAACATCCTAAAGATTTAGGAGGTGTTATTCACCCCTTATTTCTTTTATTTTTATTGACAGTAATAATCAAAATAAGATATAAAAACCTATTGTTCAATCTATAGTTATAATTTTACACAGAAGTAAAATAAAACATTAATATAATTTTTAACAATAACCTTTGATAGGTTGAATTCACAAAGATTAAACCAGAACATATGAATAGTACAATCATGCCCCATCATTCAAAAATTACATTAAAAAATACATATGTATTATCAAAAATATAAATTTAAAAAAAAAGGTTCTGGTCTTATCCAAGCCTTAAGTAACCGTAAAAGAAAAACCCTGAACTAAATCATATCAGCTATGACCATATGGACTTTTAGAAATGGAGTCGTGGTTGAGAATCCTGTTTAAAATAACCTAACTACAAAACAAAACTAGACCCAAATTTGTTTCACTCCTCAACTCTTGGCTATGAAATCCCTAAGTCCCCCAACTCGAAACAGCTATGAGGGCTTAATTTTAAAACTGAACCAGATATTAAAGTATCGGCCGCATGGCCTCCCAATAATGTTTACAGCATAGAGTATTCACGGCTGAGCCAAAAATCAGAACCCAATGAACTCCATCAACTAAAAACCAACACCATACACCACTGCAAGAGGAACCTTAGCGAGACCGAGGCTTACCAGGGTTATGCGCAGCATAGAATCTGTGCAGGGTAGTCTTCAATGGCTGTCAACACCTTCTATAAAAGTTAAGCTCATACACATCGAAGTCAAACAAATATAAGAACTTAGAAGAATAATTGTTGGTGCAAAATGAAATCTTTAACGTTGTTTTAAAAAAGGAAAGTGAAGTATTTTGCCTGCATTATAAGTTTATCGACCCTGTAGATGTAAAAGTACAAACCCTAGCCACCTTTTGAATACAACAAGCTTCACATAAGAAAAACACAGTGCATAGGGTTCAATATTGAACTCCCAAGCCATGACAAAGTAGAGTTGAATGCCACTTAGAGTTGGGGAAGTGAGAAAACTGTAATCTCTTCATACATCAATACCACACTAAAACAAAACTCTCTACCACACTTATACTATCAAATTCTCCTGTGTAAGGAGGGAAGCCTTTCCTTTACAGAGACACGACACCGAATGAGTTGGAAGGTTGCAGAGCTGGGCAACGATGACAAAGGGTTTATCCTCAGAACAAAGATCTCCAAGTACACATCTATACGTAGTTTAAAGAAGGCAAGTGAGGAGGAATTTTACATAGTGGAATGACAGACAGGCCAAGCGGCCATGAGCCCGTGGCCCTCTTCTTCTAGAGCAAAGGTAAAGATAGGATATGGAAAAAATTTAGGGTTTAAAGATTATATATGGTAAATCTCGAACAGTCAAAACCCTATCCTCCATTTCGCAACCATGTGTCCTTGATTATTATTTGCAAAATGTGGGTTTAAGGGTATAGTTCGGAAACCATCGGAGCAGCCTGCAAGCAACAAGTTTTTTATCAATATAAACTAAGCTATAAATTTATATTAAATTTTCTTATTTCATCATAGATTAATTGTATCTATTGTATCATTAACTACAACAAAGGAAGATAGTAAAGATACTAGGGTTTTTAGCATAGTTTATAATATAGTAGATATATTAGAATTTAAGTATAGTTTTCTTTAACCTTTGCATCAGTGTAGGAAAACATAATGCAAAGAATAATTTCAAGGATAGTTGCATAATAAAATGACCTTATAGCAAGTTGAGAAATTATAGCAATTAGAAATAAAACTATGAAATTACATTTGCAACTATAGAAAAATGCTTAGCTAGCATATTAATATAAATAATAAAGTTGATATCATAATTAAAGATACTAGGTGTTGTATTACTCTTTAGTAAAATCTTATGAGATGAAAAAGTATACAAAGGAAATAAAGGATAGTTTTCTTATAGAAATAAATGCATCCTTCCTTACCTAAAAGTAATAACATTGTTGTTTAAGAAATACAAGTAGTGTAGTACATCTCTAAATAATAAGTACTAGAGTAGCTTAAAAATATCTTATGCACAAGGTACTATATCTATGCAAGTCCTTCAGTCAATGTACTCACTGTTTTAAACCAAATCCTTGGTTTTTCTAGATTAACTCGATATTTGTAGAAGCAAGAACCTTGGAGGTTATTTTAGCATGAAGTATTTTCAACAAGGGAAATTGCAAGATGAGATGCCTTTCACTAAAGTTGCGTACAGTTTTTAAAACTAAAAATAGACTGATACATATTAAACCAAAAAAGATCTAGTTATAGTGATTTGGAAGGATAACTGAGTTAAGTTCAGTTTACTAGAAGCGTTTATATTACTATTAACTATGAAGATCATAAATAATAAGATCAATGATACCTTTTTATTGCTCAAGTTGTAAAACAAATAAATTAACTAGCATTTTATTCTATGCTAGTTGAGATGATGGTCTCGATCTGGAAAAACTGGTAACAAAACTTCTTACTTGTAAAGGACCTATAAAAGGAGCATCACTTCAATGTATTAGCTTTAAGCTAAGTAAGCCTCGATCTCAATTGAAGTTCTTTCCTACTTGTCATAAAACAGTAAAACAAACTTAGTACTAAGATTTAAGCATAGGTTTCATTTCCTGTTACTCCAAATCATAGCCTGCTAAATCAATTCCTAAACATGGAATTATGAAGACAAACTAATAAGTAGATAGATCTAGAGATTAACAAAATGTACAATTCTAGTTATTATTGTTTAAAGTAATCGTTATCAGTTATTTAATCCTAGGAAGTGACGACTACGAACATTTTACGCTACATGAAAAATTTTAAATTTTTACGAATTTTTGGAGTGTTACATGTGGTATCACGGCACAAGGTTCAGACACTAGGCCTGAATGTGGCTCAACCTGTATAGATAAAATAGTAAATTAAATGCATGCATACTGATTATTATTTTGCTTTTCGAAATGTTATTTCCAGAAAAAAGTTTATGTGTTAAACTGCAGGTATGGAAAGATTGGAGGAATATGCGGACGAGGAGTCCCCGTTTACTGAACGAAGTAATTCTAAAAGAGAAAATATACAAGAAGAAATAACTAATCAATCTTATGAATTATTACAAATGGTTGAAGAACTAAGAACAAAGATGGAAACAGTAAAAAAGGAAAATGAAAGAATTCAGAGAGCTCAGGAGGAGCTGAATCAGATTTTAATGGAAAATTTTCAAAATGAAGAAAAAGCTAAATGAACAGAATCTTAAGGTATACCTTATCAACATAAAAATAAAAAGTCTAAACAGTATAAATTCGAAAGTAGCTCATCCTTTGAGATCTATGGTGATTCACATAAGAAGAATTATCAGTATACTAGTGGCAGTAGCGAAGATAATCATCAGATAAGAAAGAGAAAATTTAATCCTTATGAAGAAATTTCAGGAGAATTTAAGAAAATAAAACCACCAACCTTTAATGGTGAAACTGAGAAAGGAGAAGAGGTTGAATCATGGCTATCTGGTATGAAGAAATACTTTCAAATTTATAATTATTCTAATCAGCTAAAAGCAAGAATGGCCATTTACAACCTCACAGGGAAGGTATATATTTGGTGGCAAGACCTAAAACGAGTAAAAGGCATTAGGGAGAAGAACATTAACTGGATTACATTTAAGAAGTATTTTAATAAGAAATTATTGTCAGAACAGTGACTATGAAGAGTGGGCTAAGGAATTTTATGAACTAAAGCTGGGAACAACGAACATGAAAGAACTAAACAGTAAATTTCAAGTCTGCTTCAATATGTGCCTTACATTGTGGATGAGAAGCCTAAGGTACAACGGTTTCTAAGTTGTTTACCCTTCCATATAAAAGATAGAATTGAATATGAAAATCCAAAAACCTTAGAAGAAGCAATGAGAAAGGTGAATTTCTGTTATGAGCATAATCACAAAAAAAAAGTATGTCAAACTAGAAGGTTAAAAGATCTCATAATTTTGAACAGAGGAGGAAACGTTTCGTACCTAACCATAATTTTAAGAATAATAACACACGAAATTTTCCTAATAAAAATTTCGAAGGAAATAAAGGTAATTCACAGTTAAATCCAAATGGCCAAAGAAATAAAGAACCTATTAATAATCACATTAATTACACCAAGAATAATGAACGAAAAGAACCAGTAAAATGTTGGGAATGTAAAGGTCCTCATTATGCATCAGTTTTCCCCAACCGAAAGAATACTGTTAGCAACATACATATGGTGTAGGAGGAGATGACTGTTGGTGATCTAGCAAGGACAATGCCCAGGATCAACGCAACAATGGAAAATACATAGGCTGACTATCAAACTTCCATGGTGGAAGTGGAAGGTAAGCTGAACCAAACACCTATATCTATTTTAATTGATCCAAGGGCTAGCTTAATTTATATTTCTCCTGATTTAGTATAAAAATGCAAGTTATCAGTACAAAAATTTGCAAAGTCATGGTTAGTCCAACTAGCTACTGGCGCAAAAAGAAAAGGGATTAGTTTTGTTAAGAATTGTACTGTAAAAATGGATCAGTTTGAAACCTATATTAAGATTAATGTACTACCTTTAGGTTCTTATGATATGTTAATTGGTATGGACTGGTTAGAACGGCATAGGGTAGTCCTAAATTGTTTCGATAAAAATTTTACTTGCGTAAATAACGATGGAGAAACAGTAAATGTAAGAGCAATCCCTAGGAAAACAACTATAAGACTGACCTTTGCTTTGCAATTAAAGAGAGATATTTGGAAGGGTTGTAAATCCTTTGTTGTAACATTAATTAATGTAGAAAATACTAATAATGAAGATAAATTAAAACTGGAAGACATTCTGATCTTGAGGGGGTATCCGGATTTATTTCCGGAAGAAATTCTGGGACTTCCTCTGAAGAGGGAGTTAGACTTCACTATTGAGCTGGTACTATTAATTTGTCATAGTGGTCTAGGGACTGAAAACAAAGTCTCACAAAGAATACAGACAAATATGCATAAAATTGGAAAATGGTGCTGCAAAGGAAGTAGCAGCTCTGTATAATCAATGAATAATGAATAATACAATACAATGGTCATACAAGATGCATGAATGCCAAGAGGTGTGCTTTTTCCTTCTTCAAGGCTGATCCCTGAAAGGAAAGTGAATGGAAAAGACTTACAATCAGCCATGTTAAACTTTACTAATAGGTTTGATATTTATTTAGACTGAGTGACCATTATCCCATTAAAAAATTTCTCAATTTTGAGCCCAATAAATTGCTTTAAGAGCCCCAAATCGCCCATTTCAAATGCATTGTGGAGAGTAGTTTTGATGACTTAAATAGAAGTAACTGTGCTACCTGTAATCAGTAAGTCATCAACATATAAAAAAATAATAATAAAATTACCATCAAACTACTATATATACACATTTGGATCTGATTTACACCTTTGGAATTTTTGGGAGAGAAGGAAGGCATCCATCTTGGAATACCACTCTCTTGGGGCTTGTATTAACCCATATAGTGACTTCTTTAGCTTGAAAACCAAAGATGGATTAGAAATGTATCCCTTAGGATGCTTCATGTATATCTCCTCATGAATATCTCCATGCAAAAATACAGACTTAACATCCATATGATGCACTTCCCGGTGCTTAGATGTAGAAATTGCCAAAACTAGGCAGATGGAATCCATTTTTGCAACCAGTGCAAAAGTATCATAATAGTCCACACCTTAGACCTAGGAGAAACCTTTTGCTACCAGAATTGCCTTATATTTTTATTTTTTTCCATCAACAACAACCTTATTCTGAAACACCCACTTGCATTGAACCAATTTCCTCCCTGGATGAAGAGAAACTAGCTCCCAAGTAGTGTTTTCTGAAGAGAATTCATCTCTTCATCCATGGCAACTTGTCATATCGGATCCTTCCAAGCATTGTAGTAAGACATAGGGTCTGAAATTATCATAAAATAAAAATATTTGAACATCAAATAATCAGGACAAGAGAGCGCAATACCTGCTCTTTGGAAATTAGACCAGGTTCTCCTTGGATCCGCCAGATTTCCAATGTTATCTCTTGCGAAGGAGAGTGTTTGTCGGGCCCAAGTTGGGAGATGATTTTTTAATTTAGGTTCTGATTCAGCATCCAATGTTTGATGTACACTAATATTAGAAATTATATGATCCAAATCAGGGTCATCACCCCCAATTACAGCATCCAAATATTCAATAGAATAGGAAGGAAATTCAGCAGTTTTCTCCTTCACTAGTTCTACCTCCTGAAGAGGCTCATCGAACTTGACACTCCTTTCAATGATGATCTATTTTGTTTTGATATACAGTAGCTTGAAACCTTTATATTCATTAGGATATCCAATAAATAGACATTTTATGCTTTGTGGTTGCAAAGCCCTCCTTTTATCAAGCGGAATTCGGGACCATGCAGTGGACCCAAACACCCTCACATTCGACACATCTAGATTGTGTCTGAAATATGCTTTGAAAGGGGTATTCCCTGGGTAAAAGCATGGTAATGTGTCTCACTTTGTGGCAAGAAAATGTGTTCTGTTTTTATAAATTTATTTAAAATATTTATTATAAAAATTAAAAAAGTGCTTTAAAAAATTAAAAAAAATAATTTTAGCAATCAGTTGTATATTATTTTCATATTCATATGATAAAATATTGATTTTGATGTCTTAAAATCATATTTTTTTGGGTCACGCTTTTAAGTACACATAAAAATTATTAGTTATATTGACAATTTATTAATAATTAAAATATATCATAAAACAAAATTAAAAAATATGCACAACAATCTCAAAAGTGTCTATAAAAAACATGTTCAAAAAAATTGGAATTAAAAAAGTAAATGAAGATAGATATGGGGGGTTGCGGTTTTGTGAGTACTTATGAGATGCCTGAAATAATAGTAAATGACCTTTAAAGAAAATGAAATAAATAAGATAAAAATAAATATTTTAATTTAAAAAAAAATACCATATAAAATCCCATTCACAATGAAAAATTTTGTTTCATTACACCATTATCTAATTCTTGATGGATTTGTTTATTTCCAAACAAATAGTTTTAGTTCATAAAGTTCATCGCCGCAAAAGGGGAAAAAGTGAGACACATTAGCATGCTTTTACCCCCCTTTCATATATGAGTGTGGCACTCTATTCTGAATATATTCTGTATCATGCATGGCTTCCTCCCACAAATTTTCAGCCAACTTATTTGATTCCAACATACGGGTGGTCATCTCCTTGAGAGACCGATTTTTCGTCTCCGCTACACCGTTCTGCTGGGGAGTGTAGGGGACTGAATGCTGGACCTGAATACCAATTTGGGAACATATATGAAGTAATTCATTACTGACATACTCCCTGCCATTATCAGATATCAAAATATTGATCTTATTTCCAGATGCATTCTCAATCAAGGCCTTCAATTTAGTGAATTTTTCCAAGACTTCCGACTTCTTTTTGATAAAAAAGACCCATGTGTATCTAGAAAAGTCATCAATGAAAGTCAGAACGTACCTTGATCCATTCATGGATGTGATAGGCATGGGACCACTAATATCATAATGTATCAGTCCCAAGATGCATGATGCTCAGCTTGCCTTCCCCCGATCGAACTTATGCTCAGGGTGCTTTCCAACAACACAACCCTTGCAAATTCCAGTGGTAGATTTGATGACTGGGAGGCCTTCAACCATTAAATTCTTCTATAATTGCTGCAAATATTTGAAGTTTAGATGGCCAAACCTCTCATGCCACAGTCTACTAACTTCATTTCCATGAGTCAGCAATGCAGTGGGCTTTGCATCCGCCACAAAATGGGAGAACTCGTAGGCTTTTGCATGATGGTTTGAAAGGCCTTTTGCTACAAGTTTTTTGGATGCAAGTTCTGTGATATCTACATCATTTGGGATGAAGGAGACTCTCTTGGGAACTCCCGTATGTGTCATTTGATAAGCACTTAGGAGGTTTGATGCAAGAGATGGTACATATAAAACATTGGAAAAATAACCATTCTCAAGTTCTACAGTACCTTGTCCTTCGGATATGATTGTGGAGTCATCTCCCATGTGGATGGGAATGGACTTGTCAGTCTCCAAAGATTAGAAGGAGTGTCTTTTAGTCATCTTGTGGTTCAAATATCCAGAATCTACCAAGAGTGCTCTGGACTTTGAAGTGCTTTCCATGAGGGCATGAACTCTTTCATGCTGTGGTTCCCAATCTTGTTGATCTCTCCTCCGAAAGCTTTCTGGAAGATTGATGTGATTTTTCTCAAGAAGAGAAGTAGCTTCATCAAGTTTATTTTTCATGCAGGCATGTTTAGGGTGGAAGCCCTTCCCACAGTATGAACACTTGACTTTTTCCTTTCCATGATGCCCTTTTCCTTTGTTCTTATTTGAGTCAGAAGGCTCTTCATGCTGTTGGTTTTCAACTTTAGGATTAGGAGCTTTGAATTTGGTTTTTGGGTTCTTCTACTGCTTTCCTTTACCCTTCATATCTTTGGGCCCCAAGACATGGAGGGCTTGATCACGGGAGGATCTGATGATCCCCATCTGGACAAGCTTATCATGTTCACTTGTTAGGGACTCAATGAAGGCATTGAGTGAAGGGATCTTCCATCCAAGGGTTGTGAGCTTCCCCGCATGGAATGTAGAGTCAAACACCAAATAATCAGATCCAAGTTTATAGAGTATGGTGAGGATGAGCTAATCATCCTCCTTCTCCACCTTACATTTCTTCAACAGTAAGACAATGTGCTTGAACTTTGTGAAAAAAACATTTAAGTTCTCGAAATTGGAAGGCTGGAGAGACATCAAATCATTTTCAAGCTGGTATATTCTCAAATCATCATGTTTTCCATACAGGGTTTCCAATTTGTCCTAAATTTCCTTTGGAGTCTTTAATCCCGAGAGATGGAAAAGAAGATCCCGGGAAACCGAGAGGCACAAGAGTCCGAATGCTTCATCTTTCTTATTCAAAAATCTAGCTTTATTTGTCACAGAAGAAGGATCTTCTTCAATGTCCATAGTGACCCTATAGAATCTTCTGGCACATAGCAGGATCTCCATGTCTCCTTTCCATGAATTGAAATTGAACGGAGTCAAGAGTTCTACGGAAGAAGCCATTTCAAACTGCTGGAGCGAATGCTTTCACCTATTAAAACTTGCAAATCACAACAAAAAGGGCACCGTAAGGTTGAACAACCTGCACATTTTAGTCTTTCATCACACCCAACATAGTTGATCAAGCAAGCTTGACCAACAATTCCTTAACTTGGGGTATTAAGTGGTAAGCCTTGGCTTTTGGTGCAGTGCTGGATTTTGGAGCTTTTGCCCAATTTTTCATGCAAGATCTGTCAAAAACCTTGTTTTTTAGAGATCTGAGCTTTGTTCTGCCATGAGCTCTGATACCATATTAATTTGTCACAGTGGTATAGGGACTGAAAACACTGTCTCAAAAATAATACAGACAAATATGCATAAAATTGGCAAAATGGTGTTGCAATGGAAGTAGTAGCTCTATATAATAAATGAATAATGAATAATACCTTAAAATGATCATGCAAGATGCATGAATTCCAAGAAAATTCGAATTCCCAAGGAGTTCATTCGAATTGAATGAATGAGTGTATCTTAACTGACTGTAAGCCACAGTAAACACACTAGTTAACTAATTGATCAAGTGCCGATTGACTCAACTAAGTCCTAACTGAAGTCGGAGTGCAATGAATGATTGAGTCTAACTGAAAGTAGCTTAGACACATGTCACTACATGCCAATCAACAAGTGGTAGTGCATCTCTAACTCCAATGAACCCCGATGTGGTTAACTGAAGTCAAACTAGCCATCAGAGGTGGTTGGAGGCACCCCTATTGACTCCAGTTCATTAAATATTAATAAAATAATCAATATAATCAATGGAGGTACCTTCCCCACTCAGCTTAACTGATTGTAACCATCATTTACCAATTACGTGCATTTATGACACTCAGATCACCCCTAGAGTGCTCCAGCTAGCCTCACCGAATGAAGGAGAAGCCTTAGTTGGCCTCTTTGACTGAAGGTAGGTGTGGGTGTGCTCATGCTGATGTCATATAGTGCTCCTCTGATGCCAATTAAGTTAAAAAAACTTAGGATATTGTCTTAACAAAATAAAATTGAACAAATTAACTGTGCATGGTGGGTAAATGTCTCCAACGGGTACTTGGTGTAGTGTCCAGCTCAAAATCCCCTTATTGGATGAATATATTGGAATTAAATGAATTAAAATCATAGTTAAAAGAAATTATTGATAAGAATTATATCAGACCCAGTGTGTCTCCTTGGGGAGCACCTGTTATTTTTGTTAAAAAGAAGGACAGAACTCTATGATTATGTATAGATTACCATCAACTTATAAAATGACTATTAAAAACAGATATCCGCTACCCTACATAGATGATCTGTTTGATCAACTACATGGATCGACTATATTCTCAAAGATTGATTTACGATTTGGTTATCACCAGGTCTAAATCAAAGATGAAGACATCTTTTAAATAGTTTTTAGGACCAGGTATGGTGACTATGAGTTTGTTGTTATGCCATTTGGGCTTACTAATGCCCCGGCTGTATTCATGTGTCTGATGAATAATGTAATGCATAAGTACCTTGATAAATTTGTGGTTGTATTCATTAATGACATTTTAATTTATTCAAAGTCTAAAGAAGAACTAGAAGAGCACTTAAAATTTGTTTTACAAGAATTACGAGAACATCAACTCTATGCAAAATTCAGTAAATGTGATTTATTTAAGGATAAAATACAGTACCTGGGTCATGTAGTGACTAAAGAAGGGATCTCAATTGATCTAGAAAACATAAAGGCAATCGAGGAATGGCCAGTCCCAAAAGACATAACTAACATACGATCATTCATGGGGATTACTGGCTATTATCAAAGATTCATCGAAGGGTTTTCAAGAATTGCAAATCCCATAAATTCTTTATAGAAGAAAGGAAAGAAATTCAAGTGGATTCAAAAGTGTGAAGATAGTTTAAAAAAGTTAAAAACATTATTAACCACCGCACCAATATTAAGAATTGTTGATCCTAATAAAGATTTTATAGTATGTACTGATACATGCAATGACAATTTAGGTGGAGTTTTAACTCAGGAAGGACACGTCATTGCATATGAGTCGAGGAAGTTGAAGATTCATGAGAAAAACTATTCAACCTATGACTTAGAATTGGTTGTTTTCATACATGCCTTGAAGATGTGGTGCCATCATTTAATCAGAAGAAAGTTTATATTAACATGACAGATAATAAAGGGTTAAAATATTTGTTGGATCAACCTAACTTAAATGCAAGGCAAGCTAGGTGGTTAGCCTTCCTTAGCGAGTACGATTTTGAAATCCAACATATTAAGGGAAAGGAAATTAAGGTTGCTGATGCTTTAAGTAGGAATGCAAAACTAAATATTGTAGCAGAAATCAGCACTTATAAAACAAATTTAGAAGAACGGCTAAAGGAGTAAGATTGGATGAAAATTATCAAAAATTACAAGCAAAAGTAACAGAAAATTTAATTGAAAGTTTAAGTACAGGGTATAGTTTAAACGAACAAGGATTATTACTATATAAATTATAGACTACATATACCTAATGTAACTAAGATTAAGTTATTGATTTTAAACGAAATTCATAAGACTCCTTACTCAAGACATCCTGGTTATCAGAAGACTATAACCATGTTAAGAAATTATTATTTTTGGCCAAACATGAAAAATGAACTGGAAGAATACATTGCTAAGTGCTTTAAATGTCAGCAAGTAAAGACTGAACACCAGCATCCAGCAACCGTTACCTATTCCTAGATGGAAGTGGGAGATAATCATCCTTGATTTTATTACAAGACTACCTAGAAATCAAAATCTGAATGACTCAATAATGGTAGTTGTTGATAAACTAAGGGAGCTCATTTTATACCTGTAAAAACTAGTTACAAAGCTACTAATATTGTTGATATATTTCTAAAACAAATTTTTCGTTTACATGGAATACCGAAAGTAATAATTTCAGACCGAGACCCTAAGTTTATGGGAAATTTCTGGAAGTCTTTCTTTAAAGGACTGAATACTACATTAAATTTTAGTACCTCTTTCCATCCTCAGACAGATGGACAGAATGAAAGAGTGAATCAGGTATTGGAATACCTGCTCAGAATGTATGTTAAAGAACATCCAAGTAAATGGGAATATTACTTACTCTTGGTAGAGTTTGCTTACAACAATCAATACCAAGCTTCAACAAGATATAGTCCTTTTGAAATTTTGTATGGTAGGAAGTGCAATACCCCCATCTCATGGAGTAATCCAGTTGACAAGTTAGTATTAGGACCTGAACTATTAAAAAAGATGGAGTTAATTGTGAAACAGGTGCAAAGTAACTTGAAAGTTGTGCAGGACTGATAGAAATGTCAAGCAGATCTTAAACAAACTCAAAACTAGTTCCAGGTTGGTGAACATGTCTTTATTAAGGTGAGGCATAAAACTATTTCTCTAATATTAGGAAGTTGTGCTAACTTATCACCCTGATATTGCGGACCTTTTGAAATACTGTCCAGAATAGGACAGGAGGCATATCAATTGGATTTACTGCCAAGTTTGAAGGTTCATAATGTTTTTCATATTTCTGTGTTAAAAAAATATGTACATGATGCTACTCATGTTATAAACTGGAATGATGTGCAGGTGGAGCCGGAAGGAGATTTTCTGGTGGAACCAGATTGTATCCTCGAAAGGAGGTAGATCTTGATTTCGAATCACACCATTGGTTAGGTGAAGGTGCAATGGAAGCACCTTAGTCCAGAAGAAGCCACCTAGGAATTAGAGAGTCACACGTGGGATGCATATCCAATTCTATTCCAAGGTAATTCTCAGGATGTAGAATAAATAACATCGAGGACGATGTTATAGTTTAAGGGGGTGTGTATGTCACATGCCCCAATTTGCAAAACATTTTATGTTTTAAGAAACATTATGTTATATTTTATTTTAAAGTTTGTAATTAATGACCAAGTGGGGTCAAGGATAATTGAATGTAATTGTTGAATATTTTATTAATGAATAAATGAAAGATGAGACAACAGCTTAGGGAAGCTGTTATATGAGTGTTTTACTGGTCACTTGGTGGAGAAGGCTGGATGTAGTGCAGATTGACACTTGGCAACATCCTTAAACTACTTTTAGCTATTGCAGGTGGCAAATTCCCTATTTTTGGGGTCATGTTCCCCAAGAAAGTGGAACAAGAACATACAACTCATTAAGTGAAAAATGACCCAAAAGACGTAGGCATTCTAATAAAACTTCCCATTGAAGACAACTGAGGCTGCTCATTCTGGACTTGTGAACATTCTGAGTGAACGAAGTACACAAGAAAATTCGATGGATGGGACTAGCTAAAGTATGTTTGAGTGGAAAAGTGTTGAAGACCTGAACTAGTCCATCTATTCTAAGTTGAGTTCATACTACTGCATACAGAAATGACTTACTGCTGAAGATTCAGTGGAGTTGTAGAGGATTACTAAACTACATCTCTCACCCATTACTTCTACCAAGTGGACCAGGAGACAATCTCGGGGGTCCTGAGAATTGCAATCCATCTTTTCTCCGGGAGTTGGTTGGGAGGAACAGGTTCCTTAAGTTGTTATCACCTCATCTACTTTTCCAAGTTCTATTTGATTTATCTAGCTATCTAAACTGTTTATTATTATCTGGAAAGTTTGAGTTAAGAAATGAAATTTTATGTTTCTGTTCTGTTGCTACTAGGGTTAGTTAAAAGAAATACTTTCACTCTTAAAAGATTGTAAAATTACTGGATTAAATAGATTTGGGTAAATGGTTAATACTTATAGTTTAACTAATAGATAGAAAGAAAATACCTAAATGTATTTTTCCACACCTTTTATAAATGTAGTACTCTAGTACAGTAGGCTAAATTAACTTCAGATAAAGAAAATGAATAAAGTATATGTGAATGTGATTTATTACTTTCCACAGTTTTCCTAACAGTTATTCAGCTGTATGCTTTTTCTTTCTATTTAGAATTTTTACTTAGATCAAGTAATCTGTAACAATATAGACAAATATGTCTCTAGGAAAGATTTTAAATATGAATATACTTAATTAGTGTATTAAATTTCACATTAGACAGGTTATTTATTATAATAATTAGCAGACATTATAAGAACATAAATTAAATAGGTAGGAGACAGTAAATAATACTAGATATTTACTGTGATATTTTATCTAAGTAACATAAAAATTAGAATAACATCCTATTCAAATAATAACAATGCATTTAAACTAAGAGAAATTAGGGTTTTATAATTAAAACCTAATTAAAAGAAACTCTAAATTTAAAGTAAAATGTCCACCTCTTTCTCTAATAGAGGGGTTAAACTTTAATCCTAAAGAAACAAATTAAAGCTTATACGTTTATATAACCATAACATTTACTAAATGAATATAGGAAAATTAAAACATCCTCCATAAGGAACAATATTAATACTATCTGTAGGTTTAAAAACAAAACAAAAACCCTTCAATACAATTCAAAACAAGGAAACAGTAAAGATTCATGAGGTGTTATTCACCCCTTATTTATTTTATTTTTACTGACAGTAATAATCAAAATAAGATCTAAAAACCTACTATTCAATCTATAGTCATAATTTTAAATAGAAGTAAACTAAAACATTAATTTAATTTTTAACAATAACCTTTGATAGGTTGAATTCACAAAGATTAAACCAGAACAGTTGAACAATACAAGCCTGCCTCATGATTCAAAAATTACATTAAACAATACATATGTATTATCAAAAATGTAAATTACAAAACAATAAGTTTTGGGCTTATCCAAGCCTTAAGTAACAGTAAAAGAAAAACCTTGAACTAAATCATATAAGCTATGGCCCTATGGCCAAGTTCACAAATGGATTTGCGACTGAGAAGCCTGTTTAAAATAACCTAACTACAAAACAAAAATAGACCCAAATTTGTTTCACTCCTCAAGTCTCAGCTATGAAATCCCTAAATCCACCAACTCGATACAGCCATGAGGGCTTAATTTTAAAATTGAACCCCATATTAAACTATTGGCCACATGGCCTCCCAACAATCTTTATAGCATAGAGTATTCACGGCCAAGCCAAAAATCAAAACCCAACGAACTCCATCAACTAAAAACCAATACCATACACCACTGCAAGGAGGAACCTCAGCGAAACTAAGGCTTACCAGGGTTATGCACAGCATGGAATCTGTGCAGGGTGGTCTTCGGCGGCTGTCAACACCTTCTGTAAAAGTTAAGCTCTTACACATCAAAGTCAAACAAATAAAAGAACTTAGAAGAATAATTTGTGGTGCAAAATGAAATCTTTAACGTTGTTTTAAAACAGGAAAGTGAAGTATTTTACCTGCATTATAAGTTTATCGACCATGTAGATGTAAAAGTACAAACCCTAGCCACCTTTCGAAGACAACAAGCTTCACAGAGGAAAAACACAACGCATAGAGTTCAAGATTGAACTCCCAAGCCAAGACGAAGCAGGGTTGAATGCCACTCAGAGTTGGGGAGGTGAGAAAAATGTAATCTCTTCATACATCAAGACCAGACTAATACGAAACTCACAGCCGCACCTATACCATCAAAATTATCCTGTGCAAGGAGGGAAGCCTTTCCTTTACAGAGACATGACAATGAATGAGTTGGAAGATTGTAGAGTTGGGAAACGATGATGGAGGCTTTATCCTCAGAACAAAGATCTCCAAGTACACCTCTATACACATTTTAAAGAAGGCAAGTGATGAGGAAATTTTCACAGTGGAATGATAGACAGGCCAAGCGGCCATGAGCCCATGGCCCTCTTCTTCTAGAGCAAAGGTAAAATTTTAGGGTTTATATATTATATATGGTAAATCTCAAAAATTCAAAACCCTATCCTCCATTTCGCAACCACGTGTCCTCGATTATTATTTGCAAAATGTGGGTTTAAGGATATAGTTCGGAAACTATCAGAGCAGCCTGCAAGCAACAAGTTTTTCATCAATATAAACTAAGTTATAATCTTATATTAACTTTTCTTATTTCATCATAGATTAATTGTATTTGTTGTATCATTAACTACAACGAAGGTAGATAGTAAAGATACTAGGTTTTTTAGTATAGTTTATAATATAGTAGATATATTAGGATTTAAGTATAGTTTTCTTTAACCTTTGCATCGGTGTAGGAAAACATAATGCAAAGAACTATTTCAAGGATAGTTGCATAATAAAATTACCTTATAGCAAGTTGAGAAATTATAGCAATTAGAAATAAAACTATGAAATTACATTTGCAACTATAGAAAAATGCTTAGCTAGCATATTAATATAAATAATAAAGTTGATATCATAATTAAAGATACTAGGTGTTGTATTACTTTTTAGTAAAATATTATGAGATGAAAAAGCATACAAAGGAAATAAAGGATAGTTTTCTTATAGAAATTAATGCATCCTTCCTTACCTAAAATTAATAACACTGGTGTTTAAGAAATACAAGTAGTGTAGTACATCTTTAAATAATAAGTACTAGAGTAGCTTAAAAATATCTTATGCACAAGGTGCTAGATCTATCCAAGTCATTCAGTCAATGTGCTCAATGTTTTAAATCAGATCCTTGATTTTTCTAGATTAACTCGATATCTGTAGAAGCAAGAAACTTGGAGGTTATTTTAGCATGAAGTAGTTTCAACAAGGGCAACTGCTAGATGAGATGCCTTTCACTAAAGTTGCTTACAATTTTTAAAACTAAAAATCATAATGATACATATTAAACCAAACAAGATCTAGTTATAGTGATTTGGAAGAATAACTGAGTTAAGTTCAGTTTACTGGAAGCATTTGTATTACTATCAACTATGAAGATCATAAATAATAAGATCAACGATACCTTTTTATAGCTCAAGTTGTAAAACAAATAAATTAACTAGCATTTTATTCTATGCTAGTTGAGATGATGGTCTCGATCTGGAAAAACTAGTAACAAAACGTCTTACCTATAAAGGACCTGTAAAAGAAGCATCACTTCACTGCATTAACTTTAAGCTAAGTAAGCCTCAATCTCAACTGAAGTTCTTTCCTACTTGTCATAAAATAGTAAAACAAACTTAGTACTAAGATTTAAACATAGGTTTCATTTCCTGTTACTCCAAATCATAGCCTGCTAAATCAAATCCTAAACATCGAATTATGAACACAAACTAATAAGTAGACAAATCTAGAGATTAACAAAATGCTAAGTTCTAGTTATTACTGTTTAAAGTAACCGTTAGAAGTTATTTAATCCTAGGCAGTGACGACTACGAACATTTTATGTTACATGAAAAAGTTTAAATTTTTACGAATTTTTGGAGTGTTACATGTGGTATCAGATCACAAGGTTCAGACACTAGGCCTGAATGTGGCTCAACCTGTATAGATAAAATAGTAAATTAAATGCATGCATACTGATTATTATTTTTCTTTTCGAAATGTTATTTCCAGAAAATTTTTCTGAGTTAAACTGTAGGTATGGAAAGATTGGAGGAATATGCGGATGAGGAGTCCCCATTTATTGAACAAAGTAATTATAAAAGAGAACATATACAAGAAGAAATAACTAATAACTCTTTTGAATTATTACAAATGGTTAAAGAACTAAGAAAAGAGATGGAAACATTCAGAAAGGAAAATGAAAGAATTTTGAGAGCTCAGGAGGAGCTGAATCAGATTTTAATGGAAAAATTTCAGAATGAAGAAAAAGATAAACGAACAGAATCTTAAGATATACCTTATCAACATAAAAATAAAAAGTCTAAACAGTCTAAAGTTGAAAGTAGCTCATCCTCTGAGATTTATGGCGATTCACATAAGAAAAATTATCAGTATACTAGTGGTAGTAGAAAAGATAATCATCAGATAAGAAAGAGAAAATTTAAGCCTTATGAAGAAATTTCAGGAGAATTTAAGAAAATAAAACCACCAACCTTTAATGGTGAAACTGAGAAAGGAGAAGAGGTTGAATCATGGCTGTCTGGGATGAAGAAATAATTTCAAATTTATAATTATTTTAATCAGCTAAAAGAAAGAATGGCCATTTACAACCTCACAGGGAAGGCGGATATTTGGGAGAAGAACATTAACTGGAGTATGTGTAAGAAGTATTTTAAGAAGAAATTGTTGTCAAAATAGTACTATGAAGAGCGGGCTAAGGAATTTTATGAACTAAAGCTGGGAACAATGAACATGAAAGAACTAAACAGTAAATTTTTAAGTCTGCTTCGATATATGCCTTACATTGTGAATGAGAATCCTAAGGTACAGCGGTTTTTGAGTTGTTTACCCTTCCATATAAAATATAGAATTGAATATGACAATCCAAAAACCTTAGAAGAAGCAATGAGAAAGGCGAATTTCTATTATGAGCAGAATCGCAAAAAAGGAAAGTATGTCAAACTGGAAGGCTAAAAGATCTAATAATTTTGAACAGAGGATGAAAATTTTCGTACCTAACCGTAATTTTAAAAATAATAACACATGAAATTTTCCTAATAAAAATTTCCAAGGGAATAAAGGTAATTCACAATTAAATCCAAATAGCCAAAGAAATAAAGTACCTGTTAATAATCACAGTAATTACACCAAGAATAATGAACGAAAAGAACCAGTAAAATGTTGGGAATGTAATGGTCCTCATTATGCATCAATTTTCCCCAACCGGAAGAAGATGTTTAGCAACATACATATAGTGCAGGAGGAGATGACTGTTGGTGATATAGCAAGGACAATGCCCAGGATCAATGCAGCACTGGAAAACAGGTAGGTGGACTATCAAACTTCCATGGTGGAAGTGGAAGGTAAGTTGAATCAAACACCTATATCTATTTTAATTGATCCAGGGGATAACTTAAGTTATATTTCTCCTGATTTAGTAGAAAAATTCAAGTTATCAGTAGAAAAAATTGCAAATTCATGGTTAGTCCAGCTAGCTACTTGCACAAAAAGAAAAGTGATTAGTTTTGTTAAGAATTGTACTGTAAAAATGGATCAGTTCGAAACCTCTATTAAGCTTAATTTACTAAATTTAGGTTCTTATGATATCTTAATTGGTATGGATTGGTTAGAACAGCATAGGGTAGTCCTGAACTGTTTTGATAAAACTTTTACTTGCGTAAATAACGATGGAGAAACAGTAAATGTAAGAGGAATCCCTAAGAAAATATCTATAAGACGGATCTCTGCTTTGCAATTAAAGAGAGTTGTTCAAAAGGGTTGTAAATCCTTTGCTATAATAGTAATTAATGGAAAAAATACTAATAACGAAGATAAATTAAAACTGGAAGACAATCCGATCCTGAGGGGGTATTCGGATGTTTTTCCGGAAGAAATTCTGGGACTGCCTTCGAAGAGGGAGTTAGACTTCACTATTGAGCTGGTACCTAGTGCAATGCCCAGCTCAAAATCCCCTTATCGGATCAATATATTGGAATTAAATGAATTAAAATAACAATTAAAGAACTTATTGATAAGAATTATATCAGGCCCAATGTGTCTCCTTGGGGAGCACCTGTTATTTTTGTTAAAAAGAAGGACGAAACTCTACGATTATGCATAGATTATCGTCAATTTAATAAAATTACTATTAAAAATAGA
Organism: Pseudotsuga menziesii; assembly: GCA_001517045.1. Classification (NCBI taxonomy): domain Eukaryota; kingdom Viridiplantae; phylum Streptophyta; class Pinopsida; order Pinales; family Pinaceae; genus Pseudotsuga; species Pseudotsuga menziesii. The sequence continues at coordinate 246,552 of LPNX010917942.1, read as the reverse complement.
TATCCGTTACCCCACATAGATGATCTGTTTGATCAGCTACATGGAGTGACTGTATCCTCAAAAATTGATTTATGATCTGGTTATCACCAGGTCCGAATCAAAGATGAAGACATCTTTAAAACAACTTTTAGGACCAAGTATGGTCACTATGAGTTTTTTGTTATGTCATTTGGGCATACTAATGCCCGAATGTCTTGATGTGTCTGATGAATAATGGAATGCATAAGTACCTTGGTAAATTCATGGTCATATTCATTGACGACATTTTAATTTATTCGAAGTCTGAAGAAGAACATGAAGAGCACTTAAAAATTGTTTTACAAGAATTACGAGAACATCAGCTCTACGCAAAATTTAGTAAATGTGATTTCTTTAAGGATAAAATATAGTACCTGGGTCATGTAATGACTAAACAAGGGATCTCAGTTGATTCAGAAAAGATAAAGGCAATCGAGGAATGGCCAGTCCCAAAAGACGTAACTGACGTACGATCATTCATGGGGATTACTGGATATTATCGAAGATTCATCGAAGGGTTTTCATGAATTGCAAATCCCATAACTTCTATATAGAAGAAAGGGAAGAAATTTGAGTGGAGTAAAAAGTGTGAAGATAGTTTTAAAAAGTTAAAAACATTATTAATCACCGCACCAATATTAAGAATTGTTGATCCTAATAAAGATTTTATAGTATGTACTGACGCATGCAATGACGGTTTAGGTGGAGTTTTAACTCAAGAAGGACATTTCATTGCATATGAGTCTAGGAAGTTGAAGATTCATGAGAAAACCTATGTGACATATGACTTAAAATTGGCTACTGTCATACATTCCTTGAAGATGTGGCACCATCATTTAATCGAAAGAAAGTTTATATTAATGACAGATAATAAAGGGTTAAAATATTTGTTGGATCAACCTAACTTAAATGTAAGGCAAGCTAGGTGGTTAGCCTTCCTTAGCAAGTATGATTTTGAAATGCAACATATTAAGGAAAAGGAAAATAAGGGTGTTGATGCTTTAAGCGGGAATGCAAAACTAAATTTTGTAGCAACAATCAGCATCTATAAAACAAATTTATAAGAACAGCTAGAGGAAGGAGTAAGATTGGATGAAAATTATCAGAAATGTGACAAGCAAAGGTAACAAAAAATTTAATTGAAAGTTTAAGTATAGGGTGTATCTTAAATGAAAAAGGATTATTACTATATAAATATAGACTATATATACCTAATGTACCTAAGATTAGGTTACTGATTTTAAATGAAATTCATAAGACTCCTTACTCAGGAAATCTTGGTTATCAAAAGACTATAACCATGTTAAGAAAGGATTATTTTTAGCCAAACATGAAAAATGAACTGGCAGACTACATTGTGAAGTGCTTTGAATGTCAGCAAGTAAATACTAAACACCATCATCCAGTCGGGTTTCTTCAACTGTTACCTATTCCTAGCTAGAAGTGGGAGATAATCATCCTTGATTTTATTACAAGACTACCTAGAAAGCAAAATCTGAATGACTCAATAATGGTAGTTGTTAATAAACTAGGAAAAATTATTTTATACCTGTAAAAACTACTTACAAAGCTGCTAATATTGTTGATATATTTCTGAAACAAATTTTTCGTTTACATGGAATACCGAAAGTAATAATTTTAGACCAAGACCCTATGTTTACGGGCAATTTCTGGAAGTATTTGTTTAAAGGACTCAATACTAAATTAAATTTTAGTACCTCTTTCCATCCTCAGATAGATGGACAGACTAAAAGAGTGAATTAGGTATTGGAAGACCTGCTCATAATGTATGTTAAAGAACAGCCAAGTAAATGGGAATATTACTTACACTGTTGTTTAAGAAATACAAGTAGTGTAGTACATCTCTAAATAATAAGTAATAACAGTGTTTAAGTAATAACACTCTTGTTTAAGAAATACAAGTAGTGTAGTGCATCTCTAAATAACAAGTACTATAGTAGCTTAAAAATATCATATGCACAAGGTACTAGATCTACGCAAGTCCTTTAGTCAATGTGCTCAATGTTTTAAATCAGATCCTTGGTTTTTCTAGATTAACTCGATATGTGTAGAAGCAAAAACCTTGGAGGTTATTTTAGCATGAAGTAGTTTCAACAAGGGAAACTACTAGATGAGATTCCTTTCACTAAAGTTGCATACAGTTTTTAAAACTAAAAATAGAATGATACATATTAAACCAAACAAGATCTAGTTATAGTGATTTGGAAGAATAACTGAGTTAAGTTCAGTTTACTAGAAACGTTTATATTACTATAAACTATGAATATTATAAATAATAAGATCAATGATACCTTTTTACTTCTCAAGCTATAAAATAAATAAATTAACTAGCATTTTATTCTATGCTAGTTGAGATGATGGTCTCGATCTGGAAAAACTGGTAACAAAACCTATTACTTGTAAAGGGCCTCTAAAAGAAGCATCACTTCACTGCATTATCTAGAAGCTAAGTAAGCGTCGATCTCAACTGAAGTTCTTTCGTACTTGTCATAAAATAGTAAAACAAACTTAGTACTATAATTTAAAAATAGTTTTCATTTCCAGTTACTCCAAATCATAGCCTGCTAAATCAAATACTAAACATAGAATTATGAAGACAAACTAATAAGTAGACAGATCTAGAGTTTAACAAAATTTTCAGTTCTAGTTATTACTGTTTAAAGTAACCGTTAGCAGTTATTTAATCCTAGGTAGTGATGACTATGACCATTTTATGTTACATGAAAAATTTTAAATTTTTACGAATTTTTGGAGTGTTACAAACACTCAAATGGTAGTGCCATTTTAGACCTATTTTTATGTGGATGATTATTTATCTTGATAAAAAATTATTTTGTACATGATTTTGGGAAGGGTTTCTATTAAATTTTACGTGTTTAAGTACCAACACAACTGTTATATTTTCTGCATTGATTGCAGGTTAAAGGATGTGTGAAGAAAATAAATAGAGGGTCACATACTGATAAAAATGATGTAGGTGAAGAAGAAATACATAATCATCCTGCAAGGTGAGATCATCTACCTACACAATTTCAATAGTTTTATGAGTCCAAGATCTTGATTTGAAACTACAAGATTTCATAATTTTTCTCTTTTGAAAACTGGGATTAGGAGGAAATTTTGTTCCTCACTCAAATTTTACAGCTACCTTGAACCTGGTTGAGAATAAGTTGTGTGCAAAACTTAATGCTGCAAAACAACAATCTGATCTAGTCACCGAGGAGGCATGTTCTAGTGACAAATACATTAAAGAATACAAATGCAAAGATAATAATGTTGATTATATTGATAGTGATGATTCAAACAGTAGGGAAACTGCATTGAATGGCAAATAGTCAAAGCATTTATCCAACTCATTACAAATTCCAATACAAAATGAGAAGAAAAGGAAAAGAAAGAAGAACATAACCAAGTAGCATAAATGTGCCTATCGCGGAAGTAGTTTAGCCTACGTCAATGGAAGGGGTAACTTAATGTATGAATATTTTATACTTGGAATGGGAATAATCAGACAAATAATTCCTTATGACAAAAACTTGTATTCTCGAGTTCAAGAAAATTGGAAACTGGAATAAACATTCCATAGACATTTGTCAATAGATTGTAGTTGTGGCCAATTTTGATTCCCCGAGTACAACCTTCCGTTTCTATTACAATTGTCTATGCATTTTCTCCATGGTTTGCTGCAATGTTTGTTTTGTTCACAGTGAAAATTGCTAGAATATCTCTAACATTAGGGCATCCTCCCTACATGAGTATGGGCTGAAACGTATCTTTCAAGTAAGGTAATTAAAGCCAACAAAGATCACATAAATTAGGCCCATAAAATATGCCAAATATATCCCTTCCATGGAGCACCATACATAGAACTCAAACCAAGAAAATATCAGCCACCAAGGGTATCTAAACAGAACCCATGGTAGATATGTTTCCTTGGTTTCGTTGGTGAAACATACTTCTCGAAAGTCTAGGATTCCTTGAAAACATCTATGAAACAGTGTTGTAAGTCTTCCTCATCCAAGTTCATCCCAAGAAATATGATCTTATTTTTTCTTTTCTCATTCAAATCCATATGCTTTTGTTGGAATATATTAAACCCACTCATAACTTAGGATAAAATATTTAATCATTATTTGATTAAATTCCTACCCACTAGATAATTAGTTGGAATCCACTTGCACATTAAAGTCAACAAATTCCATCTGTACCCCAGGAATGATTTATTTCTGATTTTGGGTTGATCTTGACCACTTTATGGACATCCAAAATTAGTAACTGTTGTTTCCTACATATTCTGCCTTATTCTTCTTTTATCCTGTTTTTCTGTGGATAAGGTAAATCTAGTAAACTAGGAAACTGGTATGTTTTGTTTCCAACCCATCCTCAATGATTTTATCTCCATTTTATAGGATTATCTTGTTTATCCATTTTCTTGAAAAATCACTCATGCTTTTTCTAATTCGTGAGGTCCTTGACTGATTTTGGAAGTGCTTTAGCCACCTATGGGGGTTTATCATATTTGCTAAGTCTACCTTTCTATCGATTTTTCCTATGAGGGATGTACTATTTATGTACACTATTATTCATCATTAATTAATGGAAGGATACACTCCAATATTAATCTCTTCATTCATGTGATTCAGTCTCTTTTCTTCTCTATATTTTTCCTATGTATGCTTGTGAGAATTATCTTATTAGAAAGATCTATTTCCTATGCTTCTTCTTAACATATTTTCTCATAGCATTGGAGCTATTATTTCTACATTGTATTAGAGCACAATGTTTCTCAATTTATATATAGTTGAGGAGATATCTGTTCTCTCTAGTAGAGAGCATCCAGTATCATATCCCTCTTTGAAGAAGAGCTTGTCTAGCTTGCAAGATTTTCTCCTAGTTTTGTTTTGCAGGTTGCAGAGAGTTTCTTCTTAAGTGAATCAACTCATCAATATGGATTCTTTCTTGGATATAATTATTATTCCCTTCAAATACCATGAATTGAAATCCAAAATTGGCATTCTATCGTGTAGTAAAGGATTATACAGAGTTACTCTAACTTTGGAGAATGAGCCCAATGCTGTGATTGAGAAAGATAAGTGGCATAATAGGTTGGATGAAGCCTATGGATTGCATCGTCTCTCTATTTATCCTAATATAATTTTTGATCTATATGTTTTTACCACTCCAAACCAAGTGTGTACCCAATTGGAGTCTCTCTTTGGAGTTCAAGATGAGCTAAGAGCACATCAATTGGAGATTGAGTTATTCTCACTGAGTCCAGGAAGTTTCGATTCTCTTGAGGGTTTATTAACCAAGCTTGAGTCACTTGTTCTAATGCTCAAGCAATGTGGGATTGAGAAATAATATTATCAATTAATCCTCTCCATTATTTCTAAATATTACTCATTTTTTGTGTCTACTTTTCATGCTACTAGGATTTTTGTTCCTAAGTGGAAAATTCCTTATTTAAATAATTTTCTTGATTCATTAACAAAGGAGAAAGATAAATTGATCTATATGGGTGTCCTTAATCATTACAATGGAAAGTATCATGTTCTTGTGGTTCAAGGAATCAAGAATATCAAATCCAAAGAAAAACAAATTGTGAAGAAGCCAAAGTCAGAAATTGAAGATGAAAATTCGAAGCCTACTGATGAAGATTCAGTAAAGAAGGGTAAGAAGAAAGGGATCACATACAAGTGTTTGTATTGCACCAAGGGATTTAATTCAGAGAATAATTTTGTCAAGAATAATGTGGACATAATTTCTCAGCTTCTTGAGAAGCACAAGGTAAAAGTTCCATGTGAGCTAGAAAAGCCCGTTGATTCCTTAGAACACTGTCATAGTGTGCAGTTCCAAGGTGATATAACTTATGATTTGAGTTCCATATTTAAATACCTTTATCATGTATCTAATATATCAGAATCATAAATATCATATCCTTTATTTGATATAACTCCTATCAGTCTCCTAGATTCATCTCCCAAAAACTGTGATTTTTCACTAGATACTGACTTGTCTTTGAGCAGATCTTCCTCATTTCATTCACGAGATTATATATATGATTTATAATATTTTTTGAAGAATGATATTCATGTCATAAAAAAAATCATACCACCATCAATACCATCTACCATACCTCTAAATAATCCTAAGACTATACAAATCCCAAGTTCACTAGTTGATTCCTCATCGGTCTCTTATGCAGCGTTACTTACCTTACATGGTTTGAAATCTTTCCTATATTCTAGTGGTTGTTTATCCATTACCTTAGTCATATTTTGAATTATTTTAAACATGTTTGTATCTTTTATAAACACTTATGGTTCATATCTCAAGTCCATCCATCATTCATATTTTTACACCTATCAGTTTTCCCCAATTGCTCATAGTTTTCCTAGGCTATTCTAGTATCCTCATGGAGTCATTGAAGCCTTTGTATTTGTTGTTCAATATGATAATATTTCTGATATATCAGATTTATATCAGCCTCATATCAGATCTGGGAATGTTCTACATCATATTGGAATATTGACATGTGATTCACATCACAATTTTGCAGCTATTCTAGGAATTGAGTGTATAATAAATTGTCTTAATTTTTGTACTCTTTGGGAAGGAGTATGCACATATCTCTTTTACATTCCAGAATGTGTTTGTAGATCATGGTTTTTTAGCATCAAGAATAATTCATATAATTCTCCTACTCCATCAATTGATGAGATACAAGGAGTCTCTCCTCTTCTTTCTTGTAGATTCCACACTCTGGCACATGATCATGGAGTTCATGATTTCTTCATCAAGTATTTCATCCAGAAACCGTTCATTCAATTCGTTCAAGTGAAGATAAAGTAATGTTCAAGGAATATTATTTCAAATTGTGTGCCTTTTCCTTTATTGAGGGAGGGTTTTCCCCATGTGGTTTTGCCTCTTTCCTCACTTTTCTGGACATAAAAATTGTTAAAGGGTGACCATAGCCTTGTTGTTGGGCCCTATATACACCTATATTTTTGACATACCATAATAAAGTTAGACTTAAGGGGGGCTGTTGGAATATATTAAACCCACTCATAACTTAGGATAAAATATTTAATCATTATTTGATTAAATTCCTACCCACTAGCTAATTAGTTGTAATCCACTTGCACCTTAAAGTCAACACATGCCATCTATACCTCGAGGATGCTTTATTTCTGATTTTGGGTTGATATTGACCACTTTATGGACATCCAGAATTAGTAACCATACTTTCTTGCGTATTCTTCCTTATTATGCTTTTATCCTACTTTTCTGTGGATAAGGTAAAGCTAATTAACTAGGAAAATGGTGTCACATGCCCCAATTTGCAAAAACAATTTTATATTATTTGAGGAACATTGTGTTAAATTTTATGCTAAGTTGTAATTGATGACCCAGTGGGGTCAAGAATATTTAATGTAAATTATGAATATTTTATTTATAAATAAATAAATGAGAAGACAATAGCTTAGGAGAGTTGTTAAAAGAGTGTTTACTGGTCAATTGGTGGAGGAGATTGGGTGGAGAGCAAACTGACATGTGCCATCATCCTCAAACCACTCCCACCTGTTGTAGGTGGAAACTTCTGTATATTTGTGTTCATGATTCCCCAAGAAATTGGAATCAGATCAGGTGGCTCATTTAATGAAAACTAACCTAGAAGACCTAGGCATATCTATAAAATTTCCCATTGAAGAGAGCTGAGGCTGCTCATTCTAGAGAAGTGATCATTCAGGGTGAATGAATTTACTCAAGAGAAATTCAATGGAGGGGAGTTTAGAATGTGTTTGAGGGGATAATTGTTGAGATTGATCTAGTTGCAGCTTTTAAGCTAAAGATCATACTACTGAGAGTAGATTTTTTTTTATTACTGAGGTAATTGAACTAGTCAGGTGACAGAGGTTTTTACAGTTGCATTCTCCGCCCAGTTCTCAGCCAAGAATACTAGGAATAGGCTCGGGGGTCCTGGGAAGCATTGTTTGAGCACTCTCCAGGAGTTTGGTAGGGAGGAACATCCTCCTTAAGCTGTTGTCATCTTGTTCTCATCAGGTTCTAATTTTTTTTTACTTTCTTCAGTTAAATAATTCGTAGTTTATCTATTACAGGCATTGTTAGTGTTTAGGGTTTAGAAATGAAAAGTAACTGTGTAATGTTAAGTTCAATAAAATTGATAGATTATTTATAGAAATAGAAATGATCATGTAAATAGTGAAATAGATAGAAATTAAATTTCCAAGCTATGTTTTTCCACACCTGAACTCAGGTTGTACTCTAGCACAATTAGATTGTTTTAAGTAAATGGAATAATTATTTTATTAGAAAGAAAATAGTAGATATGATTCTTGTATCTGTATGTAAATAGAAATAGATTTTATTTCATTGTTTATGAATATAATGAAAAAGCAGTGCTATGTTTTGCTTACACTTATTGTTTTACTTAAACCAACTAGGAAGCACAGGTATAAGGAAATAGTAAATATAATATTACTGCAGTATTAGTATACTAATAGGAAATAAAAACATTACAGTAAAATAAACAACTAATGTTTGAGAAAGCACATAAAAAGATAATAGCAAAACAATTTTAAATATTAACGTAACCAAAAACAAAGGTAAGGATTCTTTATAATCCTTTTATATTTACAAAAAATTACTAAGAGTCGAGATTATTCTAGTTTTTAAGTATGCTGCACTAGAAATCTAAGTATCATTTATTAACTAAAAATTGGAAGTAAAAATGTTAGAATATTTTCATTTCCTACAGAGTTAACATCATAAGTACAACTGTAAATCACACTATCTTCCATTATTCCTTTTCTTAAAAACAGAATCAAGAATACTTTAAGCAGAAACAAATTTTCGTAATTCGTATGATTTAGAGTACTTCTTTAAAACCCTTAAAAGATAAGTACTAGAATTTAACATTATCTTCTAAAACAGAGCTTAAAATAATTTATAATTTACAAAGTAGTAATGAATAAAATATACAGGTAAATAACGAACGAAATTACACTAGTAATTATAAACCATGCACAATATAAATCTCAAATCTAGACAGGCTTATAGCTTGTAAGAATCAAAGGGGTGAAACCCTTTCTACTATTAAAATCAAATACATAATAATCCTGTATTAAAATATAACCAAGTACATTGCTGACGGTAAGGGAAAAAACCCTGCGAACTATACAACTAGACTGATCCACAGTCTTCCTTATTATAACCAAATATATATATAAATATTTTATATTAACAGTAATTAAATACAGTACTGACATGTTAAACAAAACATAGTTTACAGTCTTCATGTAAAAGTAAAACTGAAGAAAATGAAACAGAGCTCTTTTTAAACTCAGAGCATAAGGAGTTTCTTATATTCTTAAATCAACAATATTACATTATCAAGCCATAAGGCTAATTTTGTTTAACCAAAACCAAATAAAAATCTCGGCTCAAGAGCCTGTGCTAGATAGTGAGCACCGCAAGGGTTTTTACATCAAATAGGAGTATTAAACAACCTAAATATCATAACTAGCAGAGAGTTCAGAGCTAGGTTTCCAACCACAGGAACCTTCAACCAACAACCATTTCACAAGCAAAGAGAAACCACGACGAGACTGGGGCTTACCCATTTGAAAGCCCACAAATATAACTGATGCAATGAGAGGCATTTCCTTTCAAGTCTGGAGCCATTGGTGGTAGCTTGCAAATTTAAATGCCAAACATTATTCAGAACTCTTTTCTAATTTTTATTAAAACCTTAACTAGAAAATAATTCGACAAAAGGATTGAGTACAGAGTAAGAGCATTACCTATGAGAAAGAGTTATTTGGAGCCGAGAAGGTACAGTCACCAATGTGAGTGAACTACATAGAGAAGAAAGAAAACCCTCATGCCAACCCTATGACAAAGGGAGCAAAGATACAGTACTCAATCTCCTTGATGCTGAAAGAAAATAACAGATAGACACAAGGATAAAAACCAGTTCCAGGTTTTGAGCTAAATGAAGGAGTTCAAAACCATGCACACCATGCTCTCTCAACTAACTGCAGAAAATAGCAAACACATACTACGAAACCCAAAACCACATTGCACAATATTGTAGACTTGGTACCAAGGGTTAAGGCAGAGCAGGCCTCTCATGGCTACGAAGAGTTTTCACAGCGCAGCTTACAAGAAACAAACCCTCAAAGAAAAATACAAAAGAGTAGGGTTTCGATGGGTTATAAGTCAACAAATGCATGGTGGAGACTCATCCATGTGCCCTTCTAGAAATATAACCAAAAGTGGGTCAATTTCTATAGTCAACCCTACACATTCGAATATAAACTTATCATTGCCAATAATTCAATCCATGCTATCGACGATATTTTTTTTAAATAGTTCATATCATTGCCATAATAAAAATATTGCAATCGACTATATTGTAAAATTACTTATCATTGCTCATAATGAAGTTTATGCTTTTGACCATAGTTTATCGTATCTATGTTTTCTCATCATACAAACCTAGCCATCGATTATATTAAACTATGCTTTGGAACTAGTATGTATAAGAGAAAAACCTTAAATAATGTTATTGCCTTTAGTTTCGACTTCACCACAATAGTTACTAGGTAGAGAAACTACATTAAAAATACAAGTAGCATTGTTTGTTGAAACATTGCAATAACACTTGTATCATGGCGATAACCTAGAGATTAAGATTACAGCTTGTAAACTAGCTATGCAAAAGATAATTATAGTTGGAAACAAATCAAACAAATTGGTATTGTTTCACGACTAGTAAAGAAGAATTAGAGTAAATATATGTTGTAATTACAATATCTTTTATAAACTAATAACTCTAAAACTTTTCACATAAAACTCTATGCTGTTAAATGAAGGAGCCTTCAAGGAGACTGAAGACAAACCTCATTGCAAGAGTCTCTCATAACCAAACTAATAACTTAATTTAAGCTTTACCTTTGAAAAATATAGGATTATGTTCATGCATAAAAAGCAGTACATTTGAGTATTAAATATGACAATAGTAGTAAGATCATGATACAGTAAAAGTATTTATATATCAAGATCATGAGCCCTATGCTCACTAAAAGAATCTATAATGGACTAGGTATTATAATCTTACGATAGAAAGAAACCTTGGAAGAACTCATTCTCGTAAATGGCATTTACGATGTTGAGGATAAAAGTCATTATGGCTTAGAAATAAATGTTGTCATAGATCCAAAACAATGAAGGAATTTACTTTACCTCATCGGAGTCTTGCATCATATTTATCAATTTATTTACTAGCATCTTATCATGCTAAAGAAATTCTTCTCAATATCATACAAAATAAACTCCTACTTGATCATTCGCTTATTTACTGAACCTGTAAGAACCAGCAGTCCATCTGAGTTAGCAGAATGCTAAGTAAGCCCCAAATTTCAAACTTGGTTTCTCACCTACTTGACAAAAGTAAAACATCAGTACAACTAACAGCAATGAAATGCAAGTCCTCTTTCTACAACTTATGAAAATTAAAATTTGTATTAGTATTTCGGTATTTAAAACAAATCCTTAAAAATTTGTTTAACTATTTCATTTCCCGCTAACCGCTAGCAGTTACTAAACTGCGATCTAAGACATTTTATGTCAATATAAAACTTTTTAAATTTTATGAAATTTTGGGGTTATGATATGTGGTATCAAAGCACAATTTTCTTTTAATGTTATCAATAGAGAAATTTGTTTCTGAGTTTAACGACGGGTACGGAAAGATTGGAGGAATATGTGGAAGAGGAATCTCCATTTACTGAACAAGATAATTTACAAAGAGAACCTATACAAGAAGATATAACCACTAATTCCTTGGAACGTTTACAAATAGTAAAAGAAATAAAATCTAAAATGGAATCTGTTAAAAAAGAAAATGAGAGGATTCTGAGAGCTCAGGAGGAGCTGAATCAAATCCTACTAGAAATATTTCATACTGAGGGAAGGGGTAAAAGAGATGATTTGGAAGATATAAGTTACCAACATAAGTATAAAAAGACTAAACAGATTAAAAATAAAAGTAGCTCATCTTCCGAAGTATTTGGTGATCAACGTAATTCTCATTATACTAGTGACAGTAATGAGGATAACCACCATACTAGGAAAAGAAAATATAAACCTTATGAAGAAATTTCTGGAGAGTTTAAGAAGATCAAGCTGCCAACATTTAATGGAGAAATTGAAAAGGGGGAGGAAGCGAAATCCTGGTTATCAGGGATGAAGAAGTACTTCCAGATTTATAACTATTCTAACCAATTAAAGGCTAGGATGGCTATCTATAATCTCATAGGGAAAGCTGATATATGGTGGAAAGATTTAAATAGAGTGAAAGGTATAAGAGAGAAGAAAATAAATTGGAGTACATTCAAGAAATACTTTAAAAATAAATTTTTATCTGAACAGTACTATGAAGAAAGGGCTAAATAATTCTATGGGCTAAAACAGAGTACAATGACTATGAAAGATTTAAATAGTAAGCTTTTAAGTCTACTTAGGTATGTTCCATACCTTGTGGATGAAAAACTGAAGGTAGAGGGGTTTCTCAGCTGTCTACCTTATCACATAACGGATAGGATTGAGTATGACAATCCAAAAACCCTGGAAGAAGCTACGAGGAAAGCAAATTTCTGTTATGAACAGAATCGGAAAAAGGAGAGTATGGCCAACTGGAAGGCCAAAAAGAATAATAATTATGATCAAAAGAAGAAAGAGTTTGTGCCTAATCGGAATTCTAAAAATAATAATGCCAGAAATTTTTCTAATAATAAGAATTTCCAAGGGAATAAGAATAATTCACAGAACAATCAGAACAATAAAAAAAAAAAATAGCTTGCTAATAATCACAATAATTACACAAAGAAATTTGAACCAAAAGAACCTGTAAAGTGTTGCAAATGCAATGGTCCACATTATGCCTCAGTCTATCCCAATCGGAAAAAGACTGTCAGCAATATCCACACAATACAGGAGGAGATGATTGTTGGAGATTTAGTGAGGAATATGCCTAGGATCAATGCAGTTTTGGAGAATCGGCAAGAAAACTATCTGTAGAAATTCTAAATCCTTAATGGAATAAAGAATTTCATAAACTGGCTAAGGATCTAGGCACACAATTAACCTCACATAGAATTGTAGAGAATTAGCATAAGGAGAGAAGAAGAAGAATTAATGAACACACATTAATTAATGATCAATAAATGATAATTGATATTATTACATAGGTAATACATCCTTATAAAGGAAAAAGGAGTTGCATGAAGACAACTCAAGCTAGCTCATAAAGCAGGCTTACTATTTATGATAAACCCCATAGTTTACTAAAGCACTTTCCCAATATACCAAGCACCTCATGAATTAGAAATAGCATGTGTGAGTGATGATGAGTGAAGGAAAGACTTACTAATCCTAGAATATGGAGAGAAAATAATGGAGGATGGGTTGGGAACAAAAGCTACCAGTTTCCTAGTTGAATAGCTTTACCTTATCCATAGAAAAGCAGGATAAAGTAGAAAAAGTAGAATAAAGCAGAATCTGTTGTAAAGCACAGTCACTAATTCTGGATGGCCATAAATTAGTCAAGATCAACCCAAAATCAGAAATAAATCATTCCTAGGATATAGATGGCAAGTGTTGACTCTAAGGTGCAAGTGGATGCCAACTATCTAAGCTAGTGGGTAGGAAATTAATCAAATAATGATTAATTATTTTATGAGTGGGTTTATTATATTCCAACACCCCCATTTAATCCTAAATTTATGATGATATCCCTGAACTAATCAAAAATATATATGCATACAGGGCCCAGCAATAAAGCTATGGTCACCCTTTTACAATTTATCTTGTCCAAAGAAATGAGGAAAGAGGAAAAACCTCAAGGGGAAAATCCTCCCTCAAGAAAGGACATGAAAAGAAATACCAAAAATGCTGAACTGCTGGTTTTGTTTTTGCTCCAAACTAAATGCTGATTTCTGGAGGAATCTTCTTCTTGGGAAGAAGATAAATCTTCTCACCTGGATCAGGGACATCTGCAGTATGGAAACTAGGACCATGTAGAACAACTGAAATCCAATGATGTGAAGGAAATACTAAAGGATCTTGAGACTTGCAATCAGCTCCAAGATGATGAGATGACTTGAACTTCAAACCAGTAGAGATGAATTGAGCTCCATATAGGTGAAATAACTGTCCAAGTGAATGTATAATTTCTCCATCTTCATTTATACAGAGAGGATGTGTGGAAGTGATATTGTAGGAACATAGAGAAGGCATAAGATCAAAGAGTGTGAATGAATGGGCTCCATGGGTTGATCTAGCTTCCAAAGAATCCAAGAGATCACAAATAAGCACAACAGTAGACTCATGGGAATATACTGGTAAAGAATCCTCTATGGTAGAAGTATGAGAGGAGGAAATATAGTGATGGTCAAAATATTCAAGGAGGCTTTGAGAATGAGTGCCAAGAACAAAGGAGGAGATGTAGAAGAACATGGGATCAAGTATGGTAAGTGAAAAAACACTAGGACTCTATTTAGCTAAGCAAACATCCTGGAAGTCATTGGGTTGCACACCATCAAGAAGAGAGGCATGCATAAAGTGTGAGAGGTCTGGCATATGATTCTCAGAATCCATGATAGAAGACATAGAGAACACTAAATGTGTGAGTGAATCATCAATAGAAATAGTAGCTCCATTAGTCACTTCTTTTTCATCAACAGCATCATAAGAAGATGAATCAAGATCTTCTACTTCAAGAGACACAACAAAAGATGGCTCTTCAATATTTGCTTCTTGATTGAAAGAGGAAGCATTCGAATCAAAGAGAGTAGTAGCAACAGGAAATATATGAGAAACTTCTTCTTCATGATCAAATTCATCAGAAACTATAGAGGCCAAGACATATTGAGAGAGAGAAATAATTGAGGAGCTAGAGGCACTCTCCACATAGCTACAATGATCCTCATTGTCCTTTCCCAAAACTCTATCCAATGTTGTCCAGAGATCCTTTAGGTAATCAACAGAATCAATAAGCTAGCGCATGCATGGAGAGATAGCTAGACAAATAGCTCCAATTTCTCTATCACAGTCATTCAACCAGTCACTTGGCTCTTCATAAGACTCTTCACCAGCTCCAATAGATATCTCATAGAGACCTTGTCTCTTTAGATATGAAATCATCTTCAATTTCCACTCTGAATAGCTTGTGAATGGAGAAAGAAGAGGAACTGATACTCTTGAATCCATTTTAAGTTGAACCTGAAAAATAAACCTGCAAATCTAAAAAAAGGAGGATTAATTAATGAACTCTCAAAGATCCGATATCATGTAGAGCTTTGAGATCCTCAGCTCTAATACCATGTAGAACTTGAACTTTGAGAACCTTAGCTCTGATACCATGTACCTGTGAGTATCCCTTGGCTACCAATCTTGCCTTATATTTTAAAGGTGAACCATCAGCAACAAACTTAGTTTTGAAAACCCACTTACATTGAACTAGCTTCCTCCCTGGGGGAAGGTCAACTAGTTCCCAAGTGTTGTTCTTCTGGAGTGAGCTGAATTCTTCTTTCATGGTTGTTTTCCATATTGGATCATGTGTTGCATATTCATATGTTTGTGGGTATGCTTCAACCATCAGATAGCACTTCTCTGCAAACAAAGGGTCTTTCATACACAGGGCACTCTCAAACTGAGATCTAGTCCTCCTAGGATCACTAGGATTTCCAGCTAGTTCCCCAGCTGCATGAATGGTATTTGCTGCCCATTTTGGTCTTGTAAAACTATCAGGATTTGAAATTAAATCATCATTACCAGACATATCAGAATCAGCAAACTTATTTGTCTCTCCACTTACATTCAATGGTTCTGGTGGTGAAAAAGACTCTCCAACTTCAACTGCTGCTAAAGGATCTTCTTGGAACTGAACACTCCTTTAAATGAAGGCTTTGTTTGTGCTAAAATTGATCAGCTTGTACCCTTTCTAATCTTTAGAGTACCCAACAAATAGACACTCCTAGCTTTGGGGCTGCAAAGCCTTCCTCTTTTCTGTTGGAATTCTATCCCAAGCCTTTGAGCCAAAAATCCTGAAATGGTTCACATCTGGCTTGTTCCCACTCCAAGATTTGAAAGGAGTCATACCATCAAGATGCTTATGAGGCACCCTATTCTAGATATAGGATGAACAATTTATAGCCTCAGCCCAAAACTTTGGTGGCAAAGTCTTAGCCTCCATCATACAGGTTGCCATCTCCTTCAGTGATCTGTTCTTTCTCTCAACAACACCATTTTGCTGTGGTGTGTAAGGGATTGAATGATGCATCTGAATACCTACATCTTCACAATATTGAATGAACTCAAACTTGACATACTAACCACCATTTCCAGATATGAGGATCTTGAGTCTCCTCCAAGACTAGTTTTCAACCAAAGCCTTAAAAACTTTGAAGAGGCCAAAAAATTCAGACTTATGCTTCAGGAAGTAAGCCCAACAATACCTGGAAAAGTCATCTATGAAGGTCAATGCATATTTTGCTTGAATCATTGACATATGAGGAAATGGACCAGAAACATCACTATGGATCAACTCAAGAGGTGCAGAGGTTCTCTCATGACTAGCTCTCTCAAATTTATGCTCTGGGTGTTTTCCTAGGATAAACCTTGACAGACTCCTTCTTTGGAAAATTTAATCTTTGGTAACCCTATGACCATTTTTTTTCACTTAGATCAGAAAGATACTTATAGTTAAGATGGCCAAATCTTTCATTCTAGACCTTGCTTGCCTCATTAGCATGAATAAGAAGAGCAGAGGGGTTTGAGTAGGGCAGAAAATGTGAAAACATGTATACCTTCAAAGTGTGATCTACAACTCCTTTTGCAATGAATTTACCATTTGAGATCTCTGTGATCTCAACATCATCAAGGGAGAATATGACCTTCTTTGGAGACCCTGTGTGGGACATTTGATACACTGACAAGAGGTTAGAGGCAAGACCTGGAACATACAATACATTACTAAACTTACCATGGTCAAGATCAATCCTTCCTTTGCCCAAATTGTCAATGAGAGAGTCATCTCCCAGCACTATTGGTGGACCTTTCGACATGTCAAGAGAGGAGAATGCCTCCTTGGTCGAAACCATATGTCTTGAAGCTCCAGAATCTATGATGAAGCAAGGTGAGCTTGATGTGCTAGCAACCAATGCATGTACTCTCTCTTTGTCCTCTGAATTTGATCCTCCTTCCCTCTTCTTTGAGCAATCAAGAATGGAGATCTTATTCTTCTCTAGGAGTTGGGTCAGCATGTCAATTTGCTTCTTCATGCAGGAGCTTTCAGGATGATAACCCTTACTATAGTATGCGCACTTGCTCATTTCTCCTTTGTTCTTCTTCTTCTAGAAGTTCTTCTTGGAGCCTTGGGGATCCTCTGAGACTTGTTCTTGTCTCTCTTTTTCTCAGGTGGCTTCTTAGCTTTCTTCTTTCCTTTTGAATCCACCCTCGAATCTCCAACAACCAAATCTTGGTCTTTGGAAGGTTTGATGGTTCCCATCATCACCAGTTTATCTTGTTCTTGTGTGAGGGATTCCATGAACTCTGCAAGCTTAGGAATCTTCTAGGCTTGAGCTGTCAAATTGGTGGCATGAAAGATTGAAACAAACATTGAATATTTAGGGCCAAGCTTCGAGAGTATGGCCAAAACTAGTTGCTCCTCCTTCTTTTCAATTCCACACTGTTTTAGTTGCAAAACAAGGGCTTTAAACTTGGAAAAGTAGATTTGCAGGGATTCAAAGCTGCTGGGACTCAAGGAGATCAATTCATTCTTGATTTGATGTCCTCTCATCTCATCTGTCTGACCAAAAATCTCTACAAGCTTCTCCCACACTTCATTAGGTGATGTCAATCCATCAAGATGGAAGAGGAGGTCTCTGGATATGCTCAAACACAGAAGACCATAGGCCTCATCCCTCCTGTTGTGCCATTTAATTTTCTCTGTAGCTACATTGGGCTCTACCTCAGTTGCCATAGTCACCCTGTAGAGACCCTTCGCCTCTCAATAGTATCTCCATCTCTGCTTTCCATTCAAAGAAATTAAATGGTGTTGATGTATATGTAACTTCAGAATGTATTTCACTTGTATTTCTTATATATTGTAACCTGATGTTTATTCTGGGATGTACTTCAGTTATGTCATGCCCCGATGTTCCTATCGAGAAGGTCTATCATGTAAACAATTCATGTCAAGTTATTGTGGGTAACCCTCCTATTGTCTAAGGGTTAAAGTCCCCGCAGTTCCGGGGCACTAGGGTTATTAGACTCTCCTAGTGAGGTCGGCCCTAGTAGGGTTTTTGTCATGTCAAGATTAGTATAAATAGAGAGCTGGAATCTCTATTTATCAAAAACAACTCATACACACTCAATTGTAGTGCATAGTTGAGGAAGGAGAAGACACTGGGGCTAGACAAGAAGAAGGTTACTTCTGTCGGGAGATCACTTACTATTTTGGGTTCTACTTTTGGTGCTGATTCTATCTCTGAGGAAGTTGTGGTTTTTTCACCATTTATGGTTTCCTTGAGGATAAACACTATGTTCATTGTCTCTTGTGTTTGATTGTTGTGCTTTTTATTCTCTCAGTAAAGATCCTAATATAATGCTAGCTTAATAATGAAATTCTAACATGGTATCAGAGCTAACCTGAGAATAAGACATTGTACAGCTACGGGAACTAGGGATTCCTATTTTGTGGATCTTCCTCCATAGATTTGCAGCAAAATTAAGGTGGAATAACTCTTCTCCTTAGGGCGCATCTTTCTGTCAAAGCAGAATCCAATTCTGAGGTTTTTCAGTTTTGGACCCAACACTACTGCCAGAAATTAGGGCTTTTCACAGAAGAGGAATTTTTTAGTGAGCCCAGGCATGGATTGATATCCTCCCCAAAATCGAAGTTAGGAATAAATTTCAAGGCGTTTGGGTGGATAGAAATCCAGAAAAGTAAAACCCTAATTTGCTATTGAACCAGCACTACAGGATTTCAGATCCAAATCTAGATACAACATATTCACATGATAAGATCTAAATCTTGTGTATTTCCATTTGAGGTTTTCAGTTTAAGATGTCTCATCATACCAAGATTGATGAAAAGCTTAAGGGATCTAATAACTTTCGAGCCTGGAAGTATAGGATCTCCCTGGTCCTAGAAGAAAATGAGTTGGACTCCTATATTAATGAGGAGGTTCCAGTTCCAGAGGGAGATGAGGCTAAGGCCTTGCATAAGAAGAAGTTGGTTATGGCAAAGAGAATCATTGTTGATTCTATCAAGGATCATCTCATACCACGGGTGTCCTCCCTCAAGACACCTAAATCTATGTTTGATGCCCTAACCAAATTGTTTGAAGGGAAGAACATAAACAGGAAGATGACTATGAGAAACCAATTGAAGAATGTGAAGATTCAGAATGCTGAGACTATTCAGTATTACTTTACAAGGGTTTCTCAGATCAAGGAGCAGCTGGAACCAGTAGATGAAGAAGTGGAAAATGCAGATATTGTGATGACCACCTTGAATGGTCTCCCTAGCTCATGGGACTCTTTCATTCAAGGAATCTGTGCCAGAAATAAGTTAGTCAAGTTCAGCAGATTGTGGGAAGAATGCTCTCAAGAAGAAGATCAAATAGAAGCTCGAGAAGAGATGATGGGAAGTGAAGATCAGGCTCTCACAGTTCACTCCAAGAAAAACAGAAGGAGCCATTATCACTCCAAAGATAAGATCTCACACTAAAGAAAAGATCTGAATATTATTAGATGTTACACATGTGATGAGAAAGGTCACATATCCATATTATGCCCTAACAAAAGAAACCTAAAGAAGAAGGGAAACAAGAGAAGACATCATGCCCATGCTGTAAAGGATGATGAACCTTCCACAAAGAGAATTAGACAAGAAAGTGATGATTCTTCAAGTGAGGAAGAATATGTACTGATCTCCGCTCTCATAGGAACTGTTTCACATGGAAGCAATGATTGGCTCATAGACAGTGGTGCTTCCATGATCCGGAAACAAGATCTTTGCTACTCTATGACGTTAACATGAATTGCATAAAGAGCATGAATGAAGCTCACAAATTCACAAGAAGAGAACCAAACAGTATAGACAACAGTCACATAAAGACAACAAGTTGATAACGGAGTTCGTCCAGGATGGACTACGTCTCCGGGCCTGCTTCTCAATAGGAGGGCCAATCTATAATCTCAGCATGAAGCAAAATACATGGCAATGATACAATGATACCTTGGCGACAATGTTCAGGAAGAGAACCGCTGCCCAAAACACAACAAGACTGCTTCCAGCAACTCCGAAGCCTGAAGACGGTTTAGAACGAGTATAAACACTCGTACCTTCTTCTTGCAGAGCTACGCAATCTCCATTCTCTCCTTTAGCTACAAAGTCTCCACTCCAAGGCATGACCTTGGACTCCAAAGCATGAGTGGCAAATGGCATATGAGGGGGTTTATATAGGCTTGAGTTAGCCCTCATCACATTCTCCTCATGATTCTTCAGTTACAACAAATTTTCCTAATTGGGCATATGGTTGAAAACCTCCAAGTTTGGTTATCATGTGGTTGGGCTCTTTATTAACTAATAAACAAACATACTTAAAAAATACCTTTTTAAAATGGCCATATAAACCCACCTTTAAACTTATCCCAAAGTTTGTTATGTGGTGGCGCTCCCCTTATGATTATAAATACACATGCTTTTATATTTTTGAACCCACTTTTTGTCTTATCCCAAAGTTTGTTAAGCAAGGGTGGCGCTCCAACCCTATGGCATGCAATTCGTTGTAAGTTGTTATAGCACATGCTCCAACCCATGTTAGATGGCACGTGGTCTCCAACCCATTTTACAACCATAACAAAGTTCTTAAAAAGCACGTGGTGGCTCAATACAGGTTAAGGCACAAGCTCCACGTGATTGGTTGGACTTGCCCCCCCCTTTGTGCACCATATAAACTTTTTAAGGTTTAAATAAAAGGTCCTAACCACACAAGCCAAGAAACACATGTAACCCAAGTGGTGGAGGCGGAGAGCTTATACAAGGGAGGTCACGGGGTCGAATCCTGCGGAGGCCATAATTTTTGCCTTAGACATATTGGCCAATTCCATGCTGCCACGTGGCGGCCTGGGATTGGTCCACCTCACGCCTCGTCAGCATCCAGTCAACCGTCCAGTCACTGCCACGTCACCGTCCGTACGCCCAGCCAGCTCAGATCATACTGCCATGTGTCACTTTGTGATTGGTCCATATTTCCATGTGTCAGCTTTCCCATATAGTAGGGATGCCACGTGTCACCCTGTCAGTGGTGCCACGTGGCACCTCCATTTTGCCAAATTTCCCTGTTTCACCAATACAACAGAACGCGATAACTTTCTCATACGAAGTCCGTTTGAGGTGAAACGAACGTCGTTGGAATCGTCTCGACGAGCCCTTCCATCTGGTGCTAATTTTGCTAAGATTGGAGGACTTCAAAAACTTTGTCTTCTTAGATCCTCCTGGATCATTCCTCCCCACTGAGAAGCTTTTGGCCTCCAAAAGCCTTTACTAATCAACAGATAGGTGAGGGAATCGCTCCCTCACTTTCTCCTTCTCGATCCACTTGGCTTTGCTTGGATGAGTGCCTTTGATGCCCACTCGAAGATACTCAACATCACCTCTACGAGAAGTCCTTGTCCTTCTTTCCAAGATGACATCTTCCTTTAGCTCATCCATGTACTCAGGAGCAAATTCATCAACTGATGGCAATGAGACATTCTCCCTTTCATCCATGATCATGGGAGGCTCATAGAGTTTCAAGTTCTCCACATTCACCACTGATTAGATCTGCATGTATGGCGGTAGCTCTAAGTGAAAAGCATTCGTCCCAATCTTCTCCAAGATGGAGAATGTGATGAGGGCTAACTCAAGCCTATATAAACCCCCTCATATGCCATTTGCCACTCATGCTTTGGAGTCCAAGGTCATGCCTTGGAGTGGAGACTTTGTAGCTAAAGGAGAGAATGGAGACTGTGTAGCTCTGCAAGAGGAAGGTACGAGTGTTTATACTCGTTCTAAACCGTCTTCAGGCTTCGGAGTTGCTGGAAGCAGTCTTGTTGTGTTTTGGGCAGCGGTTCTCTTCCTGAACATTGTCGCCAAGGTATCATTGTATCATTGCCATGTATTTTGCTTCATGCTGAGATTATAGATTGGCCCTCCTATTGAGAAGCAGGCCCGGAGACGTAGTCTATCCTGGACGAACTCCGTTATCAACTTGTTGTCTTTATGTGACTGTTGTCTATGCTGTTTGGTTCTCTTCTTGTGAATTTGTGAGCTTCATTCATGCTCTTTATGCAATTCATGTTAACGTCATAGAGTAGCAAAGATCTTGTTTCCGGATCATTCCAAGCACATGACGGGATTCAAAGAATCATTTGTGAAGCTATTTGAACATGAGTCACCTCACAAGGTGAAACTTGGGGATGACTACCAATATCCAATAAAAGGTAGTGGTGAATCCTCCTATAAACTAGACTCGGGAAAGTATTTGAAGATGAAGAATGTATTATTTGTTCCAAGACTAAAGAAGAACCTTCTCTCCATATCTACATTGGATGCAAAAGGAATGAGGGTTGCTTTTGTAGATGGCCAAGTTCTTATGTGGCCAAAGGGAAAGACTTTTAACGATGCAATAGTGATTGGAGAACAAAAAGGAGGTCTATACAAGTTGAAGGGCCAACCAGATCAAGCTTTGGTTCATGACACAGTAGAACCAACTGAACTTTGGCATAGAAGGCTTGCACATGTTCATTACAGAGCACTACCACTTGCAAGCAAAGCTGTTGAAGGTCTTCCAGAAATTCAAGCAAAACATGAAGGGGTCTGCAAAGGATGTGCGAAAGGATAGAACACAAAGAAGATATTTCCAAGTAGCAAAATCAAAGCAAAAGGAATCTTGGAAATTATCCACTCCGATGTATGCAGACCAATGTCATCAAGCTCACTAAGCAGGCATGTGTACTATGTCTCTTTTATTGATGATTTTTCTAGGAAGACATGGATTTACTTCATGAAGAATAAATATGAAGTGTTTAGCAAGTTCAAGGAATTCAAAGCATTGATCGAGAACCATACTAAAAAGAAGATCAAGAATTTTCCATTAGACAATGGCGGAGAATTCACTTCAAATGAGTTCAAGGAACTATGTAAAGACTCAGGGATTAAGAGGGATTTGTCTACTCCTTATAATCCACAAAAGAATGGGATTGCAGAGAGGAACAATAGAACTATCATGGAAGCTGCAAGAGCTATGCTTCATGATCAAGATCTTACTATGCATATTTGGGTAGAAGCAGCCAGAACAGTAGTGTATGTACAGAACCGTACTCCACACAGAGTACTTGAGAACAAGACTCCTGAAGAAGTCTTCTCCGACAAGAAACCAGAAGTCAGCCATCTTAGAATACTCGGTTGTCCTGTGTACATACACATTCCAAAAGAGAAGAGAACAAAATTAGATCCTTCAAGAAAGAAGGCTATATTTGTGGGATACTCTGAAAGCTTGAAGGCTTATAGAATATACTTTCCAGGGTTCAATAATATTGACATCAGCAAGGATGTAACATTTGATGAAGATTCAGCCTACATCAAATCCAGAAAGAAAGCTGTTGAAGAACCTGAAGAAGCAGAAGCTCCCAGAATTCATGATACAATCATGAACGAAGAAACTCAACAAGAAGATCGAGAATTTGAAGAACCACAAAGACCTATAGATCCACCACAAGAGAAGAATCCTCAAGAGGAAACCCACTTGGGTACGAGAGATTATCCAAGGTGCAGAAATATATGGAGTTTTAGAAGAGAATATCAGAGAAAGAAAGAGAACCAAATCCTATTCCAATTATGTAGCTTTACTATGTGACTTTATTGATAAAGAATCTTCTGAGTATGAAGAAGGGGCAAAACGAAAATAATGGAAGGATGGGAATGATCGAAGAGTATCAATCGATCATGAAGAATGATGTTTGCGATGTTGCCCCAAGACCAGAAGGGAAGTCAGTTGTAACTTCCAAGTGTATCTACAAGATCAAGCATGCTACAGACGGTAGCATTGAAAAGTATAAGGCAATATTTGTGGCTCGGGATTTCTCTCAGAAATAAGGAATAGACCATGAAGAAACCTTTGCACCTATAGCTAGATACACTTCCATCAGATCGGTACTTGCTTTGGCTACAGTGATGAAATGGAAGATACACCAAATGGATGTCAAGATTGCCTTCTTGAATGGTGTAGTAGAAGAGGAAGTGTATGTGGAGAAGCCACTCGGTTTTGAGACACATGACAGGGAGTCTCATGTCTGTAGATTGAAGAAATCCATGTATGGTTTGAAATAGGCACCTAGGACATGGTACGGCAGAATTGATAGCTTTCTATCCAGTTTGGGCTTTACCAAGAGTAAAGCAGATTCCAACCTTTACTACAAGGTGGAAGATGGCAACCCGATGATGCTTCTACTATATGTATATGATCTGTTTGTGACAGGTATGGATGGGTTAATTGCAGATACGAAGAGAAAGCTTGCTACTGAGTTTGAAATGAAGGACTTCAGTATGATGCATTATTTTCTACGTATGGAGGTGTGGCAGACTACAGATGGAATCTTCCTTGGACAAGGGAAGTATGCAGTAGAGATCCTGAAGAGATTTGGGATGATGGACTGCAAGGAATTAACCACACCTATGGCATCAAACCTAAAGCTATTGATTGATGCTTCATCAGAGACAGTTGATGTCATGATGTATCGTCAGATGATTGGGTCCTTGATGTACCTGACAAACACAAGACCAAATATTTGCATTGCTGTGAACACCTTGAGCCAATACTTGATAGATATGAGACATGTTCACTTGACTGCTACAAAGCATATTCTAAGGTACCTGAAAGGTACAGTTGATTATGGGCTCAAGTATAAGGCTGATCAGAAGATTAACCTGGAGGGTTATGTTGATTCAGATTAGGTAGGCAATGCCATCGATAGGAAGAGCACTTTAGGGTGTTGCTTCAGTATGGGATCAGGTGTGATCTCATGGTTTAGTAGGAAGCAATCCTGTGTGGCACTGATTACTGCTGAAGCAGAGTATGTTGCATCCTGTTTAGCTAGTTGTAAGGCAATATGGCTGAGGAAGCTACTGTCTGATTTATTTGATCTCCAGTTAGATGCTACTTGTATATATTATGACATCCAAAGTTGTGTAAAGTTGTCAGAGAATCCAGTATTCCATGACAAGTCGAAGCATATCAATATCAAGTATCACTTGTTAGGATTATTAATCCTCCCTTGTCCAAATTTGGTCATATGTCTAAATCGGGAGTCATGTCTAAATCAGGAGTCCATCCAGTCTATTTATAGTCATTAACACCATTGACTCCACTTGACCTAATTGGGGCACATGTTTCAGTTACTAAAGTGTGGGGAACACTAATTGAGGCTCACTGCCACTGATTGCACTTGATTACATCATTTTAGGAGCCTCCTAGACCAATCCCTACAATTTAGGAAGCCACTGGGAGTGCCAAAACCAACCAAGGTCAGTTCACTTCAGTTAATGACTAGTCAAGCTAAGTTAGTAGTCAGTTACATTCAGTTCTAGTCCTCTACATTCAGTTAGCACTAGGTTTACTTGACTGAACACATGTGGGGTGCATTTCTCACCTACCACTATCATTTAACCTTAGTCAACACTGAATGTAACAATTGAGTTGTGTTTTAGAGCTCCGATGAACTCCGGTTATGGTTTAGACAAGGTCAATTAACTATTGAGTCCTCTGATAGTGATTTAGACAAGGTCTTGGTTACCTACAGTTAAGTAGAGTCTAATCAATTCGAACTTCCTCATGTGGATTTGAATTGCTTGTGGCTATTAAAGCCATTGTACTTCATTGTAATTATCTATCTAATTACTCTTTGATTAATGAAAAGCATTCACAGCTGCAAGCCATTTTTGCATTGTTTCATTCTTTAATAACTGAGTAAATTGTGTGATCTATCATGTGAGTTGTGTGTTTGTCTACAGATATATGTGCTCAATGTAATATGGTATCAAAGCCTCGGTGGACAAGGCACTTATCCTCCTCAGATCTCCTACTAGATCATTTTTTTTTGTTTTGCAGGTACAACTTCGAAATGATTTCATCTTTGATGAGACAAGGTCTCTATCGGGTGTCTATTGGGCTTGGTAAAGAGTGTTTTAGTAAGATTAACTGGCTGAATAAAAGTGATGGAGATTTTGGAACATCCAGCACCATAAGCATACTTGATCCAAAAATATCGGCCTCCACTCTCTCTGATGAAGTTGTTCAAGATAAAGAAGAAGCAGAAGCTTCTACACAGTCAATTCGAATTGAAGACAGTCTCCATGCAGTGACTCCTTCTCTTGATGCTCTAGAAGTTCATGAGATCTCTGATATCTCATCTTCTCATATTGCTGAAACAGAATAATACATTCAAATCTCTGATATTGAAGAAAAATTCTGCTGCACTTCCATGCAAACATTCACCGGTGATTTTCCTTTAAATTCTGTGCAAAATTTACTAGTAATTGCTTCCAAAAGTGAAGAGAAATTTGATTTTTCTCCCTCTAATGTTGCTGCTGGTGTGAAAATATGTGATACCTTGGATATTTTGGAAGAAATGTCAGATTACTAGAGTGATCCATTCACTCCTCATGATCTATATTTTCCAGCAAATTCCTGCAGGATTGCATGCACCAAAATTTAGAATTTTGAAGAAGAAGAAAGTTGTGCATCCACCGTCTCGGTTAACCATTTATTTGAATCTGATATTAAAATTATTGGATCTGATATGATCTTATTTAGATATGATCTGATATTTCTTGGTTTAATATATCAAATTCATAATCTTTCAGTACCACTTATAGCTGTTCTCATCAACGGTGTGAAGAAACAAGTACCGCAAGTCTCCTACAACACTGCTGTTGGAGATTTGATTCCATTTCACAGTTTTGGATCTGTTTTGAATCTATTTAGATATGATTTAATTTCTGATATGATATTATTTGGTTCATATTTTAAAATCCAAAAGCCTTCAGTCATGCTTGTAGCTGCTCTCACCAATTCCGGTGTGAAAAATCAAGTACCGCACTTTCTCTTCAAAACTGCTGATGGGGATTTGATGTTAGTTTCCTCATATGAGGTTGCTGATATTTTATTATGTAATTAATTATCTATTTCAGAAGCTATATCAGACTATGGATCTCAAGCATTCTCTCTCAACAGTCACAGTGCTTCTTTACCATTAATCACATGCTCATCTCCTCACATAACTAGTAAAGAGGAAGATTTTCTGCATCCACCTGGACACCTGCTCCTAACACTTGGGGTTGTTCTTAACACTCATGGTTTACTATTCATGGATGCAACATATTAGTTTCTTGAGTTTTCCTGACATTCTATGAATTCTCAAGAACCTTTTCTCACTTTTCAGTTGACTTCAGTTGCTCTACATGGGTCCAGTCTTCATCCGGCAACTGTCTATATTTCTGATTTAGTTGAGCATATCATTCTTCTTCCAAAGAGGAAGATTCCTCCAAACATAATGATGGATAGGTTCACATGCCAGGCCCCAGGATACCTGTGCACAGAAGAACCAGATTGATCCTGATTCTACCTGCTTAATTAGAGGGGGGGATTTTTTCCCATGTGGTTTTTCCCCAGCACCTTGTTTTTGAGCAGTTACTTTACTTTACTTGATGTAATGGGTGACCTATGGTCTTAGTTACCAGGGCCCACAGAATTTCCAAGTAATAATTCAGGGGGGGTGTTAGGATTATTAATCCTCCCTTGTCCAAATTTGGTCATATGTCTAAATCGGGAGTCCATCCAGTCTATTTATAGTCATTAACACCATTGACTCCACTTGACCTAATTGGGGCACATGTTTCAGTTACTAAAGTGTGGGGAACACTAATTGAGGCTCACTGCCACTGATTGCACTTGATTGCATCAGTTTAGGAGCCTCCTAGACCAATCCCTACAATTTAGGAAGCCACTGGGAGTGATGAAACCAACCAAGGTCAGTTCACTTTAGTTAATGACTAGTCAAGCTAAGTTAGGAGTCAGTTACATTCAGTTCTATTCCTCTACATTCAGTTAGCACTAGGTTTACTTGACTGAACACATGTGGGACACATTTCTCACCTACCACTGTCAGTTAACCTTAGTCAACACTGAATGTAACACTTGAGTTGTGTTTTAGAGCTCTGATGAACTCCGGTTATGGTTTAGACAAGGTCAGTTAACTATTGAGCTCTCCGATAGTGATTTAGACAAGGTCTTGGTTACCTACAGTCAAGTAGAGTCTAATCAATTCGAACTTCCTCATGTGGATTTGAATTGCTTGTGGCTATTAAAGCCATTGTACTTCATTGTAATTATCTATTTAATTACTCTTTGATTAATGAAAAGCATTCACCACTCCAAGCCATTTTTGCACTATTTCATTCTTCAATAACTGAGTAAATTGTGTGATCTATCATGTGAATTGTGTGTTTGTCTACAGATCTATGTGCTCAATTTAATATCACTATATCAGGGATATGGTGCAGAGAGGAGCAGTAAAGCTTAAGTATGTTGCGACGAACGAACATATAGCTAATGTGTTGACTAAGCCATTGGCTAGGGTGAAGTTTGAGTACTTCAGAGAGAATCTTGGTGTTCTCCAAATCGAGATTCCTCCCAAGAGGAAGTGATGTGTCCATGCTGAGCCTTTCTGACATCATGAGAGGATTGGTTCCTTCCATGGTCAGATATAAGTGCTTTGCCCTTCCTACATGGTGAGAGGATTGCTTCCTTCCATGGTAGGATGTAAGAGCTATGACATGGTGAGAGGATTGGTTCCTTCCATTGTCGAGTATATGTGTAGATGTCACATCCAGCATGAAAAAGGGCTGGCTCTATGAAGACACATCTAGTATGAAAAAGGACTAGCTCTATGTAGATGGCACATCTAGCATGAAAAAGGGATGGCTTTGTGAAGACACATCTAGTATGAAAAAGGACTAGCTTTGTGTAGATGGCACATCTAGCATGAAAAAGGGTTGGCTCTGTGAAGAATCATCTAGTATGAAAAATGAATAGCTCTGAGTAGCTGCCACATCTGGTATGAAAAAGGACCAGCTCTGTGATGCCTCATCTGGTATGAAAAAGGACCAGCTCTGTGATGCCTCATCTGGTATGAAAAAGGACCAGCTCTGTGATGCCTCATCTAGTATGAAAAAGGACTAGCTCTATAAAGA
Organism: Pseudotsuga menziesii; assembly: GCA_001517045.1. Classification (NCBI taxonomy): domain Eukaryota; kingdom Viridiplantae; phylum Streptophyta; class Pinopsida; order Pinales; family Pinaceae; genus Pseudotsuga; species Pseudotsuga menziesii. The sequence goes on along the minus strand of LPNX010917942.1, from coordinate 217,127 downwards.
ATCATCTAGTATGAAAAAGGACTAGCTCGAAGTAGCTGCCACATTTGGTATGAAAAAGGACTAGCTCTGTGATGCCTCATCTAGTATGAAAAAGGACCAGCTTTGTGATGCCTCATCTAGTATGAAAAAGGACTAGCCCTGTGAAGACTCATCTAGTATGAAAAAGGACTAGCTCTGAGTAGCTACCACATCTGGTATGAAAAAGGACCATCTCTCTGATGCCTCATTTGGTATGAAAAAGGACCAGCTCTATGATGCCACATCTAGTATGAAAAAGGACTACCTCTGTGATGATACATCCAGTATGAAAAAGTACTGGCTCTGTAGAGGTTCCTATGATGAGAAGAATCAAGAGATAGCACCTGTGATGATGACCCAATGATGATCCAGATCCAGTGATGATGATCCAACAGTTATAATCCAGATCGAGTAATGATTCAGAGCCAATGATGATGTCCAGTGATGATATAGATTCGATGATGAAGATGACTTGAAGATGAAGATGACTTGAAGATGAAGAAGTCTTGAAGATGACGAGGACTCAAGGATGATCCAGAAGATACAGAGAAGAAGACTTGTGCTAAAAATTGTGTCGGAAGAATACCTTCCTAGTTAAGAGGGAGTGTTGATGTATATGTAACTTAGAAATGTATTTCACTTGTATTTCTTATATATTGTAACCTGATGTTTATTCCGAGATGTTCTTGAGTTATGTCATGCCCCGATGTTCCTATCGGGAAGGTCTATCATGTAAACAAGTCATGTCAAGTTATTGTGGGCACTAGGGTTATTAGACTCTCTTAGTGAGGTCGGCCCTAGTAGGGTTTTTGTCATGTTAGGATTAGTATAAATAGAGAGCTGGACTCTCTATTTATCAAAAAAAACTCATACACGCTCAAGTGTAGTGGATAGTTGAGGAAGGAGAGGAAACTAGGGCTAGACAAGAAGAAGGTTACTGCTATCGGGAGATCACTTATTGTTTTGGGTTCTACTTTTGGTGTTGATTCTATCTCTGAGGAAGTTGCGGGGTTTTCACCATTTATGGTTTCCCCGAGGATAAACACTTTGTTCATTGTCTCTTGTGTTTGACTGTTGTTCTTGTTATTCTCTCAGTAAAGATCCTAATATAATGCTAGATTAATGATGAAATTCTAACAAATGGAGTCAAGATGATCTTCTGAGATTGATCCATAGCTCTGAATTATGCCCTTCAACCAGCAGAATTTGCTCCCAGTCAAGATGTCGAACCTGCAATAGCAATATGGAAGGAGAGAAATCGATCTACAAAGGCTTTGATACCATGTAGAAATTATAAAGCCTTGATGGCATAAGGAATTTCATAAACTGGATAAGGATCTAGGCACACACTATAACCTCACATAGAATTGTAGAGAATTAGCATAAGGAGAGAAGAAGAAGAATTAATGAACACACATTAATGAATGATCAATAAATGATAATTGATATTCATTAGAGGAAATTTGGGGTCTAAAATGGGCCTTATAAGAAAATGTGCCAACAATAAATTTTGTGAGTTGGAATTCAAGAACAATAGAATTTCAATAAAATGAGTCAACCATAATGATTGAATTGACATATTTGTCATAAAAGAAAACTACTTTTTTTGTTTGTATTTTCAACATATCTCCTTGTGTTTTTACTCAAATTCTGAGTGGGGCAGCTCATTGGATGCGGAATTTAATTCCACATCCAACGAGCACCCACACTGCATACTTTTGACGGATCCCGCTACCCCAAAAACAAGAAATACCTAAAAAACGTGATGATGTCATCATCACATTTTTTCAGGTATTTCTTGTTTTTGGGGTGGCAGGGTCCATCAAAAGTATGCATTGTGGGTACTCGTTGGATGTGCAATTAAATTCCACATCCAACAAGCTCCCCTGCTCAGAATTTGAGTAAAAACATAAGGAGATATGTCAAAAATACGAACAAAAAAAGTAGTTTTTTCATTCTTCCTCCAAAATTAATAACTATTATTTTATTATTTTCCTTAGGAGGCCCATTTTAGACCTCAATTTTCCTCTAATGATTACATAGGTAATACATCCTTATAAAGGAAAAAGGAGTTGCATGAAGACAACTGAAGCTAGCTCATAAAGCAGGCTTACTAATTATGATAAACCCCATAGTTGACTAAAGCACTTTCCCAATCTACCAAGCACCTCATGAATTAGCAATAGCATGTGTGATTGATGATGAGTGAAGGAAAGACTTGCTAATCCTAGAATATGGAGAGAAAATTATGGAGGATGGGTTGGCAACAAAAGCTGCCAGTTTCCTAGTTGACTAGCCTTACCTTATCCATAGAAAAGCAGGATAAAGCAAAAAAGTAGAATAAAGCAGAATCTGTTGTAAATCACAGTTACCAATTCTGGATGGCCATAAAGTGGTTAAGATCAACCCAGAATTAGAAATAAATCATTCCTAGGATATAGATGGCAAGTGTTGACTCTAAGGTGCAAGTGGATGCCAACTATCTAAGCTAGTGGGTAGGAAATTAATCAAATAATGATTAATTATTTTATGAGTGGGTTTATTATATTCCAACACTATCAAAATTCCATGGTGGAAGTAGAAAGTAAGATAAACCAAACACCCATATCTATTTTAATTGATCCATGAGCTAGTTTAAGCTATATTTCTCTTAACTTGGTAGAAAAGTGTAAACTGCCTGCTGAAAAGTTTGCAAGTTCTTGGTTAGTTCAGTTAGCTACTAGTGCAAAGAGAAAGGTAACTAGTTTTGTAAAGAATTGTGCAGTAACTATGGATCAATTTGAAACTTTTTTTAAGCTTAATGTACTACCTCTAGGTTCATATGACATACTAATTGGTATGGATTGGTTAGAGCAGCATAGGGTGGTCTTAAATTGCTATGATAAAACCTTTACTTGTATAAATAATGATGGAAAACTAATAAGCGTAAAGGGAATCCCTAGGAAAACAACAGTAAGGAATATTTCTACTTTGCAGCTTAAGAGAGCTGTTAGGAAAGGTTGTAAGGCTTATGCAATAACTGTAAATTTGAGCATATAGATCTGTAGACAAATACACAACTCACAAACAAGATCTCACAATTTACTCAGCAATTGAAGTATGAAACAGTGCAAAAGGCTTACAACTGTGAATGCTTTCATTAATAAAAAAGTAATTCAGATGATAATTACAATGATGTAAAATGGCTTTAATAACCACAAGCAATTCGAATCTGCATGAGGAAGTTCAAATTGATTAGACTCTACTAGACTGTAGGTAACCAAGACTTTGTCTAAATCACTATCGGAGGACCCAGTAGTTAACTGTCCTTGTCTAAATCATAACCGGAGTTCATCGAAGCTCTAAAACACAACCAAGTGTTACATTTAGTGTTGACTAATGGTTAACTGACTGTGGTAGGTGAGAAATGCACCCCACATGTGTGAAATCAAGTAAAGCTAGTGCTAACTAAATGCGGAGGACTTGAACTGAATGTAACTGACTCCTAACTTAGATTGACTAGTCATTAACTGAAGTGAACTGACCTTGGTTGGTTTCGTCACTCCCAATGGCTTCCTAAATTGTAGGGATTGATCTAGGAGGCTCCTAAACTTATGCAATCAAGTGCAATAAGTGGCAATGAGCCTCAATTAGTGTTCCCCACACTTTAGTAACTGAAACATGTGCCCCAATTAGGTCAAGTTTACCCAATGGTGCTAATGACTATAAATAGACTGGATGGACTCTTGATTTAGACATGACTCCCGATTTAGACATATGACCAAATTTGGACAAGGGAGGATTAATAATCCTAGCACCCCCCCTGAATGCTAACTTGGACAAACTGTGGGCCCTGGTAACTAAGACCATAGGTCACCCATTACATAAAGTAAAATAAAGTAACTGCTCAATACAAGGAGCTAGGGCAAAAACCACATGGGAAAAAAGCCCTCCTTCTAGTTAAGCAGGTAGAATCAGGTCTCAAGTTTGAAAAACTTGAAAATATGTTGCTGCAATCTTCATCTCTGTGAGGTAGTGAAGCAGCATGCATGGTTCGAATGTGCACAGGTATTCTAGGGCCTAGCATGTAGACTTCTCCTTCTTCTCCAAAAATGATGATGGGAGGAAGGAGGAATGTAACCTTTGTCTCTTGCTGAATGAAGAGGTGTATGATCATATCCATTCTTCTGAATGTAGTAAGACTGAGCCCTTGCCATATTGCATCTTACAGGAAGTCTATTGCATCTCTCTGAAGGAGGTAAAACAGTATGACATAGCGCAAGAGTCTTTCCTTTCTGAGTGTCAGGTGAGTTTCCAGTCATCTTCCTAGCTTCCAGTTTGGAAGTAGAGACTAAATCTAGATCTGAGTCACCCTGAATCTTAATGTCATAAACTGATATAGATGGATCTGCAATACTAGTAGAAGCTGTAAAAGAAGTAGATGCAATGGATTTACCTTCCCTTGCAGGTGGCTGCTGAGAGTGCACTGGTTCTGAAGGAGGCATGAAATGTGAGAACTCATATGCTTTTGAAGCATGATTCGCAATACCCTTTTCTATGATGCTCCCAGTAGAGATATCTGTGATCTCCACTGAGTCAGGGCCAAAGATTACTTGGTTTGGAGATCCAGTATGGGTCATATGATAGACAGATAACAGGTTTGAAGCCAGGGAGGGAACAAATAGCACATCTTTGAACCTTCCATGTTCAAGTTGGATAGAGCCCTTCCCTTTGGTTTGGACTTTACTGTTATCGCCCATCTGAATACTAGGACCAACAAAGGACTGAAAAGAAGAGAATGATTCTCTGGATGTAGCCATATGGTTGGAAGCTCTAGAATCAATGAGGAAGGCAGGTGTTGATGTGCAACAAGCCTTCAGTGCATGTCCTTTCCTTTGGTATTCTTCTTCTTCTTCTTCAGAGTCTTCCTTCCTTGCGCTAGCAGGTACAGAAATGTTGTGCTTTTTCAAAAGAAGAGCCATTTCATCAAGTTGTCTTCTCATACAGGAGCTTTCTGAATGGAAGCCCCTTCCACAGTAAGAGCAGAGGACCTTGCCTTTGCCATTCTTCTTGCTTCTCTTCGAACCTGAAGGTTCTTTTGACTGCTCAGACTCATCTCTTTGCTTCCCTCTATCATTCGTTACCTTATCACCTCTTGCAACAAGAGCTAGATCTTTGGGAGATCGAATGATCCCCATTTGGATCAATTTATCATTCTCAGAAATAAGAGATTAAATGAAAGCATTAAGAGTGGGCATCTTCCAATTTGGAGTAGTGAGCCTTACTGTTTGGAAGGTGGATACAAAGACTGAGTAGTCTGAATTGAGCTTTGTGAGAATAGCAAGGATGAGCTGATCTTCATCCTTCTTCACTTTGCATTGCTTCAATTGATATATCAAGTTCTTGAACTTTGAGAAGAATTCATTTAGAGATTCGAAGTTGGATGGATTGAGATTAATCAGATCATTTTCTAGCTGATGGATCCTCATCTCATCATGCTTATCAAATAAGGAAGCAAGCTTTTCCCAAACCTCCTTGGGAGTGTCCAAGTCTTGGATGTGAAATCGAACATCTCTAGAGACTGAGGAGGACATGAGTCCAATGGCTTCATCAAGCATGTTCATGTACTTAGCTTTGTCTTTATTTGATTCTGGCTCTTCCTCTGTTTCTTCTATGAGTTTGAAGAGATGCTTGGTGCGGAGCAAAACTTTCATGTCATCCTTCCACTCATGATAGTTGAAGGGAGTGAGAGGCTCTATTTGATGAGCCATTTCGAAGTAATAGGAAGAACTGAGCTGCTGTAGCGAATGCAATGAGAAGAAAGGGCTGCTTGTAGCGAATGCTATAAGAGAAGCTGATAACCTGTCACACAATCAAACATACAAAGTAAGGTCGACAGTCTGCACTTTTGGAATTTCCTTCACACCCAGCTTAGTTAATCAAGCAAGCTTGATCAACAATTCCTTTGCTTGGGGTATTAAGTGGTAAATTCTCCGCTTCTAGTGCAGTACTGGAAAGAGCAATTTGCAAAAAAATGATCTGGCTGGAGATCTGAGGAGGAGAGGATTCTTGTCCACCGAGGCTCTGATACCATGTAAATTTGAGCATATATATCTGTAGACAAATACACAACTCACAAACAAGATCTCACAATTTACTCAGCAATTGAAGAATGAAATAGTGCAAAAGGCTTGCAGCTGTGAATGCTTTCATTATTCAAAAAGTAATTCAGATGATAATTACAATAATGTAAAATGGCTTTAATAACCACAAGCAATTTGAATCCACATGAGGAATTTCGAATTGATTAGACTCTACTTGACTGTAGGTAACCAAGACTTTGTCTAAATCACTATCAGAGGACCCAGTAGTTAACCGTCCTAGTCTAAATCATAACCGGAGTTCATCAGAGCTCTAAAACACAACCAAGTGTTACATTTAGTGTTGACTAATGGTTAACTGACTGTGGTAGGTGAGAAATGCACCCCACATGTGTGCAATCAAGTAAACCTAGCGCTAACTAAATGTGGAGGACTTGAACTGAATGTAACTGACTCCTAACTTAGCTTGACTAGTCATTAACTGAAGTGAACTGACCTTGGTTGGTTTCGGCACTCCCAGTGGCTTCCTAAATTGTAGGGATTGATCTAGGAGGCTCCTAAACTTATTCAATCAAGTGCAATAAGTGGCAGTGAGCCTCAATTAGTGTTCCACACACTTTAGTAACTGAAACATGTGTCCCAATTAGGTCAAGTTTACCCAATGGTGCTAATGACTATAAATAGACTGGATGGACTCCTGATTTAGACATGACTCCCGATTTAGACATATGACCAAATTTGGACAAGGGAGGATTAATAATCCTAACAATAAAAATAACCAATGAGAAAAACCTAAATAGCATAGATAAATTAAAATTTGAGGATATACCAGTTTTAAAGGAATATGCAGATGTATTTCCGAAAGAAATTATGGGACTACCTCCAAAAAGGGAACTAGATTTTACCATTCAGCTGGTACCTGGTGTAGTGCCCAGCTCAAAGGCCCCTTATCGAATGAATATACTTGAACTTAATGAACTTAAGTCACAATTAAAAGAACTTATTGACAAGAATTATATTCGACCCAGTGTGTCTCCTTGGGGGGCACCTGTCATATTTGTTAAGAAAAAGGATGGAACTCTACGACTTTGCATAGATTATCATCAATTGAATAAGATGACTATCAAGAACATATACCCGCTACCTTGCATCGATAATCTATTTGATCAACTACATGGAGCCACGGTATTCTCAAAAATTGATTTACAGACTGGATATCACCAAATTAGAATTAAAGATGAAGACATCTTTAAAATAGCTTTTAGGACTCGATATGGACATTACGATTTTGTCGTCATGCCATTCGGGATTACTAACGCTCCAGCTATTTTTATGTGTCTAATGAATAATGTAATGCATAAATATCTGGATAAATTTGTGTTCTTATTTATCAACAACATATTAATTTATTCAAAATCTGAAGAAGAACATAAAGAACATTTAAAAATTGTCTTTCCAGAGTTGCGAGATCATAAACTCTTTGCAAAGTTTAGTAAATGCAACTTCTTTAAAGATAAAATCCAGTACTTAGGTCATGTGGTGACTAAAGAAGGAATTTCAATGGATCCCAAAAATATAAAGGAAATTGAAGATTGGCCGGTTCCTAAAGACGTAACTGATGTGCAATCATTCATGGGGATTAACGATTATTACCAGAGGTTCGTCGAAGGGTTTTCAAGAATCACAAATCTGATAACCTCTTTGCAGAAAAAGGGAAAGAAATTTGATTGGAATCATAAGTGTGAAGATAGTTTTAAAAAGTTAAAAACCTTATTAAGCAGTGCACCTATTTTAAGAATAGTTGATCCAAATAAAGATTTTATATTATGTACTGATGCCTGCAATGACGGTTTAGGCAGAGTATTGACTCAAGAAGAACATGTTATTGCTTATCAGTCTAGGAAATTGAAAATTCATGAAAATAATTATGCAACCTATGACTTGGAATTAGCTATTGTCATGCATGCTTTAAATATGTGGCATCATCATTTAATTGGAAGAAAATTTATTTTAATGATAGATAATAAGGGATTAAAATATATGTTAGATCAACCTAACCTGAATGTTAGACAAGCTAGGTGGCTAGCTTTTCTAAGTGAATATGATTTCGAAATTCAACACATTAAAGGGAAAGAAAATAGAGTTGTTGATGCATTATGTAGAAATCCAAAGCTGAATTTTACAGCAACTATCGGCACTTATACAATAGATTTGGAAGAACGGCTTAAAGCGGGGATAGAACAAGATGAAAATTACCTAAAGTTACAAGCAAAAGCAAAAAAAATCCAATAGAAAGTCTAAGTACAGGGTACAACTTGAATGAAAAAAGATTTTTATTGTATAAACATAGAATATATGTACCTAATGTACCTAAGGTTAAGTTATTCATTTTAGACGATATTCATAAAACTCCTTACTCAGGCCATCCGAGTTATCAAAAACTATAACCATGTTAAGAAAAGAATATTTTTGGCCAAACATGAAGACTGAACTGGCAGAATGTATTTCTAGATGTTTTGAATGTCAGCAAGTAAAAAATGAACATTAGCATCCAGCTGGATTACTTCAACCATTTCCCATTCCTAGTTGGAAATGGGAGATAATTAGTCTTGATTTTGTTACTGGACTGCCTAAAAATCAGAACTTAAATGACTCCATAATGGTAGTGGTTGACAAATTGAGTAAAGAAGCCCATTTTATACCTGTAAAAACTACTTATAAAGCTACAAACATAGCTGATATCTTTTTAAAGAAAATTTTGTGAATGCATGGAATATCGAAGGCTATAATTTCAGACCGAGACCCTAAATTTACAGGTAACTTTTGGAGATCTTTGTTCAATGCATTAAATACTACGTTAAATTTTAGTACCTCATTACATCCTCAAACTGATGGATAGACTAAAAGAGTAAACTAGGTACTGGAATATTTACTAAGATTGTATGTAAAAGAACATCCAGGTAAATGGGAAGATTATTTACGCCTTGTGAAATTTGCTTATAATAATAATTATCAAGCTTCAGCTAGATATAGTCCTTTCGAAATTTTGTATGGAAGGAAATGTAACACTCCCATTTCTTGGAGTAATCCGATGGACAGGTTAGTATTAGGACCTGAATTATTGAAAGAAATGGAAGAAATTGTAAAGCACGTACAAGGTAATCTGAAAATTGCTCAAGATCGACAGAAAAGTCAAGCAGACCTTAAAAGAACTCCAAAAGAGTTCCAGGTAGGTGAACATGTTTTCATTAAGGTGAGACCCAAAAAGAGTTCTCTGAGGTTGGGTAGTTGTGCCAAACTAGCACCTCGTTATTGTGGTCCTTTTGAAATACTGTCCAGGATTGGATAGGTAGCCTATCAGTTAGCCTTACCACCAAATTTAATAGTTCGCAATGTTTTTCACATTTTTGTATTAAAGAAATCTCTGCACGATGCTACTCATGTTATTTACTGGAATGATGTACATGTGGAACCCAAAGGAGATTTTCTGGTGGAACCGGATTGTATCCTCGAGCAGAGGGAGATCACACTTCGGAACCGCACCATTGGTCAAGTGAAGGTGCAATGGAAGCACCTTAGTCCAGAGGAAGCCACCTGGGAATTGAAAAGTCATATGCGGGATGCATATCCAATTCTATTTTATGGAAAATCTAAGGACGAGGAATAAATAACATCGAGGACGATGTTATAATTTAAGGGGGTGTGTATGTCACATGCCCTAACTTGCAAAAACAATTTTATATTATTTGAGGAACATTGTGTTAAATTTTATGCTAAGTTGTAATTGATGACCCAGTGGAGTCAATAATATTTAATGTAAATTCTGAATATTTTATTTATAAATAAATAAATGAGGAAACAACAGCTTAGGAGAGCGGTTAAAAGAGTGTTTACTGGGCAACTGGTGGAGGAGACTGGGTGGAGAGAAAACTGACATATGGAAGCATCCTCAAACCACTTCCAACTGTTGTAGGTGGAAACTTCCCTATATTTTTGGTCATGATTCCCCAAGAAAGTGGAATCAGAGTAGGTGGCTCATTTAATGAAAACTGACCTAGAAGACCTAGGCATCTCTATAAAATTTCCCATTGAAGAGAGTTGAGGCTACTCATTCTAGAGAAGTGATCATTTAGGGTGAATGAATTTACTCAAGAGAAATTCAATGGAGGGGAGTTTGGAATGTGTTTGAGGGGATAACTGCTAAGATTTATCTAGTTGCATCTTTTAAGTTGAAGATCATACTGCTGAGGGTAGATTTTTTTTATTACTGAGGTAATTGAACTAGTGAGGTGACAGAGGTTTCTACAGTTGCATTCTCCACCCAATTCTCAGCTAAGAAGACTAGGAACAAGCTCGGGGGTCCTGAGGAAGAATTGTTTGAGTGCTCTCCAGGATTTTGGTAGGGAGGAACGGCCTCCTTAAGCTGTTGTCGTCTTGTTCTCATCAGGTTCTATTTTTTTTTTACTGTCTTCAGTTAAATAATTCATAGTTTATCTATTACAGACATTGTTAGTGTTTAGGGTTTAGAAATGAAAAGTAACTGTGTAATGTTAAGTTCAGTAAAATTGATAGATTATTTATAGAAATAGAAATGATCATGTAAATAGTGAAATAGATAGAAATTAAATTTCCAAGATGTGTTTTTCCACACCTAAACTTAGGTCGTACTCTAGCACAGTTAGATTGTTTTAAGTAAATGGAATAATTCTTTTATTAGAAAGAAAATAGTAGATATTATTCTTGTATCTGTATGTAAATAGAAATAGATTTTATTTCAATGTTTATGAATACAATGAAAAAGCAGTGCTATGGTTTGCTTACACTTATTGTTTTACTTAAACCAACTAAATGGAAACACATGTATAAGAAAATAGTAAATATAATATTACTGCAGTATTAGTATATTGATAGGAAATAAAAATATTACAGTAAAATAAACAACTAATGTTTGAGAAAACACATAAAAAGATAATAGAAAAACAGTTTTAAATATTAACTTAACCAAAAACCAGCATAAGGATTCTTTATAATCCTTTTATATTTACAAAAATTTACTAAGAGTCGAGATTATTCTAGTTTTTAAGTATGCTGCACTAGAAATCTAAGTATCATTTCTTAACTAAAAACTACAAGTAAAACTGTTAGAATATTTTCATTTCCTACAGAGTTAGCATCATAAGTACAACTGTAAATCACACTATCTTCCATTATTCCTTTTCTTAAAAACAGAATCAAGAATACTTTAAGCAGAAACAATTTTTCATAAGCTGTAGGGTTTACAGTATTTATTTAAAACCCAAGTACTAGAATTTAACATTATCTTCTAAAACAGAGCTTAAAATAATTTATAATTTACAGAGTAGTAATGAATAAAATATATAGGTAAATAACGAACGAAATTACACTAGTAATTATAAACCATGTACAATATAAATCTCAAATCTAGGTAGGCTTATAGCCTGTAAGAATCAAAGGGGCGAAACCCTTTCTACTATTAAAATCAAATACATAATAATCATGTATTAAAATATAACCAAGTACATTGCTGACTGTAAGGGTAAAAACCTTGCGAACTATACAACTAGATTGATCCACAGTATTCCTTATTATAACCAAATATATATATATATATATATATATATTAACAATAAGGAAACCCAAAACCACATTGCACAGTATTGCAGACTTGGTACCAAGGGTTAAGGTAGAGGAGGCCTCTCATGGACGCGAAGAGTTTTCACAGCGCAGCTTACAAGAAACAAACCCTCAAAGAAAAATACAAAAGAGTAGGGTTTCGATGGGTTATAAATCAACAAATGCATGGTGGAGACTCATCCATGTGCCCTTCTAGATATATAACCAAAAGTGGGTCGATTTCTATAGTCAACCCTACACATTCGAATATAAACTTATCATTTCCAATAATGCAATCCATGCTATCGATGATATTTTTTTTAAATAGTTCATATCATTGCCATAATAAAAATATTGCAATCGACTATATTGTAAAAGTACTTATCCTTGCTCATAATGAAGTTTATGCTTTCAACCATAGTTTATCGTATCTATGTTTGCTCATCATACAAACCTTGCCATCGATTATATTAAACTATGCTTTGGAGCTAGTATGTATAAGAGAAAAACCTTAAATAATGTTATTGCCTTTAGTTTCGACTTCACCATAGTAGTTACTAGGTAGAGAAACTACGTTAAAAATACAAGTAGCATTGTTTGTTGAAACATTTCAATAACACTTGTATCATGGCGATAACCTAGAGATTAATATTACAGCTTGTAAACTAGTTGTACAAAAGATAATTATAGTTGCAAACAAATCAAACAAACTAGTATTGTTTCACGACTAGTAAAGAATAATTAGAGTAAAGATATGTTGTAATTACAATATCTTTTATAAACTAATAACTCTAAAACTTTTCACATAAAACTCGATGGTGTTAAATGAAGGAGCCCTCAAGGAGACTGAAGACAAACCTCATTGCAAGAGTCTCTCATAACCAAACTAATAACTTAATGTAAGATTTACCTTTGAAAAATATAGGATTATGTCCATGCATAAAAAGCAGTACATTTGAGTATTAAATATGACAATAGCAGTAATCTCATGATACAGTAAAAGTATTTATATGTCAAGATCATGAGCCCTATTCTCACTGAAAGAATCTATAATGGACTAGGTATTATAATCTTACGACAGAAAGAAACCTTGGAAGAACTCATTCTCGTAAATGGCATTTATGATGTTGAGGATAAAATTCATTATGGCTTAAAAATAAATGTTGTCATAGATCCAAAACAATGAAGTAATTTACTTTACCTAATCGGAGTCTTGCATCATATTTATCAATTTATTTACTAGCATCTTATCATGCGAAAGAAATACTTCTCGATATCATACAAAATAAACTCCTACTTGATCATTCGCTTACCTGCTGAACCTGTAAGAACCAGCAGTCCATCTGAGTTAGCAGAATGCTAAATAAGCCCCGAATTTTTAACTTGGTTTCTCACCAACTTGACAAAAGTAAAACATCAGTACAGCTAACGGCAATGAAATGCAAGTCCTCTTTCTATAACTTATGAAAATTAAAAGTTGTATTAGTATTTCAGTATTTGAAACAAATCCTTAAAAATTTATCAAACTGTTTCATTTCCTGCTAACCGCTAGCAGTTACTAAACTACGATCTAAGACATTTTATGTCACTATAAAAAAATCTAAATTTTATGAAATTTTGGGGTTATGACAACTGGTATCTTTTGTTTCCAACCCCTCCTCCATGATTTTTTCTCCATTTTACACATTAGCATGTTTATCCATCACTCTTGAAATATCACTCATGATTTTTCTAATTCATGAGGTCCTTGACTGATTTGGGAAGTGATTAAGCCACCTATGGGGGTTTATCATATTTAGTAAGTCTACCTTTCTAAGCTTTAAGAGTTGTCTCCATACAACTCGATTTTTCCTATGAGGGATGTACTATTTATGTAAACTATTTTTCATCATAAATTAATGGAAGGATACACTCCAATATTCATCTCTTCATTCATGTGATTCAGTCTCTTTTCTTCTCTCTATTTTTCCTGTGTATGCTTGTGAGAATTATCTTAGTAGAAAGATATATTTTGTCTGCTTCTTCTTAGCATATTTTCTCATAGAATTGAAGCTATTATTTCTACATATTTGTTAGTAGAGCTAATAGGAAAAAATTGTGCAGACCTTGACAAGTAGATCATTCATTGACTCTACATTAAAAAACATGGCTTTCCGTTTGTAAGCCATTATATGCTTCAACAACAAAACACCGAGGTTCATGTGCATGACAGTCACGATTTAAGTCATTGTGTTCAGGTTGATGGTCATGCTCATCACAATCTTCACTTGAACCTTATGTAAAAACGCATGATTAAATTTTGTCCAAGTCAACACCACCAAATATGGTATACTTAACATAGGCCATTCCACCAGTATATGTTTTATCTTTTGCATCAAAACCTTTTACAATGAAACATAAGAAACAATCTTGTAGAGTATTATGCAACCAACCTATGCAATCTTATTCAAGGACTCCTTTCCGATACCTTTTGGTTGAACCTACTCCTAGTTACCTTTGAGATCTAAAACCTACCATGATCATCCATTTTTCCACATCATTGTGCAGTTTTCTAGCTTGGAACATCCCAGGATCTAAAATTTCTTCTACAAACTTGGAATAAGTAAAAAAATACCCTCAAACAAGATGGGATGGGTTCACAGAATACTCATCAATTGTAATTCATAACATCCACACCAAGATTCTCTACAACAACAAAGTTAGAAGAATGGCCTTGGAGGCACCAATATAAACCTAATAAATAGACCCTTCCCATACATTCCCATTAAGTGGGACTCTGGACATGAGAATTTCTCTGCAACATGAAGTGTTTCATGCACTGGAATATTTTCTCTTGTTTTTGGCTCCATCATGACATTTTGAGGAGTCTCTTCCACTGTAAGTTATCCACTAGAAATTGGTGGAGTAGAGATGTTTGTTGATGTAATTGTAACTTTGGAATGTATTCATCTGTATTTCTTATGTATTGTAACCCATTGTTTATTCTGGGATGTATTGTAATTTATTTGAGTCATGTCATACCTCGATGTTTATTCCGGGAAGTTTCTATAATGAGAAATTCATGTCAAGTCATTGTGGGTAACCCTCCTATTGGTCAAGGGTTAAAGTACCCATAGTTATGGGGCCCTTGGGTTATTAGACTATCCTAGTGAAGTCGACCCTCGGTGAGTCATTGTAAGTCAGGGAAATAATCCCCACCATTGTGTTACCCTCCTATTGGTCAAAGGAGGCAAAGTCCCCACAAGTGGTGGGGCATTAGGGTTATTAGACACTCCTAGAGATGTCGGCTCTAGTAAGTAATTGTTAAGTGAGGACGACATGTTGGAGTGGGTTCCAAGTGAATGGTAGAATATAAATAGAGAGTGAGAGCCTCTCCATTTATCATTCTCATACACACACTCAATCATTGGGGCACATGAGTGAGAGAGGAGAAGCTCTCTCAGTATGAGAGAGAGAGACTGCTGCTGTCGGGAGATCATCTTACTGTTTTCTAGTTTTACCTTTTTGGTGTTGATTCTATCTCTGAGGAAGATGCAGGGTTTTCTCCTCTATGGTTTTCCCGAGGAAAATTATTTGTGTCTCTTGTCTCTTGTGTTGTGCTTATGTTTTATTGTTGTGCATGTTATTCTCTCAGTTAAAGATCCTAAGATCATAATGCTAGCTTATATGATGAAAAAATAACATGGAATCAGAGATTACGTGAGAAGAAGACATTGTGCAACTACAGAAGCTAGGGATTCTTAATTTTTGGGTCTCTCTCCACAATCCATTGGCAAAAGTATGCTAGGATGACTCTCCATTGAAGGGCGCATCTTTCTGTCAAAGCGAAATTTGATTCCGAGCATTTTCAGTTTTCGATGTGGAAATTAGGGATTTCTACAAAAGAGAAATTTTTGAGTGATCCTAGCATAGGATTTTTCTCCTTATCAACACCGAAGTTTAGAGACCTGGATCAAGAAATTTGGTTGGGTGAAACTCCAGGAAAGTCAAACCCTAGTTTGACCCTGAGCTAGAAAAACCCTAAATACTAAAAATGCTAAGTTTTGGTACATTCGCTATATACCGAGATTGGAGAAGAATCAGGAGCTGAAAATTGTATGGGCCGTAGATATAATCTTGATAAACACTGTTTCCAATACTCAGCATTAAATTCACTATATTCTAGGAGATATGATCCCTCCAAGTTAGGGTTCCATCCTCTTCTAGAATTCATCCCTGAACAGAACACCTGGGGAGAATTGGAATATCTTGCGCTACAAAGGTCCAAATGGAATTCCCAAAGATGTTCCAGAAATTTCACAGACTTTAATTTCAGTGGTCCAAATATCAAACTCAGAAAATGAACTAGTGACATGTGGAATGTCGTACAACTTCGTTGTTCTGAACAGTCCTGTAACAGGTCACCTTGGGAAAAGGATCATAAATCCCAAATGGTGAAACCAATTCTGATGAAAAATGTGGTGTTGGATCAGTGACATGTGAGGTTACCTCAGTGTGAAATTTCATACATATAGGAACAGTAATTTTATAGATATCATAGAAACAGTAACAGGAATCTCTACAGAAGAAATTAGAAACAGTAACCTTTGCTACAAGGTTGAAGATGAAATTCTATACACTAGATGGATACATATAATACTAGTAGCATAGGGAGCTACTTGTCACTCCGGTACAGAATGTTTTCAGTGCATAGAGCACAGAAGACAGAGGGAGTATGATGCTACGCTTCAAAGGGAGTGACTACAGAATATCTTGAGGTTTGACATGGTACGACAAGATGGGCAGATTACTGATGACTCTAGGATTTACTGAGAGTAAAGTGGATTCCAACCTTTGCTTCAAGGTTGAAGGAGGAAGACTAGTGATGCTCTTGTTATGTGTCAATGCACTATTTTCTAGGCATGGAGGTGTGGAAAAGGGAAGTATGCATTATAGATCCTGAATAGGTTTAGGATGATGGACTGCATGACCACACCTATGGCATCGAACCTGAATCTATTGAGTGATGCTTCATTAGAGTCGGTTGATGCTACCTGACGAACACGAGACCAAACATTTGCTTTGCTATGAACACCTTAATCCAATTCTTGATAGATCCAATAAATGTTTACTTGATTGCTGCAAAGCATATTCTGAGGTACCTGAGGGGTACAGTTGATTATGGGCTCAAGTACAATGCGAATCATAAGATTATCTTG
This sequence comes from Pseudotsuga menziesii, assembly GCA_001517045.1. Classification (NCBI taxonomy): domain Eukaryota; kingdom Viridiplantae; phylum Streptophyta; class Pinopsida; order Pinales; family Pinaceae; genus Pseudotsuga; species Pseudotsuga menziesii. The sequence goes on along the minus strand of LPNX010917942.1, from coordinate 200,197 downwards.
GAGGGTTATGTTGATTCAGATTGGGCAGGCAGTGCCATCGATAGGAAGAGCACTTCAGGGTGTTGCTTCAGTATGGGATCAGGTGTGATCTCCTAGTTTAGCAAGAAGCAATTATGTGTGGCACTGAGTACAGCTGAAGCAGAGTATGCCACAGCTTGTTCAGCTAGTTGTGAGGCAGTATGGCTGCAAAACCTACTGTCTGATTTATTTGATCTCCAGATGGATGCTACTTGTATACATTGTGACAACTAGAGTTGCGTGAAGTTGTCAGAGAATCCAGTGTTCCATCACAAGTCGAAGCACATAGAGATCAAGTATCACTATATCAGGGATATGATGCAGAGATGAGCAGTGAAGCTCCAATATGTTGCGACAGAGGAATAAATAGATGATGTGTTGATGAAGACATTGGCCAGAGTGAAGTTCGAGTACTTCAGGGAGAAGCTTGGTGTTCACCAGATTGAGGTTTCTTCCAAGGGAAAGTGATGAGTCCCAAATCCATTCTGACGAGTAGGTCAGATGTAAGTGCTGAACCATTCTGTCATGGTGAGAGGATTCAGTTCCTTCCATGTCAGATATGAGGGATAAGATCCAAATCCATTCTGATGAGCAGGTCAGATGCAAGGGCTGAGCCATTCAATCATGGTGAGAGGATTCAGTTCCTTCCATGTTAGATATGAGTGCTGGCCATTCTATCAAGTAGGACAGATGTAAGGGCAACTCCCACTCTCTCGGAGAGTGGAGGCACCTGGTCCATTACCAAGTAGCTCAGTCTGGGACTGGGGGCCTTTCTGACAAGGGTGGAGGATTTGGTTCCTTCTAGGTCAAATGTGAGTGTAGGCCTTTCTATCATGGTGAGAGGATTCAGTTCCTTCCATGTCAGATGTAAGTGCAGGACATTCTGTCATGGTGAGAGGATTCAGTTCCTTCCATGTCAAATGTAAGTGTGGGCCATTCTATCATGGTGAGAGGATTTAGTTCCTTCCATGTCAGATGTAAGTGCAAGCCATTCTGTCATGCTGAGAGGATTCAGTTCCTTCCATGTCAGATGTGAGTGTAGGCCTTTCTGATGTGACTATAGGTTACTACATGATCAAATGTGAGTGTTGGGTGTGCCTTTCTGATGAGTAGGTCAGATGTAAGTGCTGGGTGAATACCTACCTAATGGCTAGGCCTACAACCAGCATGAAAGAAGGCTGGCTCTGTAGAACTTCCTATGACAAGATAGCACACATGATGATGACCAGATGAGATACAGATTGAGCTATGATCTAGATCCAGTTATGATGACTCCGAGAGATCTATATCGAGTGATGATCCAGATCCAGCAGTGATGATCCAGATCGAGTGATGATCTAGATCTAGTCCAGTGATGATAATCCATATTGAGTGATGATCCAGATTTAACAGTGATGATCCAGATCGAGTGATGATCCAGATCTAGCAGTGATGATCCAGATCGAGCTATGATCCAGATCCAGTTATAATGACTCCGAGAGATCTAGATTGAGTGATGATCCAGATCTAGTCCAGTGATGATGATCCAGATCCAGTAGTGATGATCCAGATCGAGCTATGATCCAGATCCAGTTATGATGACTCCAAGAGATCCAAATCAAGTGATGATTCAGATCTAGCAGTGATGATCCAGATCCAGTCCAGTGATGATGATCCAGATCTAGTAATGATCCAAATCCAGCAGTGATGATCCAGATCGAGTGATGATCCAGATCCAGTAGTGATGATCCAGATCGAGTGATGATCCAGATCCAGTAGTGATGATCCAGATTGAGTGATGGTCTATATCCAGTGATGATATCTAGTGATGATCCAGATCGAGAGATGATCCAAATCCAATGATGATGATCCAGATCGAGTGATTATCTAGATCCAGTGATGATGATCCAGATCGAGTGATGATCTAGATGAATATGACCTAAATATGAAGACGACTTGAAGATGAAGATGACAAGAAGTTGACGATGATTCAGATGATACAGAGAAGAAGACTTGTGCTAATAAATTGTGTCGAGAGAATACCTTCCTAGTTAAGAGGGAGTGTTGAGGTAATTGTAACTTCGAAATGTATTCATCCATATTTCTTATGTATTGTAACCCGATGTTTATTCTGGGATGTATTGTAATGTATTTGATTCATGTCATACCCTGATGTTTATTCCAGGAAGTTTCTATCATGAGAAAGTCATGTCAAGTCATTATGGGTAACCCTCCTATTGGTCAAGGGTTAAAGTCCCCATAGTTGTGGGGCCCTTGGGTTATTAGAATATCCTAGTGAATTCAACCCTAGGTGAGTCATTGTAAGTTGGGGCAATATTCCCCACCATTATGTTACCCTCCTATTGGTTGAAGGAGCCAAAGTCCCCACAAGTGGTGGGGCACTAGGGTTATTAGACACTCCAAGAGATGTCGGCTCTAGTAAGTAATTGTTAAGTGAGGACGACATGTTGGAGTGGGTTCCAAGTGAATGGAAGAATATAAATAGAGAGTGAGAGCCTCTCTATTTATCATTCTCATACACACATTCAATCATTGGGGCGCATGAGTGAGAGAGGAGAAGCTCTCTCAGTATGAGAGAGAGAGACTGCTGCTATCGGGAGATCATCTTACTGTTTTCTAGTTTTACCTTTTTGGTGTTGATTCTATCTCTGAGGAAGCTGTGGGGTTTTCTCCTTTATGGTTTCCCCAAGGAAAATTCTTTGTGTCTCTTGTCCCTTGTATTGTGCTTATGTTTTATTGTTGTGCATGTTATTCTCTTAGTTAAAGATCCTAAGATCATAATGCTAGCTTATATGATGAAAAACTAACATGGAATCAAAGCTAACCTGAGAAGAAGACATTGTGTATCTATAGAAGCTAGGGATTCTTACTTTTTGGGTCTCTCTACACAATCTATCAGCAAAAGTATGCTAGGCTGCCTCTCCATTGAAGGGCACATCTTTCTCTTGAAGTGGAATTTGATTCCGAGCATTTTCAATTTTCGATGCGGAAATTAGGGATTTCTACAAAAGAGGAATTTTTGAGTGATCCTGGCATAGGATTGTTCTTCTCATCAAAAATTAAGGTTAGAGACCTGTATCAAGCAATTTGGTTGGGTGAAACTCCAGGAAATTCAAACCCTAGTTTGACCCCGAGCTAGAAAAACCCTAAATACTAAAACTGCTAAGTTTTGGTACATTCACTATATACTCAAATTGGCAAAGGATCAAGAGCTGAAAGTTGTAGGGGCGGTAGACACAATCTTGATGAACAATGTATCCAAAAATCAGCCTTACTTTCACTATATTCTAGGAGATATGATCCCTCCAAGTCAGGGTTCCATCCTCTTCCAGAATTCATCCCTAAACAAGACACCTGGGGAGAATTGGAATAGCTTGGGATAAAAAGGTCCAAATGGAATTCCTAAAGATGTTCTAGAAAGGGCACAGACTTTAATTTCGGTGTTCCAAATATCAAACTCAGAATATGAACTAGTGACATGTGGAATTCCATACAACTTCGTTGTTCTGAACAATCCTGTAACAGGTCACCTTGGGAAAAGGATAATAAATCCCAAATGGTGAAACCAATTCTGATGAAAACTGTGGTTTTGGATCAGGAACATGTGAAGTTACCTCAGTGCAAAATTTTAGACATAGAGGAGCAGTAATTTCAGATATATCATAGAAAGAGTAACAGGAATTTCTACAGAAGAAATTAGAAACAGTAACCTTTGCTACAAGGTTGAAGATGAAATTCTATACACTAGATGGATACATAGAATACTAGTATCATAGGAAGCTACTTGTCACTCTGGTGTAGAATGTTTTCAGTGCATAGAGCATAGAAGACAGAGGGAGTATGATGCTTCACTTCAGAGGGAGTGACTACATAATATCTTGAGGTTCGACATGGTATGACAAGATGGGCAGATTACTGATGACTCTAGGCTTTACTAAGAGTAACGTGGATTCCAACCTTTGCTTCAAGGTTGAAGGTGGAAGACCAGTGATGCTCCTGTTATTTTTTGATGCACTATTTTCTAGGCATGGATGTGTGGACAAGGGAAGTATGTAGTAGAGATCCTGAATAGGTTTAGGATGATGGATTGCATGAACACACCTATGGCATCGAACCTGAAGCTATCGAGTGATGCTTCATCAGATTCGGTTGATGCTACCTGATGAACATGAGACCATACATTTTATTTGTTGTGAACACCTTGAGCTAGTGCTTGACAGATCCAAGAAATGTTCAATTGATTGGTGCAAAGCATATTCTAAGGTACCTGAGGGGTATAGTTAATTATGGGATCAAGTACGATGCGAATCAAAAGATTAACCTGGAGGGTTATGTTGATTCAGATTGGGCAGGTAGTGCCATCGATAGGAAAAGCACTTCAAGGTGTTGCTTCAGTATGGGATCAGGTGTGATCTCCTGGTTTAGCAAGAAGCAATTCTGTGTGGCACTAAGTACAGCTGAAGTAGAGTATGTCACAGCTTGTTCAGCTAGTTGTGAGGCAGTATGGTCATGGAAGCTACTGTTTGATTTATTTGTTCTCCAGATGGATGCTACTTGTATACATTGTGACAACTAGAGTTTCGTGAAGTTTTCATAGAATCCAGTGTTCCATGACAAGTCGAAGCACATAGAGATCGAGTATCACTATATCAGGGATATGGTGCAGAGAGGAGCATTCAAGCTCTAGTATGTTGCGACGGAGGAACAGATAGCTGATGCGTTGACAAAGCCATTTGCCAGAGTGAAGTTCGAGTACTTTAGGGAGAAGCTTGGTGTTCACCAGATCGAGGTTTCCTCCAAGGGAAAGTGATGAGTCCCAAAGCCATTCTGATGAGCAGGTTAGATGTAAGGGCTGAGCCATTCTGTCATGGTGAGAGGATTCAGTTCCTTCCATGTCAGATATGAGTGCTAAGATCCAAAGACATTCTGACGAGCAGGTCAAATGTAAGGGCTGAGCCATTCAATCATGGGGAGAGGATTTAGTTCCTTCCATGTCAGATATGAGTGCTAGCCATTTTGTCGAGTAGGATAGATGTAAGGGCAACTTCCACTCTCCAGGAGAGTGGAGGCACCTGGTCCGTTACCAGGTAGCTCAGTCTGGGACTGGGGGCCTTTCTGATGAGGGTGGAGGATTTGGTTCCTTCCAAGTCAGATGTGAGTGCAGGCCTTTCTGTCATGGTGAGAGGATTCAGTTCCTTCCATGTCAGATGTAAGTGCAGGCCATTGTGTCATGGTGAGAGGATTCAATTCCTTCCATGTCAGATGTAATTGCGGGCCATTATGTCATGGTGAGAGGATTCAGTTCCTTCCATGTCAGATGTAAGTGCGGGCCATTCTGTCATGGTGAGAGGATTCAGTTCCTTCCATGTTAGATGTGAGTGCAAGGCCTTTCTGATGTGACTGTAGGTTACTACATGATCAGATATGAGTGCTGGATGTGCCTTTCTGACGAGTAGGTCAGATGTAAGTGCTGGGAAAAGACCTACCTTATGGCTAGGCCTACAACCAGCATGAAAGAAGGTTGGCTCTATAGAAATTCCTATGATGAGATATCACACATGATGATGAACAGATGAGATCCAGATCGAGCTATGATCCAGATCCAATTATGATGACTCTGAGAGATCTAGATCGAGTGATGATCCAGATCCAACAGTGATGATCCAGATCTAGTCCAGTGATGATGATCCAAATCCAACAATGATGATCCAAATCAAGTGATGATCCAGATCCAGCAGTGATGATCCAGATCGAGCTATGATCCAAATCCAGTTATGATGAATCCGAGAGATCTAGATTGAGTGATGATCTAGATCTAGTCCAGTGATGATGATCAAGATTGAGTGATGATCCAGATCCAACAGTGATGATCCAGATCAAGCTATGATCCAGATCTAGTTATGATGACTCCGAGAGATCTAGATCGAGTGATGATCCAGATATAGCAATGATGATCCAGATCCAGTCCAGTGATCATGATCCAGATCCAGCAGTGATGATCCTGGTCGAGTGATGATCCAGATCCAGTAGTGATGATCCAAATCTAGCAGTGATGATCCATATTGAGTGATGATCCAGATCCAGTGATGATCCAGATCAAGAGATGATCCAGATCCAATGATGATGATCTAGATCCAATGATGATGATTCAGATCGAGTGATGATCTAGATGAAGATGACCTAAAGATGAAGATGACTTGAAGATGAAGATGATGAGAAGTTGACAATGATTTAGATGATACAGAGGAGAAGACTTGTGCTAATAAATTGTGTCGATAGAATACCTTCCTAGTTAAGAGGGAGTGTTTATGTAATTGTAACTTCGGAATGTATTCATCGATATTTCTTATGTATTGTAACCTGATTTTTATTCCAGGATTTATTGTAATGTATTTGATTCATTTCATACCCTGATGTTTATTCTAGGAAGTTTCTATCATGAGAAAGTCATGTCAAGTCATTGTGGGTAACCCTCCTATTGGTCAAGGGTTAAAGTCCCCACAGTTGTGGTGCCCTTGGGTTATTATACTATCCTAGTGAATTCAACCCTAGGTGAGTCATTGTAAGTCGAGGAAATAGTCCCTACCATTATGTTACCCTCCTAATGGTCGGAGGAGGCAAAGTCCCCACAAGTGGTGGGGCACTAGGGTTATTAGACACTCCTAGAGATGTCGGTTCTAGTAAGTAATTGTTAAGTGAGGCCGACATGTTGCAGTGGGTTCCAAGTGAATGGACGAATATAAATAAAGAGTGAGAGCCTCTCTATTTATCATTCTCATACACACACTCACTCATTGGGGCACATGAGTGAGAGAGGAGAATCTCTCTTAGTATGAGAGAGAGAGAGAGAGACTGCTGCTATCGGGAGATCATCTTAATGTTTTCTGGTTTTACCTTTTTGGTGCTGATTCTATCTCTGAGGAAGTTGCATCTCTGAGGAAGTTGCAAGGTTTTATCCTTTATCGTTTCCCCGAGGAAAAATATTTGTGTCTCTTGTCTCTTGTGTTGTGCTTATGTTTTATTGTTGTGCATGTTATTCTCTCAATTAAAGATCCTAAGATCATAATGCTAGCTTATATGATGAAAAACTAACAATGTTGAGGGACAAAAGGTGAATCATACCTAGCCTCAACATCCATTTCATTAAAACCCAAAGGACCTTCTAATGGTAGAGGTGGCAGAACATTGGTAGAAGAAACTACCATAAAGTTAAACTGTTAACTGGAAAAGATATGGAAATTAATCTCATAAAATACAGAACAACAATAGAGGATGCATACCCAACCCCTCATCTAATGCGAAAATGAATTAAATTAAAATATTCAATAATATATATTGTCAAAAAATGAAACTTAAATACATGATGATGACTTAATTACTTGCTCTTCTTCCAAGGAAATTATGTTAGGGTTTGCAATTTCCAACTGAAAAGAAGATATCAGTCTTTTATCTTTGTGTCAGTCACTGAAAATAAAGAAATATTACATGTTTAGCTCATGAATTTGACATATATTTTTCTCCAATTCATACAAATGTATGTACAAATAGAGAAGGTATAGTATCCTTGCATATGGACATCAGACACTACCATTTTGATGCTCAGTAAGAAAAAAAAGTATTCCAATATAAGATAAAAATTACATTAAAAAATGTTATATGTAGTAGATGCCAAGGGATCGAAACCTCATTGAAGTATAACATTGTATAGGCATCTCCATCACCTATAGCACAATCTGTATTCTCAAGAAATTATTAGTACAATCAACTACCTTAGCAGCTCAAGGAGAAACCTTCCTAAAATCCAGTAACCAATACTGTCAAAAAAAAAAATCTTCAAGGGAAAAAGGGCATCACACATATCCCCATGGATATAAATGGATATTAATATATGCTTTATAACTCACATGAATAATAAAAAGTAGTGGTTATAGTCATTGAATCCATATGTGGAAAATTTGGGTTATCTTGTTTCCAAAATTTCACTAAATTGGTAATAAGCTTTTAGGTAGTATTTACTATTTATTCACACTTGAGGATTAACCCATGATTTGAATTTATGAAAGGATTCTAAGACTCTACACCTAGACAATCATTGTATCAAAAAACACATATTCTGGTACTTTTTGGAAACCTCTCCAGAATCACCTCAAGCTCTTCAACAAATCCCCTTTAATATCTCCATGCTTAATTGACACAGTGGTGGAATGCTTAAAGTGCCAACACACTTAAAAAACCTGGAGAACTTTATATACATTTTCCCTTTCTAGATCAAGAATAAACACTTAACATGCTTACTATAGCTTGAAAAAGTAAGAAGCACAAAAATTTGACTAGAAAAATGTAGATATTTTCTTATCAACGCTTTAGTTACCACTTGCACAACATATTGAATCACCTTTATCCTAGATGAACTCTTTCAACATTTTATATAACAACATGTATCACTAGATTTGATAAACATTCTCCCTTGGAATATTTAATGAATAAATTTAGAAGGGTTGTTTGACATATTCCAAATATCCTTGTGAGGGTCAATATTAACACCACACATCATCTAGGGGATAGCAAATGGTAAATTCATGTGAATAATAGATCCTTAGATATGGAATATCACATAGCTCCAACCTTCTACTTCATATCTTCACGCTCCTTATGATGAGCATGTGATTGTACCATCACAAAATAAATATTCATTTTCTCTCCATGAATTTGTAAATCTCAGCAATATTTGGATTTTGAATTCATGGGTGTTTTTCAGGATGGGTATGCACTCAAAACCATTGCACTCTTGTATTTTCACCATGCCTAGATGATGTGGCATAAGATGTGATGGATGTTGATTTTTCCCAAGAAACATTGAGATCCATTTGTTAGATTTTATCATTCAAGCTAGCATTATCTTAGGTTCTTAACTGAGAGAATAACATGCACAGCAATAAACACAAGAGACAAGAGACACAAAGAATTTTCCTCGAGGAAACCATAAAGTAGAAAACCCCACAACTTCCTCAGAGATAGAATGAGCACCAATGGAAGCCGTAAAACCTGAAAATAGAAAAAATGATCTCCACAGCTTGTTCTCTCTCTCACACTTGAGAGAGCTTCTCCTGTCTCACTCATGCGTCCCAATGAGTGAGTGTGTGTGTGATAAATAGAGAGGATCACTCTCTATTTATATTCTTTCATTAATTTAATGTCCACTTTAACATGTCGTCTCCACTTAACAATTACTTACTAGAGCCGACATCTCTAGGAGAGTCTAATAACCCTAGTGACCCACAACTGTGGGGACTTTGCCCTCCGATCAACAAGGAGGGTTAACCTTGACACAAATGTGAGGACTATTGCCCCGACTTACAATGGAGGGTTAACCTCAATGAATTTACATGAATTGTTTACATTAATTAATCTCCCAATCAGAACATCGGGGCATGACATGACTCAATTACATTATAGATACTTCCTGGAATAAACATCGGGGTACAATACATAAGATATACAAGTGAATACATTCTGAAGTTACAAATACATCAACACTCCCTCTTAACTAGGAAGGTATTCTCTCGACACAATTTATCAGCACAAGTCTTCTTCTCTATTTCATCTAGATCATCATCAAGTCATCTTTTTCTTCAAGTCATCTTCATATTCAAGTCATCTTCATCTTCAAGTCATATTCATTTTCAAGTCATCTTCATCATCAAGTCATCTTCATCTGGATCATCATTGGATCTGGATCATCAATGGATCATCATCGAGTCTGGACCATCACTTGATCTGGATCGTCACTGCTAGATCATCATCAAGTCTGGATCGTCACTGCTCAATCATCATCAAGTCTGGATCATCACTTGATCTGGATCATCGCTGCTAGATCATCATCAAGTCTGGATCATCACTTGATCTAGATCATCATCAAAGATGGATCATCACTGAATCGTCATCATCATTACTACTTTTTCTATCTCAATCAAATGGTGCTATCTCTTCATTCTTCTCGTCACAGGAAGTTCTATAGAGACAGCCCTTTTTCATGTTGGTTGTAGGCATACCCTTCATGTAGGTATTCAGTACTTATATCTGACCCTAAGTCAGAATGGCCCGCCCAATTCTTACATCTGAGCTCATCTTGTCAGAAAGGCCCAGCACTCAATCTGACCATGTGTAAACACATTGCACCAAAATGGCTCAGCACTTATATCCGACCATGTGCGAACACACAGCATCAGAAGGGCTCAGCACTTACATGTGACCATGTTCGAAAACACTGCATCGGAAGGGTGCAACACTTACATTTGACCATGTTCGAAAACACCACATCGAAAGGGCTCTTCACTTACATTTGACCGTGTTCAAAATCACTGCATCGAAAGGGCTCTTAGTCCCAGACTGAGCATTCTTGGTAACTAACCAGGTTCCTCCATTCTCCCAGAGAATGGTATCAGCCCTTATATCTGATCAAGTGGGAACCCATCCCTCAATCACATCAGAATGGCCATTCACTCACATCTGATCATGTAAGACTACATCCCACAGTCATATCAGAATGGCCCTCAGTCCCAGACTGAGCATTCATGGTAACTAACCAGGTGCCTCCATTCCAAGAATGGCATTCAGCCTTATATCTGATCATGTAGGAACCAATCCTACAGTCACATCAGAATGGCTCAACACTCATATCTGACATGGAAGGAACCAAATCCTCTCACCATAACAGAATGGCTCATCCCTTAAATCTAACCATGGAAGGAACCTAATCCTCTCACCATGTCAGAATGGCTCTAGGTCTCATCATTTCCCCTTGGAGGGAACCTCGATCTAGAGAACACCAAGCTTCTCCTTGAAGTACTCAAACTTCACTTTGGCCATTTCTAGCATAGAATCACATTAGGGTTGGTTGCGTTCAAGGATAACCTGTGAGCTTCGCCAGGACTGATTACATCCGAGGACAACCTATAGGACCGTTTACGTCTGAGCAACCTATGAGATTCACCAGGATTTATGCTCAGATAACTTGTCTTGTCAGCTATGCTAGAAATCCCTCTTTTGAGAGATCTCAATCTGGATCATTGCTCCTCTTTGCATCATACAAAAAATGCAAGTCAGATCAACCAAATCAAATAGTAGTTTTCAAAATAAACATACTACCTCCCAAATAGAAAGTGGAAACATCTTTTGCCTCAGCTGTACTCAGCACCATGCATGACTCCATCCTACTAAACCAAGAGATCACTCTTGATCCCATACTGAAGTAGCACCTCGAAGTGCTCTTCCTATCAATGGCAATGCCTGCCCAATATGAATCCTCATAACCCTCCAGGTTAATCTTTTGATTCGCCTCATACTTGAGCCCATAATCAACTGTATGCTTCAGGTACCTCACTACATGCTTTGCAACCATCAGGTGATCATGTCTCAATGTGTTCACATCAAAGCAAATATCTGATCTCATATTTGTCAGGTAAATCATCTGACAATACATCGTGGTGTCAATCGCCTCTGATGAGGCATTACTCAATAGATTTAGGTTCGATTCCATAGGTGTGGCCATGGCCTTGCATTCCATCATCCTGAACCTCTTCAGGATCTCTACTGCATACTTCCCTTGTCCACACCTCCATGCCTAGAACGTAGCGTATCATCCCCAAGTCCTTTTATCTCTAACTCGGTAGCAAGTCTTCTTCTTGCAAATTTAATGAGTTCCTCTTTTCTGTCAAGAACAAGTCATCGACATATAATAGGAGCATCACTGGTCTTCCACCTTCAACCTTGAAGCAAAGGTTGGAATCCTCTTTACTCTCATTAAATCCGAAGTCGTCAGTAATCTGTCCATCCTGTCATACCATGTCAAACCTCAGGATCTTCTGCAGTCACTCCCTCTGAAGCGGAGCATCATTCTCCCTCTGTCTTTCGTACTCTATGCATTGAAACATTCGGTACTAGAGTGACAAGTAGCTTCCTCTGCTACTAATATTCTATGTATCCATCTCGGATCATTGGATACCAAGATCCTCTATCTTGAACTTTTTCAAAAGTTCTTCTTGCACCCATCTATGAGCTTTTAATCCTCTATAGACTTTCATCTTCAACCTTGTAGCAAAGGTTCAAGTCTTCATCAAGCTCCTCATGTATGTGTTATCCCATGGGTGTCTTCTGAGCTAGTACAAGGCCTTCTTTTATTTGCACACATGATTCTTCCTATCATGTGTATTTCTAGTGGCTGCAAATGTCTCTTCGTAGTCTATGCCTTGTGCTACGAATCTTTCCTTGTATCCCATGATGTTTCCATCTACTAGATGATGGAACTACGAACTTCTCTTTAGGTCTCAATGCTGCATCCTAGACATCATTCTTCTTGAACTAGTCTTCCCTTTCTTCTTGGTTACTTCTTCATAGCTGGAAGGTTCTGCATCAATGATGTCACTGCACTCGTCATATTATTCTTCATCTTGAACTGTCGTCACTTGTTCTTCGGAACAAGTCTCATCCTTCTTTGCTTGTAGGTGATTGTACGTGATCTTTCCTACAAGTCAAATGCATTTGTATGGTTAGAAACATTTCATAAGGCATACTCATAATGGAAAATTCTTATGCATAAATATATGATCATGCAACTATTTTAGTCAATACAACATTCATCCATATCTCATGAAAACTTTTCTAGATGCCTTCCATCTCTACCAGGACAACATTGAAATTGTGCACTAATCCAATATGTTAGCAAAGAGGTTTCGTTCTAGATAAGTAGAAATGGAGAGTTGTATAGCACCATGAGCTACTTACCCATCACATGCATATTAGTAGTATACTGTCATTAATGTAGACATTCTATCATGCATAATACATCAACTGAATATAAACAAATTCATAACAAAAACAATATCATGAAATGACAATTGAATACTTATCTCTATTTGTTTCGTGGGTATACTCCTTGATCCTTCCACTTCATCATCTTCTTCATTCATAATAGCATCATTTCTTATCCAAATGCTAAGATGGATAAGAGTTTCTTTAAGAGTTGAGTCCTTCGTATTCCTCATCATTTGAGGGATCTTCTTTCAATGGTGAGAGCTTGATCTTCAGTTTCTCCCATCTTCTCTTCTCTTATTATGAGTCGAGCTTATTCTTCTTCCCAGAGTCTGTTGAAAGTAATCACTTCCTCCTGGCACACATTCCTTGCATGAATGAATCCCATGATCCTGGGAGGCCATTCAAGGTGGCTATCACCACTTATGCATTCTCCACTTCTTCTTCTACTGCTACAAGTTGTTCTTTGATTTGAGAGACCCTTGTAAAGTATGACTATATGGTCTCTACATTTGGGATCTTCACATTCTTCAACTGGTTTCTTAAGGTCATATTCTGATTTCTGTTCTTCCCTTCAAATAGCTTGGTCAAGTAATCAAACATATTTGGTGTCTTTAGGGAAGACACTTGTGTTACAAGTTGATCCGTGATTGAATTAGCAATGATCTTCTTGGCCTTGACCAAGTTCTTCTTGTGTAAGGATTTGAGCCTAATCTCCCTCTGGAACTAGAACCTCTCTACTCATGTAGGTGTCTAATTCATTTTCTTCAGAGAGATCATATGCTTCCATGCTTGGAAGTTTTCAACTTCACCAATCTTATCATCAAGCTGATATGATATATCACTTTGAAATGAGAACCTTAAATGAAAATAGCAAAAGATTAGATCTTACCAATTTGAGGTGTTTGTCTTGGTTCTGGAGCTGGCTGATCTAGGGTTTGTCAGAGAAACACTAATTTTCAAATTTTGGAAGCTTTCAGATATGATTGGATATAAAGATATATCTCTTCAAGGTGAGCTTTCCAATGTACTCCTTTTCTAAAAATAGTGGAGGGAAGCTCCCGGAACAGGAAGCCCTAGCTTTCCAATTTCTTCTGCAGAAATTCCTGATACTGTTTCTGTGGTACCTGTGAAATTAATACTCCTCTATGTCTAAAAATTCTTACTAAAGTAGCATCACATGTCCCTGTTCCAACACCATTGGTTTCACAAATTGGGACGTATGATCATTTTCCCAAGGTGACCTGTTTCAGGACTGTTCAGCATAGCGAATTTGTACAAACTGACACATGTCACTGTTTCATCTTCTAGGTCTACAAATCGGACCACAAAAATTGCATTCCGTGAAATTTTTGGAAAATCTTCAGAAATTTCATTTTGACCTTTTTATCCCGAGATATAGCAATTCTCCCCAGGTGTCCTGTTTAGGGATGAATCCTGGAAGAGGCTGGAACCCTAACTTGGAGAGATCATATCTCCTAGAATATAGTGAATATGAGGTTGAATTTTGGACACGGTGTAAACCAGGATTTTACATTCTTCTTGTGAAAGCTTCAGCTCCTGATCCTCCTCCAATCCTAAGATATAGAGAATTTAATAAAACTTATCATTTTTAGTATTTTAGGGTTTTTCCAGCCCGAGGTCAAACTAGGGTTTGACTTTGCCAGAGTTTCACCCAACCAAAAATATCGACCTAGGTTTCTAAACTTTGATTTTGATTAGGAGAGAAATCCTATGTTGGGCTCACTCAAAAATTCCTCTTCTGTAAGAAGCCCTAATTTCCCGCACCAAAAACTGAAAAATGTCCAGAATCGAATTTTGCTTCAACATAAAGATGTGCCCTTCAATGGAGAGTCAACCTAGCATACTTTTGCTGATGGATTGTGGAGAGAGACCCAAAAAGTAAGAATCCCTAGTTTCTGCAACTGCACAATGTCTTGTTCTCAGGTTAGCTCTGTTACCATGTTAGATTTTTATCATTCAAGCTAGCATTATCTTAGGTTCTTAACTGAGAGAATAACATGCACAGCAATAAACACAAGAGACAAGAGACACAAATAATTTTTCTCGAGGAAACCATAAAGGAGAAAACCCCGCAACTTCCTTAGAGATAGAATGATCACCAATGGCAGCAGTAAAACTTGAAAATATAAAAGATGATCTCCATAGCTTGTTCTCTCTCTCACACTTGAGAGAGGTTCTCCTGTCTCACTCATGCGCCCCAATGAGTGAGTGAGTGTGATAAATAGAGAGGCTCACTCTCTATTTATATTATTTCATTCACTTAATTTCCACTTTAACATGTCGGCCCCACTTAACAATTAATTACTAAAGCTGAAATCTCTAGGAGAGTCTAATAACCCTAGTTCCCCACAACTGTGGGGACTTTTCCCTCCGATCAACAAGGAGGGTTAACCTTGACACAAATGTGGGGACTATTTCCCCGACTTACAATGGAGGGTTAACCTCAATGACTTTACATGACTTGTTTACAGTAATGAATCTCCTGATTGGAACATCGGGGCATGACATGACTCAAATACATTATAGATACTTCCCAGAATAAACATCAGGGTACAATACATAAGATATACAAGTGAATACATTCCAAAGTTACAAATACATCAACACCATTATCATAGAGAATGGAGGCACCTAGTTAGTTACCAAGAAATTGAACCAGTATAGTACTGGGGGACTCAGCCTAGAGCTGAGTGTCCATTCTTTTAATGGAGACACCTGGTCAGTTACCAGGAACATTGAACCAGTTTATGACTGGGGGGGCTCGGTGTAGAGATGAGGGGACATTCTTTGAATGGAGGCACCTGGTCAATTACCAAGAACTTGAACCAGTCAAGTACTTGGGAATTCATTATAGAGATGAGTGGATATTCTTTGAATGGAGGCACCTGGTTAGTTACTAGGAATTTGGACCAGTCTAGGACTAGGGACTCAGCCTGTGGATGACACCCATTCTCCAGGATAATGGAGGTTCTTTTTCATTTACCAATTAATTGGCATTGATTCAATTGATGTAGGATAGGGATGAGGCACATGTTCAGTTACCAGGTTATCACTATAACTCCTAGTTTGGGTATGGGAATTTGATGCACTCCTATCCTTGATCTATGGGCTATATGACCTTCTCCATTGATTAAGCACCCTTGGTTAAGACACCTAGTACCAAATATTGGTGGTACAAGGAGTTCAAGTTAAAATAATTAGTAATTCTCCCTATTTATGATGATGTACTCTGGGTGGGAATCAAATACCCTTATGGCAACTTTCCTTGAATACAGAACACTTGAGGGACTTACTTTCCCTAAGCCTTAGTCCATGAAAAAGACCAAGAGGCTAAATTCAAAATACAGGAAGACTTATTATACCACAAGAATTCTAAGTAAAATTACAAAGGAGGTCTCTAATATGTTTTATGACCTAGCATGACGACTTATCTAGCTAGGGAATCCTTTTACAACATACCCACTTCTATGGTTTTCACCATACTCCTCATGACAACACCAACTGGAGATCAAATCTAGGGCAGCCATCTTCCACATCTAGGGAAACACTCTCCTCCATCTGGGAAACCTATTTCTCCTTAGGGCATCATGTTCTTCATCATGGGAATATACATGAAAATTTAGGTAGACCTTGGGAAACCCTAATTCAACCTCAGTTAGCCACATAACAACTCAAGCAGCAGTAAAAATGCTCGGGAAATAGCAAAGGAAACTTGGGTAGCAGTATAACATGTCTGGGTAGCTCATAAAATAATCTAGGAAGCCCAGACTAGATATGGGAATCCTATAACAGGTCTAGGAATCCCTCATCATGAATCTAGGCATCATCTAGACAATAACATGTATTCTTAGGGAGCTTGGGAAGTAGGGAAGAAATTTAGGGTAGCAACTCGGGCAATAGAAAAAGACACTTGAAAAACATAGAGAAAATCCAGGCAATAGACTCTAGTTTGCAATTTTTGGGCAGTTGGTCTTCTTCCTCCTATTATACAAAAATCCTATCACCATCGTGTGATAAGACTCTTGACATACTTACTTGCCCTGAATCCCAGCTCTTGGAGTGGAAACCCATGCTAATTATCAATCTTTCATGAAAATTCCCAACATCGTGCTTTCCCTGTTGTCCAGGAGTGGTACCCTGTTCGCACCACCTATCCCTTGTTGTCCACAAGCGGTGCCACCGCTTATGGCCCTTAGTCCATAAGTGTTTCTTACCAGAACCACTCTATCATTAAAGGAGAAACGCGGTACCCTAGGTAAAAATGGAAAAAGAGAAGTTTCTCAAGGCTTCTAGATGATAAGCCTCGTGTCCTCCTTTATCCCTATCATTGTGGGTCAGTTGAGCTCGAGATCCCTCATCCTAGGATCTTAGGATCTTAGAGGCCACCTCATCCACTAATATCTCAACCATCCCTATCCAATAAGCCTTATAAATACAAGCTCATATCCATGGTTGAAAGGGGGGAACTCTTAAGGTATTGTTATGCTGTTGGATTGATTACTTGGCCCAAGTCATTAGAGAGCATAGAGAGCTAGATTCGTAGCTTATGGGGATGAGAGTGCTTGGTTTCATGGAGATGCATGTCAACACTAAGGCTTGGTTGTAAACTTCTCCATATTTTTATCTTAATGCAAGTTGATTTATGTCCCACATTATTGTTGTTGTTCGATTCCACATGTATGTTGTTAGATTCCTTAGTCACTAACATGGATCAGTAGATTATATTCTGGCAGTTTTGATGTGTTTGCGTGTTTAAGCTTATTGCAGGTACACAGGGTTACTATCGAAGCATCACATTCCAGGTATCTACGGTGTCCAGGGAGAGTCTTCAACCTCTGTCCTTCATTTGTTCTGGATCTGAACCATTCAGACCAGTGGAACACCTTATTGTCCACAGGAGGTGAAATATTCCAGCTAACAAATCTGGTGACTCCACTGTGGAATAGATATATGTATCAGATGTTCTGATCTTCCTCAGTCTTTAACTCTTGTTTGAATCCAGGATCTTTCTCCAACTCTCTTCAGTCATATTTGCTTTCTGACTTAGTCCATTTGGGTTTGAAACTTCCAGATCTGTTCAGATCTGAGTCATTTCGATCTTTTATGCTTTGTTTCCATACTCAATCTATCAATTTGTGCCTTGATCTACTCCTTTTCTGACTTGATCTATCGTTCTCTTTGTGTTTTGGTATTCTACAGGGAACCGTGCCTATGCAGTGTATGAGGATCGGTGCCACCGCCTATAACCCGTTGACAAGAAGCGGTGCTGGGATAGAACCGCCCTGTCAACACCAGAAAAGCGCGGTGCCCAGTAGGCATCATTCCAAGGCCCTTTTTTCTCATTTTTTTTGTAAAAATTTGAGTTGTGTTGCTTTTAGTTCTGCATTATCAGACTTGTGTGACAGAATCCGATGCTTATGGCTTGAAAATTTTATGGTTTAAGATTTATTTGATTGGGAAATTCAAAAGATACATTAGGTTTTTTTATTGTTCATCCGCTTCTATGCTTGTTGGTTGTGTTTGCGAAAGGATTTTTTGTTGTCTGAAAATCTTAGGGTGTTAGTAAGATCTATTTTCATTTCTATTATATAGACTAGAAGAAGAACACTAGATTAGCTTCTAGGTTTCATTTCTTGTTCGCATAGTAAACTTCTTTTTCATTCCTTTAAAAAAGAAAATTTTTGACTGAGACTAGGTTATCAGCATTGGCGTTGGACATTGGTTCTCTGATTGGCTTCATAAGCTTTCAGGATCTTCATGTTCTTTCATCTCGTATGCATCTAGAACTATCTCAATTAAAAAAAATGGTAGTTTTAAGTTATATTTGCTCATGTTTTGAGAAAATTGAAAAAATAGAGTGCATTTGCATATAGTGTGCTTTTTGGTTTTTCTTTTAGGAAAAGAGATTCTTGCCCTTCTCATTACTTTCAAAAAAGAGAAATCAGTTTGGAAAAGCATTGCTTGTCTTTGATTTTGTGTTCAAGACTGTTGTGTGGAAGTCTTTTCTTTTTTTGAAACAAAAGAAAATACTCTCTTTCCCTCCCGTAAGTAGGCATACTAAACGATAAAGTGAAATATTTGCACAAGCATATTGCATGGTTTTACTTTTCTGTCAAAACATCATGCATTCACCTAACCGTCCACTTTAAAATTAACAGTAGTTATAGGTTAAAATTTACGTAGCAATTGGAGTGATAGGTTAAAGACATGTTCGAGCGTCAGTAAGAGTAGGAGCTGTTGTTATTTGTCAGCATTACATCCCGGGACTCACGTGGCTCTTCCATGTACTATCGGTATATCGAACGGCCTTTCATGTACCCTTGAGGTATATAGAAAGGTACTTCATGTACTCGATTGTATATCGGAAGGCCCCTTGTGTACAGTTATGTATTAGACAACACTACTACCAATTCGAGCTCCCACATACCTTGAGTATATCGGGAGACCCCACTAGGATACCTTATCCATCTGAGAAAATCCCTTTGGTTGTCTTGCTTGGAGCCATACACCGAAAACAGCATTCAGGGAGATTACTATGCACATACCCTCGAGGTATATCGCGAGTGGCACCTTCTTGACAATCCTGGTGAGAGACCTGACTTTTTGAACCCCTCCTATCATTTTAAGTGTGCTTGTTTTGACCTATAGCTTGTGTAGGGAAATGTTTTGGTGTGTTTTCTAGATTTTCAGACCCTAGGTTAGATAGGAACTGTACAAACTGGCTGTGTTAAGACAATCCAGAAGAGTACAGGGATTGCCACCCGATTTTATTCCTGGTTGAGGAGAAAATCCAATGGAAGCTATCGACCAAGGAGCTGCTACTACCTCCCAAGTGGGAGATAATGTGGTTGCAGAAAGTGGAGTACCATATTTTTCACACTCACCTCCCTTGGTCCAACAACCTTCTCGGGGATATACCTCATTCCATTCTCCCACGGATGGTCATGTTGATGATACAACCTATCTGGATTATGGTCCCAATGCTCCATTTTGGGATACCTCGATAGGACAGGCCATTGCCTCATTTGGCACCCTTTTAAACTCTTCTGAAGATGAAGAAGAACGTAGGCAATACCGTGCTACCATTCTCCGTGCACAGGATATTGATAAGCAAATAGATGAACTATTAGGACCGACACCATCACGTTCCACATCTGTTCCTATGGGATATCATTCACTTTCCGATTCTATGAGACCCATTGAACCGATTAGAAATAATGTTGTCTTTTATATCGTATAAGATGAGATGATATTCTGAAATTAAAACTCAATTTCAAAAAAAAATTGCATATTTGTGTTCTGCATCATCATCTAAGTTCATGTGCATTTCAATCAAACAATACAATGGGCACTGTTCCAAGATATTTGTGATCTTTACTCCAAATTTGTAAGTCAAACTTTTATTTTAGAAACTCAAATTCTTGGGGCTATTTTCCTCTTGTAGCAACATTATTATTTTCATGGCTCTTGTTAGGCATTGACATTGCCATTTTCATGGCTCTTTTTAGGCATTGCCATTTTTATGGGTCCTGTTATTATAACATATTGCAAATGCTCATGAGATGCTTATTTTCCTCTTGTAGCGACATTATCATTTTCATGGCTCTTGTTAGGCATTGACATTGTCATTTTCATGGCTCTTTTTAGGCATTGCAATTTTTATGGGTCCTGATATTATAGCATATTGCATATGCTCGTCACATGCTTTGTCGTTAGAAAAATACATTAACATGGAAACAAGTTGCTTTCTTTGATAGTGACATCCACATTAACATGGAAACAAGTTGCTTTCTTTGATAGTGACGTCCACAGTAATGCTATATATAGAAAGTTTTTAATGCTCAAGGATAAAACATAGATATATTATTGTTATCTTTAATAAAGGTATTGAATGACCATAGTTTATATTTCCGAAGTTTAAATTGAAGGATATAGTTTATCTTTCTGAAATTTAAATTGATGGGTATAGAATAGTATGATCCACATGAATAGTGAATTCTTTAATAAAGATATTGAATGACCATAGTTTATCTTTCGGAAGTTTAAATTGAAGGATATAGTTTATCAAATTTAAATTGATGAGTATAGAATAGTATGAGCCACATGAATAGTGAATTATCTAATGGATATTTGTTTGTTGATGTATCAACCATAAACTATTCATGTCAAATTATATATATATTCAACATTACACTCAATTATTTTTATTTCCTCTTTTTTTTATAAGCAAGTGATTAAATGTCCAAACATGTTCTTTGGCAACTTGTAGTCAATATTAAGTGATTGTTTCATGAAAAGGCTCGGGGGTCTTGTTTCCAAGAATCGTGGAAGTATAGATGCTACACAAATTGAATCACTAGGCGGTTGGCATTGTCATTTTTTGATAAGTGCATTTTACAAGGAATTTATATTTTATAAATTCAAATGGATTAGAGGAAATCATGGCCCAACATATTCAACATTGAATTTCAAAGATATTTACATTCATAAATTTCCTATATAAGGCATTTATGTCTAGCTAAAACTTCACCTACATGAGACATTGAGATTTTGATTGACATATCAACAAAGTTGTTCAAGGTTTTATAATCATTTTACATATATTTACTATGCATTGTTTAAATAAAGCATGAATGGATTAAAATAGATGTAAAGTCCATTTCATTATTTTCTTTGCATTTATTTCCAAATATTTCCACTTATTTGGAATGATTATTTCCATCTATTATATAGTTGAGAATCAACATTTGGCAAGGATCTAATGAGAAGTTTAGCAAAGTTGGAAGGATATGGTTGAGAGTAAAGAAACTAGCCCTTAATGTAAGTCGAAGGAGATTAGATGCTTTTCTTCTAGGTTTTTCTTCCTATAGCTTTTATCAGGGAGATTAGAGCTAGTCAAGAACAGCTAGCCCTACTTTGGTTCTTATCATTAGTATAGACCCTTGAAATTGTCAAACACAGCTAGCCCTACTTTGGTTCTTATCATTAGTATAGACCCTTGAAATTCTCAAACAACACTTAAATCAAGCTGCATTTCTTCAATCCATTAAAGCCCAGGCACATCACACATGCCTCTATGAATACCATTTTATAACAGGAGCTTTTGACAACCTGGGGGACATTGCCACCTGGTGGCTCTTG
>LPNX010917942.1:137964-153429 GCA_001517045.1 Pseudotsuga menziesii | reverse complement strand
ATATTTATATTACTATGTCAAATTAAAAACCCCCCTTGGCCTTTTAATATAAAGCAATATGTTTTTGAGGGTTTTAAGAGTATTCAAACCCCCAATATGAATGGACATGATATGATATTGCCTTTCTAGTGAATCCCCCATGTGTGAGCTATGGAATCAGATGTTTGGACACCTCCACTATAAGCTCTTTTAGGCCTTCAAAATATGGTTACATGTATGCCATAATTTTCTATTAAACAAGATGGTGATTGTAAAAGTTGTGCTCTAGGTAAGAACACTAAGAAATCATTTTCCAGAAGAAATAATAGATCTAAAGGAATCTTTCATTTGATTCATTCAGACATATGTGGGCCTATGTATTCACCCTCCTTGAGTAGGTTCTTGTACTATGTTTTGTTCATAGATGATCACTCACGAAAGTCTTGGATTTACTTTCTCAACGTCAAGAGTGAAACTTTTGACAAGCTCAAAGAGTTCAAGGATCTGATTGAAAATCAGGAAGGAAGACATATACGTATCTTGAGGTCAGATAATGGAGGTGAATATGAGTGTAATGAGTTTGATTATTTTTTCCAAGAAGAAAGAATCGAGATGGAGCTGACAGTGCCTTACAACCCTCAATAGAATGGGGTTGTAGAAAGGAATAATAGAATAATTTGTGAAGCTGCTAAAGCCATGTTGACTGACCTTTATGTTCCTTTATCTATGGTCTGAAGCTTCATGTACTGTTGTGTACATTCAAAATAGAATCCCTCATCTCATTTTGGGGGAAAAGACTCCAGAAGAATTTTTTACCAGAAAGAAACCTGTAGTTGACCACATGAGGATTTTTGGCACTCCTGTGTATATTCATGTACCAAAAGAAAAGAGGGATAAGCTTGAGCCCTCCGAAAATAACGGTATATTTGTTGGTTACAATGAAAGCTCAAAATCTTACCGCATCTATGTCCTTGGAAAAAGGTACATTAAAGTCAGTAGAGATGTAATATTCCATGAGGAAGCTATGTTTCGTCAAACAAAAGAGCTTCCCAAAAATGTTGAAGAATCCCCTTTTGAAATTCCAGATTCAAAAGTTCAGTGGAAGGAAGCATAATTTTAGCCTCAAATTCCAAATGTGCCTGAAGAATATGAAGGTCTATGTTGGGCTATAGGGTAGACCCGGGTTTTATACCTTTAACTTCACACCAACAAAAGACCCACAGAGTTGGCCCTTTCAGCAACAACCTGCGAACAGGTTGTAGTCTCACCCAAAACAGCTATGGGGTGCCGCAGAACCAGATTTCTGCAAGCAAAAGAGGGATATTACTGTGCCTTTAGCTTTTAACAGATTATAAATATAAATCACAGAGCTTAACATTCACTTATTTAGCTTCATAGTTAGATAAACAAACAGTGCCTTGCGCAACCCTTTACTGGGAATTCATAGCGAAGTTATTATCTAGCAATGATCTTTACTTATCAGATATATAGATATAAATGCATGAAAGAACACAACATAAACAACACACAGAACCACGACACAAGATATAACATGGTTCACCCCTAGTGTAGGGGTTACGTCCATAGAACTGTGTTTTATTCAACTTTCTACAAAAACCACAGTTCTGATATGCGCACTCAGCTGCAGATCCCTTCAGTCCTCAAAGCCGCGCACACAGCTGCAGGCCTCTGCGCACACAGCTGCAGAGGTCGTCCACGCACACAGCTGGGACTTAACCTTTTCTTACAAAATTAGCCTTAGCTTCGCATTAATTCCTTTTACATAAAAATCCTAACCTCACTTATTTACAAGAGTGCCTGTTTATACAGCGCACTATTAAAAAACCATGGACTTAAACCATGGGCACCCCGAACCCTAAACCCTAGATTTAAACCATGGGTTTATTACAAAATAAGGTTTTTGACTCAGCCCCGACACCCCTAAGACTATTTAGAGCCGTAGCTCCGCTTATAAGCTCCCAAAAACCCACGGAGTTATCCATATTAAGGACCGTTAGGGTGCACGCCCCAACAGGCCCCTAAGACTCACCAGTGTCCCATCCCGGGACACTCTGTTGGTTTCTTGGTGGACGAAGCTTCTTTGTGAGGACGATGAACTAAGTATTTAGACTATGCATGATGTCATCAGCTGCTTTCTCCTTTTCCAAAAACTCCTGCAGTACTGCGGGTGATGCTTCGCTGGCCTTTTCCTGTGCGAATGCATCATATTCCTTCAGAATTTTGAACTGGCTATCCACCGCAGTACTTTATTCCAAAGCCTCACTGACAAGTGGCTGTATAGAGTTTTCCAACTCTATTACTTTCACCCTGCATGACTCAATTTCCTGCTGGAGTTCCTTGCTGCGCTTTACTTTGAGCATTTTCTCCATCGGTGGCAAAGTCTTAATTTCTGCTTTTACGACATCTGACTCTGCCTGTCGCTGCTTGATGGTTTCTTGCAACTATCCTATTTCTGGATGTTCTTGTAGGGTGGTCCAGGCCTCGACACTGTCTCCAAGTAACTTTTCTGCGCTACCCACAATATCTGAAATTTTCGCTGCGGATGCCTGAATGTATGCACGGCGTTGTTCATTGACCTCAGGTGGAGTTTCCAGAGGGATGCATAGTTGAAGCTCCGCGATCTGAGCCTCATGTTCTGCTTTGAGTTTCTCAATTTCACTATGAGACTACTGTGCATAGTCTTTCAGCCTGACTAATCTTTGTTCTGGCTCTTCCACCAGCTACACGTCGAAGTCAGGAAGACTTTGACATGCCTCTTCCAAAACTCAGACTAGTGTAATCCACTTTCTTTGGGCGTCCCTCTTTCTTTGCTTTGCTGCTTCTAGCTGCGCTGTGAAGCCCTGCTGCTGACTTATGGCCTCTTCTAACTACATCTACGAATATTGGTCTTGTGCCTAGATTTCTTTCATAATTGCTAACTGACATAGGTGTAGCTCTGTCATGGGCATCTTAGTGTAATCTATTCCAACCTTTATGCTCATCTCCAAATGCGACACTGCGTTAGTGAATATGATGGCTGCACTTGACACTTTTCCTTTGTTATCTCTGGCCGGCCATTGCCTTAGGTCTGGCTGTGCACTGACTGTGGTGCTACTGGCTGCAGTGCCAGGCACTAACTTTGCTGCTAAGTCCTTAAGCTCCGAGATGTGCTTGGCTACGCCGGTGATGGCATCCAGCTATGCAGCGGAAAACACTGACCATTGTCTAGTGAGGACTTCAGTGGATTTTGACAAAGCCTCATCAAGCTCCTCACTTGTCAAGCCGAGTGCTTCATCGATATTCTTAGCCTTTGATGCCTTCACTTTCTTTTGCGAATGCGGTTTGTTTACTTCCTCTACTTTCAGCGTCTTGCGCTTATGCTACCTATTAGGGTCTGAGGTAGTTTTGGCCGAGTCTTCTTCTTCTTCTTCTTCATCTTCATTTCCACCATCTCCTCCTTGGTTGCTGTCAGTCTGCTGCGACTCAGTCTGTTTGTCACTGTCTTTGGGGGGGTCTTGCTGCTGTGTGTGACTAGGCCCTGCGCCCATATCGGTGACAGGGGGGACAGGAATCTTAGGTTTTGTTCCTACGTCTTTTAACCATTATGCCGACCACTGCTGTACTACCGCGAGGATTTCATCTTTAGTCACTACATATGGAAACTTAAACCATTGATGCTTCTTATCTGCGTAAGCCTAGATAAAAATATGGTGCATATCAGCCCTAAAATTGACCGCTCCATCATACTGAGAGAACAACTCATTAAAGAGCCATGGGGTGTTTATAATCTCATACGAGATACTCATCATATAAAACGCAAATACATGGTTTGTCATCTGTTGGTGGGTTTTATCCTGTGAAACCCACAGCGATGCGTACCTGGCTGCGCCAAGCATATGCGCCGGTACAGCAGCAAACTGGGCTTCAGTAGGTTCTTGCCATCCTACCAATGTGATGAGGACAATCAACCATGAGTAGTGGAAGGGCATACCTTTCTCCTGCGCGTCGCGAGCGTCTTCAAGGAATTCCTTCGCAAGATAGGATGCCCAGTTGTAGCTGTAGCCTTCGGCGCAGTTGATAGAAATTATGATGACCAGGGCAGGCACTTCAGTTGGTCTGCATTTCTGCATAATTTTGCATGCTAAGAGCTCAGCTGCGAAGCGAATGTTCTGCTCTTGAATCACGGAAGTGTGATACCCGCGTTTCCCCTTCGTCAGGCCAAAGCGCTCCTTCATTCTTTGTGCAAGCTTCATATCTTCATGCTTTGAGGGAAACTCTATTCCCGGATCAGGCCCTGCCATTGGTAAGCCTGTGATATTATGAATGAGCTCACCATTAATAAGAATTTTCTTGTTGCCAATCCATAGGTAGCTGTCATGTACTAACGCCAGTATTTGTTTGACCATGATGGTGACTTGTGTGCTGCGACCAAAATGGGGAACATTGAGCATCTTCAGCAAACTAGCTAGATCCAAGCCAGCAGCCCATTGTTTTACTTCCAATAAGGTCGCCCCAGTCTCTTGATATTTAACAAAGTGTAAGTATTGGGCTGGTACGAACTGGGGAAACTTCCCACAGTCATTCGTGTCATGGTCGGCATACTTAAGCCGGTCTATTTTCCCTGTCATCGTTCCGAATAGCTGCACACCCGGGGGCAGCGAAGGGGTGCATATAGTGAACTTAGTGCTCCGCCGAGGTGGTTTAACTCCTAGTTGAATAGGCTAAAGATATGGTGGCCGCTGCGGGGCAATGTCCTCATCCCCTTCAAGTGGTACCTCTGCTGAGCCAGGAGGATTCATCCCAGGATCCTCCGATGTTTGCCCTGATTGCTTATGTCTGTCCTCATTCCGCTTAGAACAAACTTCAGGCTTAAACTGTTTCCTGGAAGATCGTGTCTGCATTGGCAGGGTCGATGCTGGTAGAGTCTCTTCATAGGCTGCAGGCTCTGGTGGGGGGGTGAAAATGTTTTGCAGACCCGTCTGTTCAAATTCTCTCAATAAGTCCTGGAGTTCATGATCGGCTGACATGGGTTCAATTGTGAAACTCAAGGAAATGCAGAAGGCGATTTCCCCATGCCTGGGTGTCTTCATATACAATCCATCGACCAAATCTACCATAAATGTACATTGAAGGCACCAAATCTGACAGAGGTCATGTTGTCACAGTGCTATATTTTGGCGGATATCATTAGGACAAGCAATTAAGGCGAGTAAAGTACCGGCGCTGCCAAATCGGCAGTGTTCCAACGGTCGGCTTTTGGGCTGCAATGCCTCCAGGTCTACAGCTACATCACAATAGGGACCATCGACACCATATTGACCTTCAACATATCCTGACAAATACCACGACCAAGGTGTGAGCTTCGATCCCACAGGTTGGTACTTGGTGATTTCTTTGTCACCAGACCTATTAGCATGCCGCGACTCGACCTCCATATACCAGTTCTCTGCTATAGGTTCCTGGATATGTATAATCCTATGTGCTCGTCGAGGTACATGTTTCCATGCTTCGTAACAGTGTTCCAAGTGTTCCTACAATCCACCCTGCCCAGTGAACCTGTTGCGCACCTCCTGGAGCTGATCCTCAAAGCTTAGGCGAGGAGATTTCTGCCAAGCTTCCCAACTAGGAATGTACTTCTTATGGTTATCCCTCCATCTTGCTGCAGTGGCACGGAATGCGGAGTCCAGAGTCTCCCGTGTCTGTGAATCCGGTATCTGTTCTGAGAATGTTGCACTAAACTCTTCTGGGTCTGTCGAACCATCAAAAACAGGTAAGACTCTTGTAATCCATCTGAGAGACTTGGTAATTATGGCACATCTGTGTTCATGGAGCTCACACAATCGGTTCTGCCAGTTCTCTAAACCATCATCTGAGTCCGTCATACAAGAGCTGTCACACTGCCAATCCATAATACATTCGGCACTGGGGTCAATATAATCTTCTTCCTTCACGGTGATTTTATAGATGTGCTCCAGAACATCCTGATCTTCGTTTCCGAGTGGTTCTGTGTATCTTGCTCCTTGTGAGGGATCTAATGGGACTGTGACTCTCAAATATTTCCCTTCGAAAGTCATCTATCTCTTCTTAAGGTTAATAACTGCAGCATTTTCCATTGCCCACTCAATACCTAACAAGGTTGGATAGGGATTGCTGTCATCAATGATCTCAATAACTTCGAAGTCTGCTACAGTACAGACGCCATCAATATCTATTGGGACATTAGGAAATCGTCCTAGGGGCACAATCTTCTACTAATTGGCTAATCTCAACTGTATAGGGGACCAATCAAGGGTAGGTTTGCCCATTTGTTCCCAGGTTTGGTTGTGTTAGGACATTGACTTCTGACCCTAAGTCCAAGATCACATCAGTCATCTCATACTCTCCTATCTGAACGTTCAAGCTCATTTCCCTACCAGTTCTTCTAACTCTATGAACAAATTTTTCCTGACCAGAACCTTTCTGAGGTTCGCAGGAAGCAATAACTTTCTGCAACTCACTTAAAGCATTCTAATTTCTTAAAAGTTTTAGACAACTCTATAAAAAGGAGGACAGTGTACTTACTTTATCCGTCAGAGCTTCTTGCAGCTGCTGATGTGGCTGCACAGGTGCTACTGCTGGGCTAGAATCCACAAAATATTTCTTGTCTTCCATTAATGTCTCCTTTTCTCTTTCAATATCAAAGGTGGGGACTTTCACGGGGACCTTATGAACCCAAGCCTCGTCAGGTTGTTTGTCGGCAGGCTGTATATGCGTCGTAGCTCCACTTCGGGTAACAACATTAATGGCTGGGGCAGGTCTTTGCTCGACGGAAATCATCTGAAGATTTTGAGTAGGGGCATTGTTTCTTTCCTGAATTTTAGCTATCAACTGTGGGCACTGCTCGATCACATGATCTACTACTTGGCAATACCGGCATGTTGTAGTCGGGTTTCGACAGTCGCAAGCCAGATGTCCGGCCTGGTTGCAGTTATAACACACCACCTGACCACAACCTCTGCCAGCCATGCCACCATGACCACGGCCTCCAAAACCACCTCTACCTGATGCACCACTGCGATAGCCCAAGCCATCATTACTTTGTCCCTCATTTTGTATCCTATAGGCATCGTAGGTGCATTCTCTCATGAGGTCATAAATGCGACACTCATCTTCATTATTTCCTACGGACTTACAGAATTTGCAATAAGGGTTCTTGGGTACTTGTCCATACCTCTGTAGAAGATAGCAGTCTTCAGGTCGATGCTGCCCTGTTGTTCTGCAAAGCTCGCAATAAATAACTTGCGCGGTAAATGAGTTTGGCGTACCAGTATTCAGGTAATTTCTTACCACAGGACACTATTCCTTGGCATGACCTTCGGTGTGACATTATGTACACCAAACCTCTCCGCGACTAGTTTTTCCTTGTTTCATATCCCGAAGCTCCAGAGCCATCACTGCCAACTGTGCTTGAATTTGAGCAATACCAGAATTGTCTGCGACAGGGGTGGTTTCAAGCTTCATCACGATTTCTAGAGCCTCCTATTGGTCAGCAACCTTCTATTGCATGAGTGGAGTTCTGATATGCGGTATCAACGCTGCAATAAACCATTCCTTGTGCTGCGCAGGTCCAATGGGGAAACTGACTTGGTCTAGCAGAATTTTGAATCTTTGATCAAAGTCTCACATTGATTCTCCACGCCTCTGCTGAATCTCTTTCAATTCAGCGATACACTGCAACTCGGATTTTGGCTTCTTAAATTCCTTTATCATTGCTGCTTTTATGTCAGCCAATGCATGGTTCTGAGTGCTGGAGAACTTCATGAACCAGGTCACAGCACGGTCTCTGAAAGAAGTAACCAGCTGCGCTCTTTTTGTATCTTGATCCGTAATGGACTTAGCAGTCCACACTGCTTCACATAAAAACCAGAACTGTTCTGGATCCTCTGATCCAGTTCCTTTGAAAACAAGGAGCTTAATGTCGTCATGCATATGGGCCATCGTAGGTATAGGGGGGGGGAGGGGGACTGGGAGTAGGTGGGGGGGAACTTACTAGGGTAGACTGACCTACGACAGGAATACTCGGGATAGGGTGACTTTCAGACTGCGATGGGTTCTCAGGGATAATAGGTGTTCGCTGCGGGGTTACCAGAGGGTTTCCAACAGAAGGGGTTTCTTTGGGTTTTGAATTTGTGGGATTTACAAGGGGATACTCGGTATGCTGACCTTGAGAATAGGATCCAAAATCTCTCTTGTACCTTTTTCCACTTCTCAGCAAACCACTTTGCTCGTCGAAGGTATTTTCACTTACAACCATAGGTTAGTAATACTAAATCTAACAATCTGATTCAATTAGCAATATACCTTTTTCAGGAAATAGCATTTTAATTCACAAACTAAATGAATTCAAAAACTTACCCCTTGGTCCTTTGAAAAACTGCCGCTTGGCTTCACTAAAGGAGGTACTCGTGTCGATGGCGAAATCCGTCACAAATGCTTCAAGGGTTCGCATTGTCCAGAAATCAACAGTGCGGGATATCTCATTGTTCACCCTTTTTAGTATATTAATTCTTGCGAGGGTCCAAGCAGGAAACTGACGTGCTTGGATGTTCATCCTTCGCTCTATTAACCTGGATAACCACTGGTGCAACTCTATGTGGATACTACCAAAGAAAATTTCATAAATGTCATAAAAAACATACCTTTGTAAAAAGTCGTTTGGACTATGAAGCGGATCTTTGTTCTCTTGCTCAGCAAATTTCAGATAAGTCTCATCAAGCCAATCACCGATTTCCTTCACAGAGGGCCTCTAGAACATAGCCCTCAAGGTATGACGTAAACCCCTCTTGAGCAGATACTGAGTTCAACCGGCAACGGAACCAATTTGTTGGGCTATAGGGCAGACCTGGGTTTTATACCTTTAACTTTGCACCAACAAAAGACCCACAGAGTTGGCCCTTTTGGAAACAACCTGCGAACAGGTTGCAGTCTCACCCAAAACAGCTATGGGGTGCCGCAGAACCAGATTTCTGCAAGCAAAAGAGGGATATTACTGTACCTTTAGCTTTTAACAGATTATAAATATAAATCACAGAGCTTAACATTCACTTATTTAGCTTCGCAGTTAGATAAACAAGCAGTGCCTTACGCAACCCTTTACTGGGAATTCACAGTGAATTTATTATCTAGCAGTGATCTTTACTTATCAAATATATAGATATAAATGCATGAAAGAACACAACATAAACAACACACAGAACCACGACACAAGATATAACGTGGTTCACCCCCAGTGTAGGGGTTACGTCCATAGAACTGTGTTTTATTCAACTTTCTACAAAAACCACAGTTCTGATCTACGCACTCAGCTACAGATCCCTTCAGTCCTCAAAGCTGCGCACACAACTACAGGCCTCTGCGCACACAGCTGCAGATTTCCTTATCACCCAAAAACCCTCTACGCACACAGCTGCAGAGGTCGTCCACGCACACAGCTGGGACTTAACCTTTTCTTAAAAAATTATCCTTAGCTTCACATCAATTCCTTTTACATAAAAAGCCTAACCTCACTTATTTACAAGAGTGCCTATTTATACATCGCACTATTACAAAACCATGGACTTAAACCATGGGCACCCCAAACCCTAAACCCTGGATTTAAACCATGGGTTTATTACAAAATAAAGTTTTTGAGTCAACCCCGACACCCCTAAGACTATTTAGATCCGTAGCTCCACTTACAAGCTCCCAAAAACCCGCAGAGTTATCCATCTTAAGGACCGTTAGGGTGCGCGCCCCAATAGTCTATCTAAAGAACTACTTGAGGTCCCTACTTGCAAAAGGATACCTTCCTAGTACCAAGAAACTATGCAAGAAGAAGAGAAGCATAGAGCCCCTCCTAGAACCTTAAGAGAAAGAATAAGGCCACAAAATTACTCATGCCTTATGATAAAGATCATTAATCCAGAACCTTCCACACACAAAGAATCATCAGGCCAACGGGTATGGAATGATCCTATGATTAAAGAATATAATTCAAGCATGAAAAATGATGTTTGGGAAGTTGTTTTCAGACCAACATGAAAGTCAATGGTGACATCGAGATGGGTCTAAAAAATCAAGTATGTTGCTAATGGAAACATTGAGAACTACAAGGCCATATTTGTATCTCATGGATGCACTCAAAAGGAAGGCATAGACTATGATGAGACTTTTTCTCTTGTTGTCAGATATACCACTATCAGAACCATCATCTCTCTTGTTGTTGCGTTTATATGGAAACTTCATCACATTGATGTAAAAACAACCTTTCTCGATGGAAAATTTGATGAGGAAGTCTACATTGAACAACCAAAATGCTTCATGATTCATGGCGATAAACCCCATGTGTGTAAACTGAAGAAATCCTTGTATGGACTCAAACAAGCCCCGAGAGTTTGGTATACAAGGATTGATGGCTACCTTCATAGCTTGGGGTTCTCCAAAAGGAATGCTGACTCCAATGTGTACTTTAAGGTTGTTGATAACCATCTCTTGATCCTAGTATTGTATGTGGATGACTTGTTCCTAACTAGAGAGGAACAACTCATAGCTCAATGTAAGAGGGATATGACCTCTGAATTTCAATGAAGGATCTTGGTTTGATGGACTATTTTCTTGGCTTAGAGGTCTGGAAAAATACAGGCGATATCTTCCTAACTCAAGGGAAGTATGTAGTTGATATCTTGCATATATTTTGGATACAGGACTACAAGACCATGAGCGTGAATATGACAACGAACTTGAAGTATTTACGTGACTCAGCCACCAGTTCACAGGATGTGGACTCTAATCTATATCGACAACTCATTGTATTCTTGATATATCTCGTGCACACGAGACCAAATATTTGCTACATAGCAAATGATCTGAGTTAGCTCATGTCCGATCTAAAGGATATACACTAGGTAGCTTATAAACATGTACTCAGATATGTGTGTGGTACTATAACTTATGGGCTCAGGTATACTTCCAGCAGTGGAGTAATGTTAGTCATATATGATGAATCCGATTGGGATGGTAGTAAAGTAGAACATAAAAGTACTTCAGGTTACTGTTTCAGTATGGGATGAGAAATGATCTATTGGTCTAGTAGGAAATAGGGTTCCATAACTCAGAGTACAACTGAAGTCGAGTATATTGTTGCTAGTGATTCCTGCAAGGAAGCAGTTTGGATTAGGAAATTTATTTGGACCTGTTCGATGGAAATCTCAACTCAATGATTATCCATTGCGATAATCAGAGTTGCATTAAGCTTTTGGAAAATACAGTGTTTCACGATAGATCGAAACACATTGAAATGAAGTACCATTTCATCAGATACCTAGTACAGAGAGGCACTTTGAAGTTGCAATACATCAATACAGATGAACAGATTGCAGATATTTTGACCAAGCCTCTAACAACAAAGAAGTTTGTGTACTTTCATGAAAAGTTTGGCATGGTAGATAATACCTCTCTTGCTAAGAGGGAGTGTTGATTTTTCCTAAGCAGCATAGATATCCATTCTCTTGGAGAATGGAGGCACCTGGTTAGTTACCAGGAACTTGAACCAATCTAGTACTATGGGAATCAGCCTAAAGTTGAGTCTCCAGTCTTTGAATGGAAGAACCTGGTTAGTTACTTAGAATATTGAACCAGTATAGGACTGGAGGATTGAGCCTCGAGTTGAGGGGGAATTCTTTGAATGGAGGCACTTGGTTAATTACCGGGAAATTGAACCAATATAGTACTGGTGGATTCATCCTAGAGCTAAGTGTAAATTATTTGAATGGAGGAACCTAGTTAGTTACCAGGAATTTGGACCAGTCTAGGACCGAGGGACTCAGCCTAGGGCTGAGGGCCTTTCTCTGGGAGAATGGAGGTGCTTGGTTAGTTACCAAGTAATTGAAATTGAGTCAATTGATGCATCTTAGGGATGATTCACCTAGTCAGTTACCAAGTTATCACTATAAGAACTAGATTGGGTCTAGTTATGTGGTGCACTCATATCCTTGATCTATGGGCTATGTGACCCTCTCTAGGGATTAGGTACCCTTGGTTAGGACACCTAGTACCTGATCTTGGTGGCACAAGGAGTTCAAGGTAAAATAATTAGTAATCATCCATGTTTATGATGTTGTACTTTGAGTGTGCATGAAGGACCCTTATGACCACTTTCCTTGACTATAAAACACTTAAAGTACCTACTTTCCCTATGCCTTGGTCCATGAGGAAGACTAAGAGGCTAAATTCAAAATACAAAAAGACTTATTGTACCACAATAAGTCTAAGTAAAAATACAAAGGAGGTCTCTAGTATGTTTTATGCCCTAGCATGGCGGCTTAGATATCTAGGTAATCCTTTTACATTACACCCACTGCTAGGTTTTTCACCATGCTCCTCATGGCATCAACAACAACAAAAGATCAGATCTAGGGAAACCATCTTCCACATCTAGGGTAGCTCTCTCCTCCATCTGGGAAGCCAATTTCTCCTTAGGGGAGCCTATTTCTCTTCACGGGAAGCCTACTCTTCATCATAGGAAGATACATGGAAATTCGAGCAGACCTTGGGCAACCCTAATTCAACCTTGGGATGCCACAAAACAAATCGGGTAGTAGTAAAAAGGCTCTGGCGACAGCTGAGGAAACTCAGGAAATAGTATACCAGGTATGTGTAGCTCCGAAAAGAATCCAGGAAGCCCAAAATAGATATGGGAAACCTATAATAGGTCTAAGGATCCCTCATCATGAATCCAGGAAACATCCAAACAACAACATGTATTCTTGGGTAGCAGGGGTAGTAGGGGAGAAAGTTTGGGCAATAGAAAAAGACACTCAGATGGCAGACTTTAGTATACAATTTTTGGGCAGTTGGTCTTCTTCCTCCACATGGAAAGTTTTGGTCAAGCCTACTAGGGTTTGAAATTGTTGTTCAGTCCTGCTAGGGTTTGATAAATTTGGGAAAAACATTCATCTCAGAATTCTGATGTTTTTCTTATTGATGTTACAAACTCAGTCATCTCATTTAGGGGATGAATTACTAATGCTTTTGGGGTTTTTGTCCTTTACAGGTTTCCCCATGAAAACATATGGTGTTCATTTGTGTTGATGCTTGATTATCTACTGCACTTGTCTTATTGTTATCTATATTATAGTTTGTAAAATTAAAGAATATGTGCACATGATAAAATTCAACAATGGAGACGAGGTCCTTGATAACAAGGATAGAAACATGATTGAGTGGTTATTGTTTCTATTTCTATATCCTAGTGGTTGTATATCACTCTCATGCACATGCTCATTGCTCATTGTATTTTTCATTAATTCTATTGAGATCATCCATGTAATGAGGGAAACAACCTAACCAGCCAAATGCTTGATGAAATTGGTCTACTCCCTGGCCTTGAATAGTTTGACCTCTACAAAAATAGAGCATATACAAAGCATTTACAAAGGAAAGAGAGATTTACCTTTTGTCCTCCTGATCCTTTCACCCTTCAAAGGAAAAAATTGGCAAGTATCTCAATCCTCCTACATTAAAACCATCAGATCCTCCTTCATGCTCATTTTATAACATTCCACCTTTAATATTTCTGGTAGGCCAAGATTCCATTGTAATAGGCAGTGATTTGAGCACGTTGAGTACATTGACAATTCCTAAATAGAAATGAGCTTCAATTTCTTTAGCTTCAACTTCAATCCTTTTCCTTGATAGAGCATGAACAATAAACAACTTCAGATTTCTACGTCTTCAACTTGAATCCTTTTCCTTGACAGATCAATAACAAAACGCTTAAAAGATTGAGCAAATATTACAATAATACTTGTTTTTTAATGTACACATATGAGGTTTCTAGTCATGGACATGCAAATCTTTGCATTTCGAGTGTCCCTGAACTCCAAAAAAAAAAAAAAATAGATGAAGGATTTTGCAATTTTATGCCAAAATAAAGTCTCATTAGCAATAACTTCATGGCGTTCCTAATATTGCAATTAATGTTCAATCTACAGTAGATATTCTTATTCACGTAGGAATATTTAGAAGTGGAGCGTTGTCCAAATAACCCATTACACCAATCGACCTTCAGGAGTTTCAGGGGAGAGGTGTTTAGTACTCAGTGACAATTTCCGTATGTCTTTCCTTGTCTCGAAAGACTGGGCTTGCTGACTTGAATCACAAATAGACTCAATTTATCTCAAATTAGCTACTACCGATTAAAAACATAGAAGATGTAATTTTGGTTCAAAACAATTTAGACTCATCAAAATCAACACCCATCAACCCACCTACCGAAGTTTACTTCCCTATCCATCCCATTCACATAAAAAATTCCAAGAATTTAGATATAGAGAGAAGGGAAAAAATCACATCCAAAACAATCTGAAAAAAGATCACAAAAAACTGATGAATCTCATAAGCTTGCTTTACAGTTTACAAATTCTCAGCAGCCAAACTAAGGAAAGTGAACAAATATCATCAAACATTCATCAATTGCACAAATAAGGGTCAATGGACGTGAAAATACTGTGAAATAATGACACGTAGCCTACAACATCACTATGATCACGACTGAAGCCTGCCCATTCGTGGGAACCTCTCTCAAATGTGTAACTAAAATGGCTTCCAGAACCAAACAGATTGTTGTCTGGAGGGCCAAACAAAACCTCGAATGAAGATAGAGATGAATAGCCAGTCATTTTGACCAATTTTAGCACCCATCTAAGATTTTGGGTTTTTGGGGGCAGGAATTCAAAGAAAACTAAAGTTAAGGGTTACGTGTCACACCTCTAAGAATTCATTTAAGTTAGGTTTTAATTATTAAGGAGAATGAAAAATTAAAAATGAGAACATTAAAGTGTAAAAATTTTAAAACTTTAAATGTATTTATATATGTCATTAAAAAATGGTGATGACAATAGTACTATCCATCAAGTAAAATTTTCTTATCTTCGCTATTTATCTATGTAAAAACTCTATCATTTTATGTAGTTTATATCCTCTTTCTACACAGATCAATCTCCTATATGTTAATTTTTTTTCCTAAGTTCATTTATTTTTATATTTTTTTCATGTTTACGATGTTGGAACTATGAAAACAACTATAAATAGGGATTGTTGTAGATTTACATCATCACTTTTAAGTGTCTATTACTATTTATAAATGGTATGTTGAACCCTTCCCATGGTAGTAGCTCTTTGAAAACCAAAAATTCCACTATCTATTTAATTGAGCATTCTTCTTGGCATCACTATCTATGGCTATGCTTCGACATCTCTTTAATGTATTATCTATTTTTCCATAGGTGTTGCAATGACCCTTTATTCCACTAATCTTTAGTAAAAACACAATTAGTATCCCCTTAAGCCACAATCCCAGAAAACCAACCTCTACATAAAAAATGGTGTGGGAATTCCTTATAAACCATGTTGGTATAAAAAGTCATCATGTATATGGTACAATTCACAACACACATAGGAAAAAAAATT
>LPNX010917942.1:127680-137810 GCA_001517045.1 Pseudotsuga menziesii | reverse complement strand
AGAACTTGGATTTTAACACTAAACCATGGCATGGTCCAAGAGAGTCATCTATGGTGTTACAAATTTTAAAATCCCAACCATATCACCTTGATTGCGAGGCAATGTAATTTGAACTTGAATTGACCTTACATTATTTCTATCAAATGTTGATGGATCCTCTTAGATACTTCTACAACTGATATTTCCAATCGAACAAATCACCCACCTTGATAATTCCTTTATTTAAAAGGAATTTGGCTAAGATGATTGTTGACTAATAAAGAATTCCCCTGAACGTGCCAAACCCCCTCCTGATCAATGAATAGGGTTCTATCTCAGAAAAAGGCACCGACTACACTTTCCTAGGGAACCATTGAGGGATCAAATCCCCTGCTAACTACCATAGAATTCCTTAGTACCTAGAGAAACCATTTCCCACTACCCTATAACCCAGTGGTAATTTCTGTGATATGAGAGTCTGACATGGCCGATCTACTAGCAAATCTCTTGTACACCACCGATATAGTGGGTTACAACTCCAACCATTATAGGCAATGCTTTGTAGTAGCATCATCATTATCCTAGTCATTGGAGTGCTTCATTGACATCAATGGCATAAATAGCGGTCTAATCGGATACATAGGATGTAATTTCTCCATCGCCTGTCCTCTCTGGAGCGTATCAAGAAACAAATCTTAGAGCTCAGAGAACATATTGACGAGAATAACCGAATCCCTAGGGACATTGGTTCATCTAGCCATGAAGACTTTGTACAAAGCATGGATTTTTCTCTTGAGAGATTGTGCAATCTGCATGGTTGGTAATGGAGGGAAGCTAGGGCTATCCAATATAAATTCCTTGTCACTGAAGTCATAACCCTGAGAGACGAGGACAAGGGTCTAGAGCATAAACCCAAGTGTGAATGTTAAAGCCATGAAGAGAACATAATTAGTGATTTTAAACTTGGCAGTGACTTCTAAAGTAGGAGTCATTGAGGGATCTATGATAATGGCAGAAATGGGAGGCCATGATACAGAATATTTGAACATATCGATCATGAGGAGATGTTTAAGGAAATCCATGGAACATCCAATGGCTTCCCACTATGCAAAAAATGGATCTTTTTCCTCTTTGATCTTCTCGTATGATGAAGATCGACAGATTTTGGCACAATGACATGATGGGATGGGATAAATCATTTCTCTCTTAAAGAAGTTCGACCTACCATGGTGGGTTCATAAACTTCAACCTTATTGGCAGTAGAAAAATGACTAGGAGGGAAAGGAGAAACCAACAGAGGCACAATAAAACCCAGCAGACATTCTAGGCACATGAAGAGGACACGGGGTAAGAAGGCAAGAGTACACATGGAAAAAATTGATTGGAGGGATTTATCACGATGGTGGATTTTAAAATCGGTGAATTAAGGTTTGTCTACAAAGGTGGTATATTGTGGTTGTAGGTGTCACATGCCCCAATTTGCAAAATAATTTAATGTTATTGAGGAACATTATGTTATATTTTATGCTAATTTTGTAACTGATGACCAAGTGGGGTCAAGGATAATTAATGTAATTCAGAATATTTTATTAATAAATAAATAAATGATGAGACAACAGCTTAGGGAAGCTGTTAAAAGAGTGTTAACTGGACACTTGGTGGAGGAGACTGGGTGGAGAGTATACTGACAAGTGGCAGCATCCTCACACTACTTCTAAGTGTTGCAAGTGGAAAATTCCCTATATTTGTGGTCATGATTCCCAAGAAATTGGAATTGGAGTAGGTGGCTCATTAAGTAAAAACTGACCCAGAATACCTAGGCATTTGTTATAAAACTTCCCATTGAAGACAGCTGGGGCTGCTAATTCTGGAATTGTGATTCATTCAGGGTGAATGAAGTGCACATGAGAAATTTGATGGAGGGAACTTATTGAAGTGAGTTTGAGGGGTTAAATGCCAAGAACTGAACTTATGCAGTTGTTAGGCTGAAGTTCTTACTGCTGTGAGCAGGTTTGGAT
This sequence comes from Pseudotsuga menziesii, assembly GCA_001517045.1. Taxonomy (NCBI): domain Eukaryota; kingdom Viridiplantae; phylum Streptophyta; class Pinopsida; order Pinales; family Pinaceae; genus Pseudotsuga; species Pseudotsuga menziesii. The sequence continues at coordinate 135,813 of LPNX010917942.1, read as the reverse complement.
TACTGCTGTAGTTTGACCCGTCAGGTGACAGAAAGTCTTAAGGATACATCCTTCACCCAGTACTCTACCAGGAGGACTAGGAAAGAGGCTCGAGGGTCCTGAGGAAGTGCATACTAAACTTTCTCCAAGAGTTGGTTGGGAGGAACAGCCTCCTTAAGCTGTTGTCACCTCATCATTTGACAGGTTTTTATCTGTTCAGGTTATTTATAATTTACTTACTGTTTTTAGCAAATGTTACTAGTTTTTCAAAGATATACATGTTATTGTTTTGTTAGGGTTTATGCAAAAAAGAGCAGTGTGTATTGATAAAATTAGGGATATGTAGATCATGTTTAAAACAGTAGTATTATTGCTAAATGAAGAGTGAATAGAAAAAAAATTACCATACTATATTTTTCCATTCCTTGTATAGGTAGTACTCTAGTACAACTGGTTGATTAAGTAGAGGTGATGATTTATTTATCAAGTATGAATGAAAAATACAAATGATTACTTTTATAGTTTGTATGTGAGTCATTACAGAAATTAGCAGTATTTGCTCTATTTTATCTGTACTATATAATATAGGAAAAGAATAGAATATATATTAATGATTAGTAGTCATACTAATCACAGAACTATTAGTAGTACAAATAGTTATCACAAATATAATAAATACAGTTATTTAAATAAACATAGGAAAAGTAAATGAAATAGTACTTAGGGTTTGAATTTAGATATTACTCCATAGGTTCTTATAATAACTTATTCTAAGTTTATATTTTCATTCGTCATTAAAAACAAATGTTTTTACTGTAAACTTCAAAGATTCACTTAAGGTTATCGAAAGACAGGTTTTATCTTTACTTACGAAATTGCATAATCTTACTTTTAACAGAACCAAAAACATTCCGTAAAATCTATTTTATTACAGGACTATAGGATTTTCAAAATAATAACCTTTCTAAATGAAAGCAGAGTACTAAATTTACTCTTTAACACTGTAAAAACTTAATAGTAAAAATACCTATAAATCAATTATATTAAACGAATTTCTAGAATTTAATAACTCTGTACACAAGTTGATAGAACTAAATAAAACAAAGGTATTGCCTTGTGGCCTTTTATAACAATGGTTGAGGCTTAAGCCCGTATTAACATTTTATACAAGTTTTAAACAAAAATAACAATTTAAAACTTAAACCATTACAGCTTAAGCCAAGTTTGTAAAGAAACAATCTTTTTCATCTTCCAACTCGTAAAGGCTTTGTCAAGTAAACCCCAAGTTACGGCTACAATAGCCTTCAAAGTTCTTGCACATAATACCCTTTAGGGTTTTCTTTATAGAAACAAAATGACAAGAAGTAATCTAACAGTAAAGACCCAAGCTGAGTCCACAATCGGCAGCGAAGAATTTCCATCTTTCCAACCACCATGATATCAATACAGGAGAAACCCTCAGTGCAACCGGAGCTTACTAGGGTCTACATAATTGAAGTTTGAAAGAACGAGCTCATCTCCAACTTTCGTTTCAGTGAAAAGAACCTGCGCAGGGTAACCATTTTAATGGTTAAAAGTCTCTTAAAAGTAATTTCTAAATATCCTTCTTTAAAAGAAAAAAAGAAAAAAAAAGAATAGGTCATTACTTGCTAACGTTTCCAGTCTGCAGAAAGAGAGACTGCACAGCCTTTGAGTCAATTCGTAGGCACTTTGGAAAACATTGCCTTAGTAGCTTTTGCATCGTAACTTCTGAAACCCTAAGTCACAAATCCAAAGGAAAAATAAGCAACACCTAGCTAAAATGAAGAGAATTCATTTACAAAGCTCTATCTAGAGTTTCTATATCTTAAAAACCAACTCAATCCCTAAATCGATGAAGGTGCACAATTTTTACTCACGCAGTTTCTTCATAGTAGTCGTAGAACTCATAAAACTGGTATTTACTTGTCACAAGACCAAGCTCACAATGGAAATGGGAAACTGGAGGACAGCAACGAGTAATGGCATCCACGAGCTCCCAGCTCAGCCACACCAGACAAAGAAACCCTTGGCCTTTGCAAAATGAAGTTTAGGGAACACACAAGTCAACTTAACCAATGACTTTGCCACCTCCACGTGTCCTTCGAGATTTATCACTAGCGCGGGTAGAAGTTCTATAGTCACGATTGTAGTTTTAAATCTGTAATTAAAATCATTATATATCAAATCCTATAATCATTTAGTCAATGCAATTGCTATGTTTACCATTAATATTTTACCTTTGAAATATTTCAATACTTGGTATATTAACTAAAGGAATAATATATGGATACTTCTCAAGGGTTTTTATTTTATAAATTAAGTTATCTTACTAACTATGTTTGGTATAGTTATAAGACTTTTGTTGTATGTTAAACTATATAAGAAGGAGATCCTGTGGTTCCTTGAAGTACTCTTTTGTTTTGGTAAAAGTTGGAAAGTAAAATGACAGCTAGAACCCAAGCAATAATAAGAACTCTTATATGATGCAAACCAACTATCTTACCTTAAAGATTTTACTAAATCAACTTGTGGAAAAAAATATATAGTCTATAGTTAAAGGTGCCCCGGAAATTTAAGTGATTGATATAAGTAAAAAGAATTTCAAGATAAGAACTATAATAGTTAGAAGGAAAAATTTGTTCAACCAGGTTCACAACTCTTAATGCATTGGGTAGTTGGAGCTACAAGTATGTGAAATTCATAGACTTATATAATAGTCTTAAATAAATTTCTAACATCCATTTAATGAGTAAACAGCTAAGAGTCGAGATAGTTTTTGTTTATTTAATGTGAAAATTATTTAATTACAAACCCCAGGATAAGGGTAAAAGAGATTTAAGAGTTTTTAGAATTAAGTTTTCAGTAAAATAGGTTAGATTTATAGTTTATCAACCTAGAGTATTTTCTATCATATTATACAAAATATTCATAATTCTTACATTCAAAACTAGACTCCAAATGTTTGACTGATCTAAACAAAAAGTATGAGTATTATAAATTCTTCTTAAATGAACTCTAGATCAAATTTGCTATAAATTTAAAAACACAAGTACTCTTGGAATTAATTGTAATAAACCAGTAACTTGACTTATTTTGTATAGTACTTTGATCATGTTTTTACACCCATGCAGATGCAGTTTGTTATAAATATAATTACGGAATTTCGACAGCAAATTTAAGATCAACATTACGTCTTATGGAGACAAGCTGCATTTAAACATTCTAAGGCTAGCATCATAACATGCTAGAGAAGTATCTTCTTGACTTGAATATAAATATTATTATTTTACTAGAACTTATGCTTACCTGTAAAACCCTATAAAGAACCATCAGTCCCACTGTGTTAGCTTAAAGCTAAGTAATCCCCTATCACACATACGAGATTTTCCCTACTTGACAAAAGAAATCAACAGTATACCTAGCATTAGTAGAATACAAGTTTCTTTCTACTTTCTGGAACAAAATTACAACTGCTAAGTTGAAAACAACACTAACACAGCTTTCAAAGTTAAGCCTATAGATTATACAAAAACGTATAAAGAAGTAAATCTTTGTTTCTCTTACAAACTGTTTTATTATCTATTAATAGTTAGTGGTACTTTAGCGATAACATTTGACATTTTATGTCACATGAAAAATTTTAAATTTTTATGAATTTTTGAGTTATTACATGTGGTATCAGAGCACAAGGTTCAAATACTAGGCCTGAATGTAGCTCAACTTGCTTATGTGGAACAGTAAATTTAAACAAACCTACATGAAAATTCGGGTAGACCTTGGGAAACCCTATTTCAACCTCGGGTAGCCACATAACAACTCAAGCAGCTGTAAAAATGCTCGGGAAATAGCAGAGGAAACTCGGGCAGTAGTATAACATGTCTAGGTAGCTCATAAAATAATCTAGGAAGCCCAGACTAGATATGGGAATCCTATAACAGGTCTAGGAAGCCCTCATCATGAATCTAGGCATCATGTGGACAATAACATGTATTCTCAGGGAGCTTGGGAAGTAGGGAATAAATCTAGGGTAGCAGGTCGGGCAATAGAAAAAGACACTTGAAAAACATAGAGAAAATCCAGGCAATAGACTATAGACTGCAATTTTTGGGTAGTTGGTCTTCTTCCTCCTATTATACAAAAATCCTATCACCATCATGTGATAAGACTCTTGACATACTTACTTTCCCTGAATCCTAGCTCTTGGAGTGGAAACCCATGCTAATTATCAATCTTTCATGAAAATTACCAGCACTGTGCTTTCCCTGTTGTCCAGGAGTGGTACCTTGTTCGCACCACCTATCCCTTGTTGTCCACAAGCGGTGCCACCGCTTATGGCCCTTAGTCCATAATTGTTTCTTACCAGAACCGCTCTATCATTGAAGGAGAAATGCAGTACCCTAGGTAAAAGGGGAAAAAGAGAAGTTTCTCAAGGCTTCTAGATGATAAGCCTTGTGTCCTCTTTTATCCCTATCATTGTGGGTCAGTTGAGCTCGAGATCCCTCGTCCTAGGATCTTAGAGGCCACCTCATCCACTAATATCTCAACCATCCCTATCCATTAAGCCTTACAAATACAAGCTCATATCCATGGTTGAAAGGGGGAAACTCTTAAGGTATTGTTATGTTGTTGGATTGATTACTTGGCCCAAGTCATTAGAGAGCATAGAGAGCTAGATTCATAGCTTATGGGAATGAGAGTGCTTGGTTTCATGGAGATGCATGTCAACACTAAGGCTTGGTTGTAAACTTCTCCATATTTTTATCTTAATGCAAGTTGATTTATGTCCCACATTATTGTTGTTGTTCGATTCCACATGTATGTTGTTAGATTTCTTAGTCACTAACATGGATCAGGAGATTATTTTCTGGCAGTTTTGATGTGTTTGCGTGTTTAAGCTTATTGCAGGTACACAGGGTTACTATCGAAGCATCACATTCCAGGTATCTACGGCGTCCAGGGAGAGTCTTCAACCTTTGTCCTTCATTTGTTCTGGATCTAAACCATTCAGACCAGTGGAACACCTTATTGTCCGAAGGAGGTGAAATATTCCAGCTAACAAATTTGGCGACTCCACTATGGAATAGATATATGTATCAATTGTTCTGATCTTCCTCAGTCTTCAACTCTTGTTTGAATCCAGGCTCTTTCTCCAACTCTCTTCAGTCATATTTGCTTTCTGACTTAGTCCATTTGGGTTTGAAACTTCCAGATCTGTTCATATCTGAGTCATTTCGATCTTTTATGCTCTGTTTCCATACTCAATCTAGCAATTTGTGCCTTGATCTACTCCTTTTCTGACTTGATCTATCGTTCTCTTTGTGTTTTGGTCTTCTACAAGGAACCGTGCCTATGCAGTGTACGAGGATCGGTGCCACCGCCTAAATAGAGTGGGCAGCATGTGGTGCCACCACCTGTAACCCGTTTGTGAGAAGCAGTGCTGGGATAGAACCGCCCTGTCAACACCAGAAAAGCGCGGTGCCCAGTAGGCATCATTCCAAGGCCCTTTTTTCTCATTTTTTTTGTAAAAATTTGAGTTGTGTTGCTTTTAGTTCTGCATTATCAGGCTTGTGTGACAGAATCTAATGCTTATGGCTTGAAAATTTTATGGTTTAATATTGATTTGATTGGGAAATTGAAAAGACAGATTAGGTTTTTTTATTGTTCATTCGCTTCTATGCTTGTTGGTTGTGTTTGCGAAAGGATTTTTTGTTGTCTAAAAATCTTAGGGTGTTAGTACGATCTATTTTCGTTTCTGTTATATAGACTAGAAGAAGAACACTAGATTAGCTTCTAGGTTTCATTTTTTATTTGCATAGTAAACTTCCTTTTCATTCCTTTAAAAAAGAAAGTTTTTGACTGAGACTAGGTTATCATCATTGTGTGTTGGACATTGGTTCTCTGATTGGCTTCATAAGCTTTCAGGGTCTTCATGTTCTTTCGTCTCGTATGCATCTAGAACTATCTCAATTAAAAAAAAATGGTAGTTTTAAGTTATATTTGCTCATGTTTTGAGAAAATTTAAAAAATAGAGTGCATTTGCATATAGTGTGCTTTTTGGTTTTTCTTTTATGAAAAGAAATTCTTCCCCTTCTCATTGCTTTCAAAAAAGAGAAATCGGTTTGGAAAAGCATTGCTTGTCTTTGATTTTTTGTTCAAGACTGTTGTGTGGAAGTCTTTTTTTGTTTTTGAAACAAAAGAAAATACTCTCTTTCCCTCCCGTAAGTAGGCATACTGAACGATAAAGTGAAATATTTTGCACAAGCATATTGCATGGTTTTACTTTTCTGTTAAAACATCATGCATTCACCTAACCATCCACTTTAAAATTAACGGTAGTTATAGGTTAAAATTTATGTAGCAATTGGAGTGATAGGTTAGAGACGTGTTCGGGCATCATTAAGAGTAGGAGATGTTGTTATTTGTCTGCATTACATCCCGGGACTCGCGCGGCTCTTCCATGTACCATCGGTATATCGAACAGCCTTTCACGTACCCTTGAGGTATATAGAAAGGTACTTCATGTACTCAATTGTATATCGGAAGGCCCCTTGTGTACGGTTATGTATTAGACAACACTACTACCGATTCGAGCTCCCACGTACCTTGAGTATATCGGGAGACCCCACTAGGATACCTTATCCATATGAGAAAAGCCCTTTGGTCGTCTTGCTTGGAGCCATACACCGAAAATAGCATTCAGGGAGATTACTATGCACATACCCTCGAGGTATATCGCGAGTGGCACCTTCTTGACAATCCTGGTGAGAGACCTAACTTTTTGAACCCCTCCTATCATTTTAAGTGTGCTTGTTTTGACCTATAGCTTGTGTAGGGAAATGTTTTGGTGTGTTTTCTAGATTTTCAGACCCTAGGTTAGATAGGAACTGTACAAACTGGTTGTGTTAATACAATCCAAAAGAGTACGGGGCTTGCTACCCAATTTTATTCCTGGTTGAGGAGAAAATCCAATGGAAGCTATCAACCAAGGAGCTGCTACTACCTCCCAAGTGGGAGATAATGTGGTTGCAGAAAGTGGAGTACCATATTCTTCACACTCGCCTCCCTTGGTCCAACAACCTTCTCGAGGATACACCTCATTCCATTCTCCCACGGAAGGTCATGTTGATGATACAACTTGTCTGGATTATGGTCCCAATGCTCCATTTTGGGATACCTCGATAGGACAGGCCATTGCCTCATTTGGCACCCGTTTAAACTCTTCTGAAGATGAAGAAAGGTACTTCACGTACTCGATTGTATATCGGAAGGCCCCTTGCGTACGGTTGTGTATTAGACAACACTACTACCAATTCGAGCTCCCACATACCTTGAGTATATCGGGAGACCCCACTAGGATACCTTATCCATATGAGAAAATCCCTTTGATTGTCTTGCTTGGAGCCATACACCGAAAACAGCATTCAGGGAGATTACTATGCACATACCCTCGAGGTATATCGCGAGTGGCACATTCTTGACAATCTTGGTGAGAGACCTGACTTTTTGAACCCCTCCTATCATTTTAAGTGTGCTTGTTTTGACCTATAGCTTGTGTAGGGAAATGTTTTGGTGTGTTTTCTAGATTTTCAGACCCTAGGTTAGATAGGAACTGTACAAACTGGCTGTGTTAAGACAATCCAGAAGAGTACAGGGCTTGCCACCCGATTTTATTCCTGGTTGAGGAGAAAATCCAATGGAAGCTATCGACCAAGGAGCTGCTACTACCTCCCAAGTGGGAGATAATGTGGTTGCAGAAAGTGGAGTACCATATTTTTCACACTCACCTCCCTTGGTCCAACAACCTTCTTGGGGATATACCTCATTCCATTCTCCCACGGAAGGTCATGTTGATGATACAACCTGTCTGGATTATGGTCCCAATGCTCCATTTTGGGATACCTCGATAGGACAGGCCATTGCCTCATTTGGCATCCTTTTAAACTCTTCTGAAGATGAAGAAGAACGTAGGCAATACCGTGCTACCATTCTCTGTGCACAGGATATTGATAAGCAAATAGATGAACTATTAGGACCGACACCATCACGTTCCACATCTGTTCCTATGGGATATCGTTCACTTTCCGATTCTATGAGACCCATTGAACCGATTAGAAATAATGTTGTATTCTGCAT
>LPNX010917942.1:61811-122025 GCA_001517045.1 Pseudotsuga menziesii | reverse complement strand
CCCTCGTCAATGCTTCCAACTGATGGGTTTGACAAAGTTTCGGGTGCTTTTACAGGCACAGGCACACAAGGAGTGGACTGTTGAAGGAAATTTCGTGTCTTTCTGGGAACCATAGGGGTCTTCAAAGGGCCATTTCCTCCACACTGTTTCCATTCATAATAAGCCTTCAGCGCCAAGATACAGTCAACAATCTTTGCAGTAGAAGTAGAACCCGGTTGCAAGCTTTCCTGCTCAAAAGTAGGCAACTTCATCACTTCAACAGCTACAAGAAAATTCTTGACATTTTCAAAATATTGATAGGCAGATAAAGACCGTCCTTCCTCCACATGATTTGCAACGACCTTGGACACTGCTCCCGGTTGAACCTTGTTGACAAGGTTACATAAAATGATCCCGTTTCTCAAGCAAGCACAAAACTCCTCCTCGGATGAGTTACACAGTATATCCAAAGACCCAACCATGCTCTTTACCCATGCTGCAGCTTCAAACCTTCTATTCGCTGCTTCCTTTGCTTTCAGTGAAGCCAATAGACCATCAGAGAGGCTTACTAGACCCTCAGAGAGGCTCTAACAATTCGATCCGCTGCCTTGTTCTACATTAGAAACCTGTGATTCCGTGGCAATCGTGAACATATTGTTTACAGAGACCAATGGGGAGGGACCCTGCTGGGAGTGGAATCTGATTCCAGAGACATTTGTTTTTTCTTCTTGCTCAGTAAATATCATCAGAAAACTGAAAACCCAAGAATGTAAGACAATGGGGTAGGTTTGGCCTTGTTTGCAAACTCAGTCAAACTCAGTCAGTGTTGTTCAGTAGGTAGGTGGGTATGCATACTTTCCTGCAAATACAGCAGCTTATCAATCAAAAGCACTCAACAAAAAGACTTCTTTTCGAAATGGGTATTCGCCAAGAGAAGATGGCTCAGAGATCAGATTTCCAAATAGGTAATAGCCAACAAAAGAATTGGAAGTATTGTGTTTGAGCTTAGGATGCTCAAATAGGAATACTTATATATAAACATTTTCAGCCAACCCTATTTCCTTAGCCGACGTGCAGTCTTGTGTTTGAATATCCCATATAGTATTGCTGATTTTCGATTCTTTTGCAGTGGTTGGCGTAGTTATAAAAACACTTGGTATTATCATCCCTTTGCTTGACAAGGCTGGAATCTTTATTAAGTACAAAGTTTCAAACTTTAGTTTTAGGTGTTGCAATCTGGTTTTCATGACGAGTTGAATCCTGGTTGATGGAGATTTTTCACTACAAGAGTATTGATTTATTTTTACTCTGTAAATTCTTTCTTCAGCAATGCGTTTGGTTCCTTGAGGAAAATATTTCATTTCTTGAGTTCAATGAATGTATAGGTGGTGAAACTTTATTGCAATTTTCTAGCTAATGCATCATGCTTCACATTTCTCCAACAACTAAGCAAGGCCATCTTCTATCATCCTATTTTGTTGTCAAAGTATTGGGAACATGATGCTCATAAACTCTATTGATTAAAACTCATGCTTATAATCTCTTCCAATGTTGTCATAATGATCTTCATAGAATTTTCCTTACTAATAGAATTCCCGGACATCAATTATAAACTTCCTCTTCATTGGAAATTACTCAAACTCTCCGTCTTTGGCTTGAGCTAAATGAAGTAACCCATATTTGACTTGAAAATGTCCAAACCCTTGAATGACACAAATGTTTTAAAATCAATTTCCTTATCTCTGGACCCCATAAAGAATCCCCTTGGTCTTAAGTCCTCCATATGTATATTCTCCAATTCTACAACAAGTTCCCATGATCCTCTACTCCAAAATAAGGAATTGCTCTTGTTTAGGATTCTATGGTTTATTATCTTGCACTTTTAAATTCATTGGTGGATTTTCCCTTTCCATAGAAACTCATAGAACTGCTTCAATAATCATTTCTCCTAAATGAACACAACTAAGTTTGACCTTATTGGTCTTTAGCGAACTACAAAAAATACTAGGACATGTTCCACAATATAAGGTGAGACTATGGAACCAAAAGAGATGTGAGGAATTTCTTCTTACATTCAAAGAAAGATTACAAACCATGCTTATACGCTACATCTAAAAGGAATTCATTAAGTGGTTTCTTTCAAACATGTTGGACTGCAAATTCATTAAGTGGTTTTTTTCAAACATGTTGGAGAGCTAATTCATTAAGTGGTTTCTTTCAAACATGTTGGAGTGCTAATTCATTAAGTGGTTTTTTTCAAACATGTTGGAGAGCTAATTCATTAAGTGGTTTCTTTCAAACATGTTGGAGTGGTAACCAACCTAGGCTACCAAAAAGTGTTTTGATCATAACATTTTAGTAAGATATCACACTAAAGTGATTTAAAAGGAAGAATGAAGTAAGTTCCTAGGGATATGTCCAATAAAAATAGGAAGAATGAAGTAAGTTCCTAGGGATATGTGGAGTAAAAATAGGTTTTGAAAGTGAGTTGAATTTCTACGTCAAAGATGCTAGGATACATTCTACCTTACAAAGCTCTTTACAATTTCATGCTTTGATCAATGGTGACTATTTTTGGCACAACCCTTTCATCAAAGGTTAGAATGGCATGCTTTAGTGGGATATGAAATTAGATTAGTAGATTTTCTTCAATATAAACATGTTTTTAAACTATTTAAATTGATATGCCAAATTTGCTAAGAAATATTCTAGAATGTTGATTTTTAATAGTGGAGATTTTAAAACAAGTAGTCGTTATTTTTGGCATAATTTTTATGTATGACATCAAAATGAAGTGATTCGATTAAGTAGAGGACTAGAATTTGAGGACAATATCCCCTCAAAATACTTTTTGAAATTTCTCCATTTCCCCCTCAAAATAAAACTATTATGCTAGGATACCGTCCAAATTATAGAGCTCTTTAGAATTTCATGCTTTCATCAATGGTGAGTATTTTTGGCACAACTCTTTCATCAACTGTTCTTTCTGAGGTGAAGAGTGCTCTTGAGTTTTTCCTCGATGATGGCCCATCTAACCAGAGCTCCATCAAGTCGCCAACAATTTCATCCAGTGAACAATCTGCTTCGACAGGTAACCATAATTGGAACTTTAGCTGCAATTATTAAGTTTATTATAAGGTACTTATTCTTTTTTTATTGATACTCCTTGCTTCCTGCGGACTTTGGAGGGACAAGGATGCTCGAAGGAGCCGACCGCTAGCCATTAATGCTCAGCGTCATGGTAAGAACTCCAACGTTTTAAGTTTATGATGGTTCTTGATTTAAATGATCAACATGCTTAATATTAACTGTAACTGGTTCATTTGCATGGTTTGGTGCTGGGAGGAAGGCAACAGGGTCACCTTCTCCGAGGCCCGCGTCTTCAAACACCTGTGTAAGCAGTCCTCGACCCTGGTTTGTTCTAATTTTTTTTTGACAATTTCTTCTAGCTTGTAAAAATTATACTAACCCCTTCCACTTCTTCTTTGCAGGACTCATGGGTAGGTTTGTGAGGTTTATTGGTGGTCGCAACCTCTAAGATAAGTGATTTTCTCTTTAGGTTTAAACTAGTTACTATTTATACTCGGAACCCCAAGCGGGTTAATCCATGAATGGGAACTATGTTGTAAAGAATCAATAATCGTTTTTATCTAAACCTTGATAGGGTTTCTGTAGGTTCCCTTGATGGGTCTTATTCTTGTGTAAAATATTCGATACAGTCTTTCATTTGGAAAAATATAGTGGAAGCCATTTAATAATGGTCTTACAGCCACTCAGTATTGATGTATTCTTTCTCTAAATTTAGAACATTTGGAAGGCGCCTTCAGCTGGGTGTTTAACCAATGTTGTGTGAAAATTAGATGTATAGATTGTTTATGTAGACTGTAATGAAACCCTCAGATTCCATCGTAGATGGTATTATGTCTATGAATAAGTAGCATCCTTTTTGTTTTAATTCAGTTTTGTAATTAGTTGTAAAGTATGTTGTGGATGAGTGTTGCGATAATAGCTTTGTAGAAAGACTTATAGTCATTTAAATTCATGTTTTAGTTACTCAACTTGTAACCTCTGTAGGATTCCACTGTTTATGATTCGCTGGTGGTATAAAAATAATAGTGATGACCACATAGCATGGACTTAAGGTCATCGTCTGTGCATTTTAAACCTTACGATTCTGATTATGCTACTCAATGTTTAAATGGTTTTGATACCATATACTTGCGAGACTTGATCTCGAATTCTTTGTAAGAGATGGGATCTAGTTAAAATAAGAATACGAGGCTCTTCCTATGTGTTGATTGCATTTTAATTAAATTGTATCTTGTTCTTTTTAAAAGTTATAATTGGAATATTTAATACATCATTTGGTAGCCATGATATGGACTTAGATGAACGTTAATTCTCTATCTTGATGAATAATGTGATGGCAGGTGTATCACATAGATTTCGATTGATTTTATATTGTTGATTTTCTGTTAGTAATTTGGAATCAAGGATATTTGATCTGATAATTTTAGATTAAAGTCTTTGAAGGGATTTGATCCCATGACTTGTATGTGATTTGGTGTATTTTATGAAGAATGACCCTTCAAGTCTGCTATATATTTTATTTGTATTATAACTAAGGATATTCAATGCATTACCTTGTTTTCTCGTTAATATGCAATAGTATAGGATTAGTATACCTGGGTTTTCTATTTACTCGGAAAGAGGTTGTGATTAGAAAGGGTATGTTTGTAAACAAAGGATCTGAGATCCTGCTATCTTCCTTCTATAAAGATATAAGGGAAAGATCCTGCAGTTCCTGTAATTATTTTTCTTAGTTTAATTAGACTTACGATGATAACATTGACTACTCCCATCAAGAATTCCAATAGATACCTAATACTCTGGATTAGTTTCTTTATAAATTATAATACTATTAAGAAGATTCCTAACTATATTATACTAGACATTACAGATATATATGATAATAACATTATAATTGAATACTGTTAACTTATATAAAGAAGTTAAATGAATTCTAAGTAAATGGATTTTATCTACACACCTAGAAAGAAAGAAAGAAAAAGATCTATACATATAACATAAATTGGAATTTATTTGTAATTTCAGTCACTAACTTTATTTCAAAATGTAGAATGTAAATATATCTAGCAAATGATGCCTATAGGAAATACACAGTCTAATATAGGTATCTTTGTGAAAACTAACTGAATTTACTCCATTAGCGCAAAATAAAAATATAACAACAATAGATTAGTCGAAAGCAAATAGAGTTGAGCTATTACAGATCTAGGGAAATATATTCTACAACATTAAAATGTGAAGTAGAAAACTTGGCACCAACAATGGGAAAACAAGAGTGGAGATGCCATTCCTCCCAACCAACTCCCATAGAATCCAAACTACTTGCTCCAGAACCCCTCGATCCTGTTAGCTGGACCACAAGAACAAAATCTCAATGCTCCATCTCTTGTATTACACAGATGTTTAATCCCTGTCCAATGCTAGCCTCCTATTTTTTATGGACATACTAATTTATAGTATTTTTCCTAGGACTTGGTCATTTATGAGCCTCTTTCTCTTTAGCACTCAATTAGGAATTGTGACCTGATTTTTGGGGATGATGCCTCCTACATCCTAAGTTCTCACTCAGTGTTTTTTTCCACTTCTCTTTTTCCTCTTGTGGGTTAGCAAACGATGTTTAACAACTATATCCACTCTTGTCCCCCTTCAACATATTTTATTAAATAAAATTGTTTTGATTACAAAATGTTGTATTCATGACTTTTATGTCAAAAATAATAAAAGAATAATAAAATAGTAATAAAGTATTTCCAACAGAATTAATAATAATAATTAATTCTAGGGTTGTTACTAGGTCCCTCCCAATTGTTAGCAATGGTTGAGTACCTTCCTCCTCCTCTAAGTCCGTCAATAATGGGATTTTAGCATCTGAGCTTGGTCTGGCTAGAGGATATAAGGTTATGTTTATGTTGGAAATTCCATCATAAATCATCATGGATCCTAATCTACGACTAATGCCTGCATCTGTTGTGGCCAGCCATGGTATTCCTAAGATTAATGGGTGTCCCCCCAGCTGTGACTTGGGTTGTAAAAAAAAGAATCCTGCAAGGTACTCCCATGAGTCTGTTAGCACTTAGAATCGCACCCAAGGTTGTGGAAGGTGGACCAAGAGGTAACAACATAACCAATTTAGGAAAGGGAGCTAGCTTCTTCGTTTCCATAGCTGTATCTCTGACAGATATATAATAAGGCCAGATACAAACATGAAATGAAATTCAAATTTTGTTGTGGTTGAAAACAGGGCAAGTGTTATACCATAATCCTATCACCGTCATGTGATAAGACTCTTGACATACCTACTTTCCCTGAATCCTAGCTCTTGGAGTGGAAACCCATGCTAATCATCAATCTTTCATGAAAATTCCCAACACCACACTTTCCCTGTTGTCCAGGAGCGGTACCTTATTCGCATTGCCTATCCCTTGTTTTCCACAAGTGGTGCCACCTCTTATGGCCCTTAGCCCATAAGTGTTTCTTATTGTTGATGTATATGTAACTTCGGAATGTATTTCACTTGTATTTCTTATATATTGTAACCCGATGTTTATTCCGGGATGTTCTTGAGTTATGTCATGCCCCAATGTTCCTATTGGGAAGGTCTATCATGTAAACAAGTCATGTCAAGTTATTGTGGGTAACCCTCCTATTGTCTAAGGGTTAAAGTCCCCGCAGTTCTAGGGCACTAGGGTTATTATACTCTCCTAGTGAGGTCGGCCCTAGTAGGGTTTTTGTCATGTCGGGATTAGTATAAATAGAGAGCTGGACTCTCTATTTATCACACAACTTATACACACTCAAGTGTAGCACATAGTTGAGGAAGGAGAAGACACTGGGTCTATACAAGAAGAAGGTTATTGCTGTCGGGAGATCACTTACTGTTTTGGGTTCTACTTTTGGTGTTGATTCTATCTCTGAGGAAGTTGTGGGGTTTTCACCATTTATGGTTTTCCCGAGGATAAACACTATGTTCATTATCTCTTGTGTTTGATTGTTGTGCTTGTTATTCTCTTAGTAAAGATCCTAGCATAATGCTAGCTTAATGATGAAATTCTAACATGGTATCAGAGCTAACCTGAGAAGAAGACACTGTGCAGCTATGGGAACTAGGGCTTCCTAGTTTGTGGATCTTCCTCCACAGATTTTTAGAAAAAGTAAGGTGGAATAACTCTCCTCCTTAGGGCGCATCTTTCTGTCGAAGCATAATCCAATTATGAGGTTTTTCAGTTTTGGACCCAACACTATTGCCGAAAATTAGGGATTTTCACAGAAGAGGAATTTTTTAATGAGCTTAGGCCTGGATTGATCTCCTCCCCAAAATCTAAGTTGGGGATGAATTTCAAGGCATTTGGGTGGATAGAACTCCGAAAAAGGAAAACCCTAATTTGTTACTGAACCGGCACTGCAAGATTTCAGATCCAAATCTAGATACGACATCTTGACCTGGTAAGATCTAAATCTTTTGTATTTCCATTTGAGGTTCTCAGTTTAATATGTTTCATCATACCAAGCTTGATGAAAAGCTTGAGGGAGCTGATAACTTTCAAGCCTGGAAGTATAGGATCCCCCTTGTCCTGGAAGAAAATGAGTTGGACTCCTATATTAATGAGGAGGTTCCAGTTCCAGAGGGAGATGAGGCTAAGGCCTTGCATAAGAATAAATTTGTTATGGCAAAGAGAATCATTGCTGATTCTATCAAGGATCATCTCATACCACAGGCGTCCTCCCTCAAGACACCTAAAGCTATGTTTGATGCCCTAACCAAATTGTTTGAAGGGAAGAACATAAACAGGAAGATGACTCTAAGAAACCAATTGAAGAATGTGAAGATTCAGAATGTTGAGATTATTCAGTCTTACTTTACAAGGGTTTCTCATATCAAGGAGAAGCTGGAAGTAGTAGATGAATAAGTGGAAAATGCAGAGATTGTGATGACCACCTTGAATGGTCTCCCTATATCATGGGACTCTTTCATTCAAGGAATCTATGCCAAAAACAAGTTAGTCAACTTCAGCAGACTGTGGGAAGAATGCTCTCAAGAAGAAGCTCAAATAGAAGCTTGAGAAGAGAAGATGGGAAGTGAAAATCAAGCTCTCACAGTTCACTCCAAGAAAAACAGAAGGAGCCATTATCACTCCAAAGGCAAGATCTCACACTCAAGAGAAGATCTAAATACTATTAGATGTTACACATGTGATGAGAAAGGTCACATATCCAGATTCTGCCCTAACAAAAGAAACCTAAAGAAGAAGGGAAACAAGAGAAGACATCATGCCCATGCTATAGTTGATGATGAACCTTCCACAAAGAGAATTAGACAAGAAAGTGATGATTCTTCAAATGAGGAAGAATATGTACTGATCTCCGCTCTCATGGGAATTGTTTCACATGGAAGCAATGATTGGGTCATAGACAGTGGTGCTTCCAAGCACATGACGGGATTCAAAGAATCATTTGTGAAGCTATCTGAACATGAGTCACTTCACAAGGTGAAACTTGGGGATGAATACCAATATCCAATAAAATGTAGTGGTTAATCCTCCTATAAACTAGACTCAGGAAAGTCTTTGAAGATGAAGAATGTATTATTTGTTCCAGGACTAAAGAAAAACCTTCTCTCCGGGACTAAAGAAAAACCTTCTCTTCATATCTGCATTGGATGCAAAAGGAATGAGGTTTGCTTTTGTAGATGGCCAAGTTCTTATGTGGCCAAAGGGAAATACTTTTGATGATGCAATAGTGATTGGAGAACAAGAAAGAGGTCTATACAAGTTGAAGGGACAACCACATCAAGCTTTTGTTCATGACACAGTAGAACCAAATGAACTTTGGCATAGAAGGCTTGCACATGTGCATTACAGAGCACTACGACTTGCAAGCAAAGTTGTTGAAGGTCTAATAGAAATTCAAGCAAAACATGAAGGCGTCTGCAAAGGATGTGCGAAAGGAAAGAACACAAAGAAGAAATTTCCAAGTAGCGAAAGCAAAACAAAAGGAATCTTGGAAATTATCCACTCCGATGTATGCGGACCACTGTCATCAACCTCACTAAGCGGGTATGTGTACTATGTCTCTTTTATTGATGACTTTTCTAGGAAGACATGGATTTACTTCATGAAGAATAAAGATGAAGTGTTCAGCAAGTTCAAGGAATTCAAATCCTTGATCGAGAACCATACTGAAAAGAAGATCAAGACTTTTCGATCAGACAATGGTGGAGAATTCACTTCAAATGAGTTCAAGGAACTATGTAAAGACTCAAGGATTAAGAGGGAGTTGTCTACTCGTTATAATCCACAACATAATGGGATTGCAGAGAGGAAGAATAGAACTATCATGGAAGTTGTAAGAGCTATGCTTCATGATCAAGATCTTCCTATGCATATTTGGGCAGAAGCATCCAGACTGTAGTGTATGTACAGAACTGTAGTACACACAGAGTACTCGAGAACAAGACTTTTGAAGAAGTCTTCTTCGGCAAGAAACCAAAATTCATCCATCTCAGAATATTTGGTTGTCCTGTGTACATACACATTCCAAAAGAGAAGAGAACAAAATTATATCCTTCAGGAAAGAAGGGTATATTTGTGGGCTACTATGAAAGCTCGAAGGCTTACAAAATATACCTCCCAGGGTTCAAGAAGATTGACATCAGCAGGGATGTAACATTTGATGAAGATTCATCCTACATCAAATCCAGAAAGAAACCTGCTAAAGAACCTAAAGAAGCTGAAGCTCCCAGAATTCATGACACAATCATGAACGAAGAAACTCAAGAAGAAGATCAAGAATTTGAAGAACCACAAAGACCTATAGATCCACCACAGGAGAAGAATCCTCACAAGAGGAAACCTGCTTGGGTACGAGATATTATCCAAGGTGTGGAAAGATATGGGGTTCTAGAAGAGAATCTTAGAGAAAGAAATAGAACCAGATCATGTTCCAGTTATGTACCTTTACTATGTGACTTTATTGATAAAGAACCTTCCGAGTATGAAGAAGCGGCAAAACGGAAAGAATGGAAGGATGTGATGATCGAAGAGTATCAATCGATCATGAAGAATGATGTTTGGGATGTTGTCCCAAGACCAGAAGGGAAGTCAGTTGTAACTTCCAAGTGAATCTACAAGATCAAGCATGCTGCAGATGGTAGCATTGAGAAGTATAAGGCAAGATTTGTGGCTCGGGGTTTCTCTCAGAAAGAAGGAATAGACTATGAAGAAACCTTTGCACCTGTAGCCAGGTACACTTCCATTAGATCGGTACTTTCTTTGGCTGCAATGATGAAATGGAAGATACACCAAATGGATGTCAAGACTGCCTTCTTGAATGGTGTAGTAGAATAGGAAGTGTATGTGGAGCAGCCACTCGGTTTTGAGACATATGACAGGGAGTCTCATGTGTTTAGATTGAAGAAATCCCTGTATGGTTTGAAACAAGCACCCAGGACATGGTACGACAGAATTGATAGCTTTCTATCCAGTTTGGGCTTTACCAAGAGTAAAGAAGATTCCAACCTTTACTACAACGTGGAAGATGGCAACCTGGTGATGCTTCTACTATATGTAGATTATCTATTCGTGACAGGTGTGGATGGGTTGATTGCCGATACAAAGTGAAAGCTTGCTGCTGAGTTCGAAATGAAGGACTTGGGTATGATGCATTATTTTATAGGTATGGAGGTGTGGCAGACTACAGATGGAATCTTCCTTGGACAAGGGAAGTATGCAGTAGAGATCCTGAAGAGATTTGGGATGATGGACTGCAAGGCATTAACCACACCTATGGCATCAAACCTGAAGCTATTGAGTGATGCTTCATCAGAGACAGTTGATGCCATGATGTATTGTCAGATTATTGGGTCCTTGATGTACCTGACGAACACGAGACCATATATTTTCTTTCCTGTGAACACCTTGAGCCAATACTTGATAGATCCGAGACATGTTCACTTGACTGCTGCAAAGCATATTTTGAGGTACCTAAAAGGTACAGTTGTTTATGGGCTCAAGTATAAGGCTGATCAAAATATTAACCTAGAGGGTTATGTTGATTCAGATTGGGTAGGCAGTGCCATCAATAGGAAGAGCACTTCAGGGTGTTGCTTCAGTATGGTATCAGGTGTGATCTCGTGGTTTAGCAAGAAGCAATCCTGTGTGACACTGATTACAGCTGAAGCAGAGTATGTTGCAGCCTGTTTAGCTAGTTGTGAGGCAGTGTGGCTAAGGAAGCTACTGTTTGATTTATTTGATCTCCAGTTAGATGCTACTTGTATATACTGTGACAACCAAAGTTGTGGAAAGTTGTTAGAGAATATAGTATTCCATGACAAGTCGAAGCATATCGAGATCAAGTATCACTATATCAGGGATATGGTGTAGAGAGGAGCAGTGAAGCTCCAGTATGTTGCTACTAATGAACAGATAGCTGATGTGTTGACTAAGCCATTGGCTAGGGTGAAGTTTGAATACTTCAGGGAGAAGCTTGGTGTTCTCCAAATCGAGATTCCTCCCAAGAGGAAGTGATGTGTCTGTGCTGATCCTTTCTGACATGGTGAGAGGATTGGTTCCTTCCATGGTCAGATATAAGTGTTGTTCCCTTCCTACATGGTGAGAGGATTGGTTCCTTCCATGGTCGGATGTAAGAGCTATGACATGGTGAGAAGATTGGTTCCTTCCATTGTCAAGTATATGTGTAGATGCCACATCCAGCATGAAAAAGGGTTGGCTCTGTGAAGACACATCTAGTATGAAAAAGGACTAGCTCTATCTAGATGCCACATCTAGCATGAAAAAGGGTTGGCTCTGTGAAGACACATCTAGTATGAAAAAGGACTAGCTCTATGTAGATGGCACATCCAGCATGAAAAAGGGCTGGCTCTGTTAAGACTCATCTAGTATGAAAAAGGACTATCTCTGAGTAGCTACCACATCTGGTATGAAAAAGGACCAGCTCTATGATGCCTCATCTGGTATGAAAAAGGACCAGCTCTGTGATGCCTCATCTAGTATGAAAAAGGACTAGCTCTGTGAAGACACATCTAGCATGAAAAAGGACTAGCTCTCAGTAGCTGCCACATCTGGTATGAAAAAGGACCAACTCTGTGATGCCTCATTTGGTATGAAAAAGGACCAGCTCTGTGATGCGACATCTAGTATGAAAAAGGACTAGCTCTGTGATGATACATCCAATATGAAAAAGGACTGGCTCTGTATAGGTTCCTATGATGAGAATAATTAAGAGATAGCACCTGTGATGATGACCCAATGATGATCCAGATCCAGTGATGATGATCTAGTAGTGATGATCCAGATCAAGTAATGATTCAAATCCAGTGATAATGTCCAGTGATGATCCAGATCTGATGATGAAGATGACTTGAAGATGAAGATGACTTGAAGATGAAGAAGACTTGAAGATGACGAGGACTTGAGGATGATCCAGAAGGTACATAGAAGAAGACTTGTGCTGAAAATTATGTCGAAAGAATACCTTCCTAGTTAAGAGGGAGTGTTGATGTATAAGTAACTTCGGAATGTATTTCACTTGTATTTCTTATATATTGTAACCCGATGTTTATTCCAGGATGTACTTGAGTTATGTCATGCCTCGATGTTCCTATCGGGAAGGTCTATCATGTAAACAAGTCATGTCAAGTTATTGTGGGTAACCCTCCTATTGTCTAAGGGTTAAAGTCCCCACAGTTTCGGGGTACTAGGGTTATTAGACTCTCCTAGTGAGGTCAGCGCTAGTAGGGTTTTTGTCATGTCGGGATTAGTATAAATAGAGAGTTGGACTCTCTATTTATCACAGAACTTATACACACTCAAGTGTAGCGTATAGTTGAGGAAGGAGAAGACACTAGGGCTAGACAAGAAGAAGGTTACTGCTGTTGGGAGATCACTTACTTTTTTGGGTTCTACTTTGGGTGTTGATTCTATCTCTGAGGAAGTTGCAGGGTTTTCACCATTTATGGTTTCCCTAATGATAAACACTATGTTCATTGTCTCTTATTTTTTATTGTTGTGCTTGTTATTCTCTCAGTAAAGATCCTAATATAATGCTAGCTTAATGATGAAATTCTAACACTTACCAGAACCGCTTTGTCATTGAGGGAGAAATGCGGTACCCTGGGTAAAAAGGGAAAAAGAGAAGTTTCTCAAGGCTTCTAGATGATAAGCCTTGTATCCTCCCTTATCCCTATCATTGTGGGTCAGTTGAGCTCGAGATCCCTCATCCTAGGATCCTAGAGGCCACCTCATCCACTAATCTCTCAACCATCCCTATCCATTGAGCCTTATAAATACAAGCTCATATCCATGGTTGAGGGGGGAACTCTTAAGGTATTTTTATGCTGTTGGATTGATTACTTGGCCCAAGTCATTAGAGAGCATAGAGAGCTAGAGTCGGAGCTTATGGGAATGAGAGTGCTTGGTTTCATGGAGATGCATGTAAACACTAAGGCTTGGTTGTAAACTTCTCCATATTTTTATCTTAATGCAAGTTGATTTCTGTCCCACATTATTGTTGTTGTTCAATTTCACATGTGTGTTGTTAGATTCCTTAGTCACTAACATGGATTAGTATATTATATTCTGGCAGTTTCGATGTGTTTGTGTGTTTAGGCTTATTGCAGGCACATAGGGTTAGTATCAAAGCATCACATTCCAGGTATCTATGGCGTCCAGGGAGAGTATTCAATATCTATCCTTCATTTTTTCTAGATCTGAACCATTCAGACCAGTGGAACACCTCACTGTTCGCAGGAGGTGAAATATTCCAGATAACAAATCTGGCAACCTCGTTGGGGAATACATATATGTATCAGTTGTTTTGATCTTCCTCATTCTTCAACTCTTGTCCGAATCCAGGCTCTTTCTCCAACTCTCTTCAGTCAGATATGATTTCTGACTTAGTCCATTTGGGTTTGAAACTTCCAGATCTATTTAGATCTAAGTCATTTCGATCTTTTATGCTCTGTTTCCATACTCAATCTAGCAGTTTTTTCCTTGATCTATTCCTTTTCTGACTTGATCTATTGTTCTCTTTGTGTTTTGGTATTCTACAGGGAACTGTGCCTATGCATTGTATGAGGAGCAGTGCCACCACCTGAATAGAGTGGGAAGCACGTGGTGCCACCACCTGTAACCTGTTGGCGAGAAGCAGCGTTCAGATAGAACCGCCCTGTCAACACCAAAGAAGTGCAGTGCCAAGTAGGCATCATTCCAAGGCCCTTCTTTCTCATTTTTTTTTGTAAAAATTTGAGTTGTGTTGCTTTCATTTCTGCATTGTCAGGCTTGTGTGAAAGAATATGATGCTTGTGGCTTGAAAATTTTATGGTTTAAGATTGATTTGATTGGGAAATTCAAAAGATAGATTAGGTTTTTGATTGTTCATCCGCTTCTATGCTTGTTGGTTGTGTTTGCGAAAGGATTTTTTGTTTTCTGAAAAGCTTAGGGTGTTAGTAAGATCTCTTTTCATTTCTTTTATATAGATTAGAAGAAGAACACTAGATTAGCTTCTAGGTTTCATTTCTTGTTTGCATAGTAAACTTATTTTTCCTTCCTTTAAAAAAGAAATTTTTTGACTGAGATTAGGTTATCATCATTGAGCGTTGGACATTGGTTCTCTGATTGGATTCACAAGATTTCAGGATCTTCATGTTCTTTCGTCTCTTATGCATCTAGAACTATCTCAATAAAAAAAAAATGGTAGTTTTAAGTTAGATTTGCTCATGTTTTGAGAAAATTGAAAAAATAGAGTGCATTTGCATATAGTGTGCTTTTTGGTTTTTCTTTTAGGAAAAGAGATTCTTCCCCTTCTCATTGCTTTCAAAAAAGAGAAATCAGTTTGGAAAATCATTGCTTGTCTTTGATTTTGTGTTCAAGACTGTTGTGTGGGAGTCTTTTTTGGTTTTTGAAACAAAAGAAAATACTCTCTTTCCCTCCCGTAAGTAGGCATACTGAACGGTAACGTGAAATATTTTGCACAAGCATATTGCATGGTTTTACTTTTCTGTCAAAACATCATGCATTCACCTAACCGTCCACTTTAAAATTAACGGTATTTATAGGTTAAAATTTACGTAGCAATTGGAGTGATAGGTTAGAGACGTGTTCGGGCATCATTAAGCGTAGGAGCTGTCGTTATTTATCTGCATTACATCTCGGGACTCGCGCAGTTCTTTCACATACTGTCGATATATCGAATGGCCTTTCATGTACCCTTGAGGTATATAGAAAGGTACTTCACATACTCAATTGTATATCGAAAGGCCCCTTGTGTATGGTTATGCAATAGATAGCACTACTACCGATTCGAGCTCCCACGTACCTTGAGTATATCGAGAGACCCCACTAGAATACCTTATCCATCTGAGAAAATCCCTTTAGCCATCTTGCTTGGAGCCATACACTAAAAACAGCATTCGGGGAGATTACTACGCATGTACCCTCAAGGTTTATCATGAGTGGCACCTTCTTAACAATCCTGGTGAGAGACCTGACTTTTTGAACCCCTCCTATCATTTTAAGTGTGCTTGCTTTAACCTATAGCTTGTGTAGGGAAATTTTTTGGTGTGTTTTCTAGATTTCCAGACCCTAGGTTAGATAAGAACTGTACAAACTAGCTCAGTTAAGATAGTCTAGAAGAGTACAGGGCTTGCCACCCGATTTTATTCCTGGTTCAGGAGAAAATCCAATGGAAGCTATCGACCAAGGAGCTGCTACTACCTCCCAAGTGGGAGATAATATGGTTGCAGAAAGTGGAGTACCATATTCTTCACACTTGCCTTCCTTGGTACAACAACCTTCTTGAGGAAATACCTCGTTCCATTCTCCCATGGAAGGTCATGTTGATGATACAACCCGTCTGGATTATGGTCCCAATGCTCCATTTTGGGATACCTCGATAGGACAGGCCATTGCCTCATTTGGAACCCGTTTAAAATCTTCTGAAGATGAAGAAGAACATAGGAAATACCATGCTACCATTCTCCATGCATAGGAGATTGATAATCAAATAGATGAACTATTAGTACCGACACCATCACGTTCCACATCTGTTCCTGTGGGATATCGTTCACTTGCCGATTCTATGAGACCCATTGAACCGATTATAGATCGTGCAGTAACACCACACAACCAAGGTCAAATTACCACCCCTATCACCTCTCATGTTATGTATGTTCCTAATCCTCCCAGGTCTTCTGCACCTGGGGCCCAACCATCAGTTCTCGTTTCTTCAATACCTTCTAGTGTCGTGGGGCAACCCCCAGCACGACCTACGTTATCTAGCACTAGAATTTTACCTAGTCAAGGGTAGACCTCTAACATAGAACCATCTACAATTTATGTCCCTCCCACCCATACTAATGTGGTTAATCCCCCATCCAGTTCGTGTCATCCCTTGGGGGAACAACCTGTAACCATTCAAACTCCTAGAGGTTATGGTTATCAAATACCTGTGGGTAATCATCCACCCAATCCTACAGGAATCCCTTATGTTGGAATTCCATACCCTAGTAACATTTTTATTCCATGGGGGAAACCCAACTGGTCTTACATACCAGCTATGGGAGGGATACCTATACATAATACGGGAGGTGCCAGAGAACCGCCTTATGGAGGTCCTCCCCCTGGGGGGCCTAATTGTCCTGCAGGATCTGACAACTTTCCTCCTTTTGGTCCTAGTGGTCCTAGTGGTCCTGGGGGGGCTGGTGGCTTTCCTCCTTATGGCTCTGGAGGGTCTGGTGGCCCTCCGCCTAATGGTTCCAGAGGCTCTGGACGTTTACCTCCTGGTGGCTCTGGAGGGTCTGGTGGTCCGCCTCCTAGTGGTCCTGGTGGTCCTAGTGGTCCCAGTGGTCCTGGTGGTCTCTTTGGCCCTGGTGTTCCTCCTCCTGGAGGCCCTAGTGGTCCTAGTGGTCCTGATCCCATAAATCAACCCCCTGCGGGTGAATGTTCTGGTAGTTATTTGTCACAGCAACCTGTTTTTTAGTCAACTTATGGTCCTACTAGTAATTATATGCCATATCAATATTACTTGTATGTGCAACCCAACCAACAGTTACCTTTCCTAGCCACTTTGGACTTACCTGACTTATCCAAGTTGATTAATGACCCCATTCGACACAATCCCTCGTGGCCTCCCATTCCGGTAAAGTTACCATCGTATATCCCAAAATTTGATGGGAAGCAGGGAGACGATCCAAAGAACCATGTTATGACATTCCATTTGTGGTGTTATTCAAATTCCCTCATGGATGACTCCGTTCGGTTACGACTCTTTCAGCGAACTTTGACCCGTACAGCTGCGAAGTGGTACATTGAACTCCAACAACATTTGTTTGTGGATTTTGGCTCGTTGGCAGCCGTGTTTCTTACACACTTTCAGCTCCTTATTCGTTATGAAACATGCACTGATATTTTAATTTCTCTATGACAGAACACCTCCACCCACATATCCGATCATATTCATGAGTGGAGAAGGCAGAGAAGGCTTATTAAGGTCCCTATCCCAGATCAGTTATTCGCTGATTGGTTCACTAAATCCTTGTTTCCTCCTATTGCCCAAGACGTGGCTATGGGCGGTGTCATTATTAAAGAGCAGGCTATTAGTCGGGCTCAGTACCTAGACTTGGTTTATTCCCAGTCTGGAACTCTTTATGACTTGATTCCTCAAGTTCCTCACCCTAGCACCGATCCTCCCGATCCACCAGCAGAAGTACCTGTTGATGGGATTGTTGGTTCAATCCAGTCCTCGTCAGTAGCAAAACCTACCAAGCAACCCCAAACTGCCACCCCTACTCCTTCAACTCCTAAGGTTTGCACCAAGGTCAATTCCATTCAAAGTAATCAAACCTTGGGTAATAATAAAAAGAAAGGTAAAAATAGAAATAAAAAATCGGGAAATCAACAGGAGACTCCAAGACCAACCAACACTGATAATGACAAAGGGAAAAGGAAGGAAAAATATCCCTGTCTGCTATGCGGAGGTGACCATTTTTCAAAGAAGTGTCCTCGTCGAGATGAAATCTCTCAGTTTCTGAAGTCTAATCCCACACCTGCAGTACTTACAAATCCTTTCCCCTCTCAACAACAACTGATAGACCACATATCTAATCAGGGTAACTCTAGTTCGTTAGAGGAAATTCATATGATGGCCTCAGATACCATCAATATGCAAACTCAAAGTCAGAATTATGAAAAACCCGCAAATAAGAAAGAAGATCATTCTTCTTCAGGGAAGGCTCCCTCTACTAGTTCTCCAGAATCCTCGTCTAGTGTCCCATTATCTATCGAGAAGCCTACTCTTCAAAAGGTTGTCTTTAATCCCAATGCCCGAGCTACTCAATTTTATAATGTGGTTGAAGATCTCACTCAGGCACCTTGTGCAATGTCTACCTTAGAGGTACTCCAAAGTTTCCCTACACAACGCAAAAACTTGTTGACAGCATTAGGAGCTTTAGACCCAGATAATACTAACTTGATTCATTTCAATGTTGAGAACTATAAGCCTAGATTATGTCATAAACTTGATTTTTAGATCATTACGAAAGTAGCAGGAAATAATTTTTTTTGAACGATACTAGATGAAGGAGCTTCGACCTCGATGTTGTCTCTAACTTGTTGGAAGGCTCTCAGCTCTCCCGAGCTTGTAACATCACCTACGACCCTCAAGGCCTTTGATGGATGGGGTTTCCAACCCCATGGTCTCATTACATCCCTAGCGGTCAAGCTGGGAGGAAAAACCATTTCCATTCAAGTAAAAGTGGTAGATACCCCTTTAGATTACAACCTCCTTCTAGGAAGAAATTGGTTCTATGCCATGACTGTTGTCGCCTCAACAGTATTTTGAACAGTCCAATTTCCGAATCTAGGGAGAATTGTTACTATTGATCAGCTTGATTTCTGTATGCTGGATGTTACTACCTCCATGGCTAATAACATCCCCATATTAGGCCAGTCCCCTCCTCCTTACCAGTCGATTGGGGTAGGCATGTTGAAGGATTCATCCCTTATGGGGATTTTTCCATCTACTCATCCTAGCACGAATACCACGACAGTCCATATAATTGACTCATTTGATTATGAGCCTAAGGGTAAACATGTTGTTGAATCCACCTTGTTGAGTCCACATGAAGCTATGTATGACACCATTCAAACCTTTTCCAATGATCACACTGATGACCTTCATCTAGTGGCTTCGGATCCTTACCATTTACCGTACTGGTTAGAGCCTTCTCTTCCTATTCTAGATTATCTCTTTGAGAATTTTCCTTTCGATGAGTCCATTATGGAGATCATGAATACGGATGACCCCATTTGGGAGGATCACCATCATAGATCCATGTTCCTCCCCAACACCAGTTCGGTTAGCCATGATTTTGCATCCTTGTTTCCTACTGATATTGTCAACAGACCCCAAAGTCCTATATTGTTGCAAGATACATATTCTGAAGGAAACCTTTGCAACATTACTTAGACGAACCCGATTGACATATTAGCCAAGCCTGATACTATCGAGCATGTTCATGTTGGGAAGAACTGCTCAGCAGATGAATCGAAATCATACAAGGCACTTTTTAAAGAATTCCGTGATATTTTTGCCTGGTCCTATGAAGAGATGCCGGGGATTGACCCATCCATTATGGGCCACGAGATTAAAAACTATCCCACGGCTAAACCAGTCAGGAAAAAACTAAGGCAATTCCATCCTCGGAAGGCCACAGTTATTAAAGCTGAAATTGAGAAACTTCTCAAAGATGGGTTTATTTATCTTGTACCCCTAACATAATGGGTATCGAACATTGTCCCTGTCAATAAAAAGCAGGGTACCATTAGAGTCTGTATCAACTTTAGGGATTTAAATAAAGCTTGTCCCAAGGACAACTTTCCTACCTCGCATATCAATTAGATTATCAACAACTGTGCTGGAAGTGTCATCTTTTCATTCATGGATGGCTTCTCTGGCTATAATCAGATTGAGATATTACCCTTCAATCAGCATAAGACAGCATTCATTTTCTCATGGTGAACCTTTGCATATAAGAAGTTACCTTTTGGCTTGAAAAATGCTGTATCCACATTCCGGCATGCAATGTCCTATGCGTTTCATGACATTAAACATATTGTTGAACCATACCTTGATGACCTCCCTGCTCATTCACAATGACGGGAGGACCACCCTGGTCATCTTAGAGACATATTCCTGAGATGACGTCATTATAATATACGGCTCAATCCACATAAATGTGTTTTTTGCGTTGAGGATGTCTACTAGGCTTTGTGGTATCCAAAGATGGCATCTAGATTAATCCTTTGAAGATTACCGCTATTTTAGATCTACCAGACCCAACTAACCTCCTTGAACTCCAAAGTTTGCAAGGGAAGGCAAACTTTCTCTACCGTTTCATGTGCAATTTCACAGAGAAAACGCAAGGTTATATGCGTCTCCTTAAGAAGAACACTCCATTCTTCTGGGATGACCAGGCCCAACGCACCTTTGATAGTCTTAAGCACCCTCTAACTCATTCACCAATGATACACCCCCAGATTATTCAAAGGAATTTCTCTTGTATATTGTTGCCTCCGCTACTACCATCGGCATGGTTTTAGTGCAAGACAATCTCCACGGTCAGGAGCACGTGATTTATTGCACTAGTAAGAATCTTATAAATTCTGAAACTCATTATTCACATGTAGAAAAGTTAGCATTGGCCATGGTCATTGCTATACAAAAGTTTCGTCACTACATTCTGCTCCGCACTACCACCGTATTGGTAGACCAGAACCCAATGTATTACATCCTCACTCGTCAGGTGCTCGGGGGCAAGTACTCCCATTGGATAGTCATCCTTTAGGAGTTTGATCTGGAGTTTGCCAAAGCCACATCAAAGAAATCCTTGGTCTTTGCCGAGCTTATGTGTGATCTTCCCTGTGCTTCGATGGAATCTGAGCCCGGTGATTCATTTTCATATGAATTCCCGTTCCTAATTAGCACTACTGATCCTTGGTATGGAGATTTGCTTATTTATCACCAAACACAATGATTTCAACCGCATTTATCCCATGATGATCACCATTGTATCCGTCACCATGTGAAATACTATCTCATTCTGAATGATACCTCATATAGATGTGGGATTGACTCTATTCTCCAGCGATGCCTCATCCATGAGGACGCTGAACATGTGTTGAATGATTGCCACTCTAGATCATGTGGCGGTCATTTATCTGGGATGGCTACAGCCCAAAAAATCCTTCGCACTGGCTATTTATGACCTTCTGTCTTCAAAGACTACCATGAGGCTGTTCAGAAATGGCCACCTTGTCAACACTTTTATCCTAAAAAGCACACCCATCCTGCTCCACTTCACCCCATCATTGTCGTTGGCCCATTCACCAAATGGGGGATTGACTTCATGCATTGTAAGCATACCTCAGCCGGGGGGCATGGTTACATCATTGTAGTCGTTGATTATTTCACAAAATGGGCTAAGGCCATGCCTACATATGCAGAAGATGGTAAGACTTCCACTCTCTTCTTGTTCAATCATATCATAGCTATATTTGGAGTTCTACAGTCCATTGTTACTGATCACGAATCTCATTTCCATAATCAAATGATGGAAGAACTAAGTGCCAAGATAGGTTTTCGCCATGAAAACTCTATGCCATATTATCCACAAGCTAATGGTCAAGTAGAGGCCATTAACAAAGTTTTAAAACCTATGCTGCATCGGATGGTTGGAGATCATAAATCCAACTGGCACCACGTTTTTTTCTTCACTCTTTGGGATTATCTAACTTCTATGAAAACAGCCACTGGTTTCACACCATTCCATCTTGTCTATGGACTCGAAGCTGTCTTACCGATCCAATGTCAGATTCCATCCTTACAACTTGCCGTTGAACTTCTCCCAGACACTTCCATAGAGGAAGAAAGATTTTTGTACTTGATTAACCTTGACGAGACTCAGAGAGATGCTGCCTTGGCTAATGAGGCACATAAGAAACGCATCAAGGCACAGTATGATAAATCCATCCAACCTAATTTTTTTAACGAGGGTCACCTAGTATTGACTTATGACCAGAGATATGACAAACTAGGGAAGGGTAAGTTCGAGTCCATGTGGTACAGACCTTTCATTATTTCTAAGGTGTTAGAGAAAGGAGCTTACGAGCTCGTTGATTATGATGGAATCCCTTTGGGGCAACCTCGCTATGGGTTGTACTTGAAAAGGTACTATGCTGAGGTCTTTCTTGGATAGTATCTTGTATATATGTATATTGATAGACTTTCAATGTGCTTTTAGTATTTTCAAGATGGTTTTGAGCTTAGTGCCTGCATCTGTTTATACCATGTTTTGGTCATGTAGATGGCTTTCTATGGCCTTACTAATGGTGCTTGCCGCCACACCTTGAATCTCGCCTTGGCTGCTTGGGTCCTCTATTCCCCAGCTGAATATTTGGTCAGTTTAGGAGTGATTTGTATAGTTCTCGCTACTAATATCATCGTCAAGTATGAAGCAATCATCGGTCTTCTAACTAAAGCTGCCTCCCAGGATGTTCGTGATCTAGTAGTCTTGATGGACTCACAACTCATGGTTTGCCATTTAAACCATGTTTACACCATTAGAAACCCAGTGCTCCTCTACCTCTTTCGGAGAGTACGTTTGCTAGAAATATCATTTGAAACCATTACTTATAGGCATATCCCTAGGGAACATAACATAGTTGCTAACTCATTAACTAATTACATCCTAGATTGGCATATTTCCCATTCATGACGTCAAAATCAAAGATGGTACATTGTAAATAAACATTCAAAGACACATAAAACTCATAGAAAATGCATTTGCCATTTGAAACATATAAACACCATGTAAAAGTCTGTATATATATATACGAAAAAGTTTACAAAAAATAGGTCCCGAGACCTCATCTGAAGCATGCAGGCTTTCAGGAAAAATCATCATACAAAATTCTGAAGCTGTCAGCTTTTAGTGCATCTCTCATACACTAGTGGTGCTCGTGATAGCACATCACTGCTCGAGCTACTCTACGTAGCAGCCTACTAAATTGACCCAGTGCTCCCGCTGTGGATCTCTGATATCTCATCGGGAGGTCATAAATGTCAGCATCTGGGATATCCAAGGTCAACCTCTCTAGGATTTCCTCTAACTCCTCGGTGATATCATCACCCCATGGTACGAAACGGGCTCCATCTCGCCTATCCAATGGAGATGCTCCTCTAGGTCGTGCTACTCCAACATCTGCATGAGAATATACAGGTCTCGTTACTTAGCATAAAAAATATAAAACATTAAAAAACATAAAAACATTTCATCCATTTTAGGGTTTCTTGCTTCTTACCGATGTCTCCCCACTGTCCTCTAGGTGGGAGTGGTAGGTCAAGATCTCCAGTGAATTCCATACCTGCGTAAGCATAATCCTCAACCATGAGGATCTGATCTCAGAGCCATCTGAAGAATGGATCACCAAACTTCACCTTTCCCCTACCTACTCATGTGCAAGCCATGACCTGGACCCACCTCAGCATACAGGGGTCCCGTGCTCTTAGACTCCAGAAGACCACCTGAGGTTTCATCTGTGGAACCCGCTCGAAGAAGAAGCAGGCTAAAATGGAACCAAATCCAAACTAATTTAGCTCTCCCTACCGACACTTAGTCAGCTGATATTTGAATATTGGAAGCATGGCTTCTACCCAGTTGAACACCGTGGGTGCCATGGCCTCTATGGCATACAACATGTGTGCCCTAGAATCCTGGTGCACACCCTGACTCCCGGCCACCCTCTGCATAGTAAAAAGGATGGTCTATAGGGGCCTATCTGTCACTGCACTAATGGGGATCTTCTTCCCTGATGTGCCCGTCCCTGGAGCACAGTGACTATCTATAAGCTCTCGAGTGGTAATATCCCCTCCATGGGAACCTGTCAATGAGATGGGGGCACCCCCTCTCGAGAGGCCAGTCAAGAAGTAGATGTCCTCTACTTCCACTGTAAGAATATGGGCACCCACCTCAAAGTACTGCTGCTTTGGATTCCACATCTACAGTATATGTTTTAGTAGCCGCTCATGTGACACCATTCTTGGGGTCCGAAAGAACTTCTGGAGCCCACAGTTCCGTAATGCGACAATACAACCCACATTTCTCTCAGCAAAAGCATCCTCATTGTCATGTGTTCTTTCTTTCCATATCACCGTGTTTTGAGCAACCTAGACCTGCCAAAAACAATAATGGCATGCATTAGAATCATCCCTAATCATTAAAAATCAAAAGAATGAATTTATATTGGCCATGCTATTAGTTTAAGTTCTACACAACCGGTACCGCCTGTGCATCGTTGGAGACAAGTGGTGGCACTGCCTGTCTACTATGTTATAGGTGTGGTTCTCGGGTGGTACCATGTATCCTGCAAGGGGTATCTGCGGTGCCCGCTTTTAAGGTTTTAGGGCTTTCCATATGAGCCCAAAACCCCACCAAAACTCAAAATAAACACTACGAAATGAAAGAATAGGGTGTTAGCTATTACCTGCAATTGACGATGCTAAAAATGGATGGTGGAAACTCCCAGTATCAACTGCTGAAGACCTGGCTAAGAAAATGCTCCAAGTGCTCTTTGCTATAGGTAAATAGTGAAATGGTTTGATTTTTACTATTTACATGACTTATATAGGCATGTTTAGGTCCAATGTACTATAGTTTTGATATAAAATCATGTTTTAGTCAAAGTTTGTCTATCGTAATCCATTAATGCTAATTATAAATGCATTTAACACTTGTTTCTGAGTCGATTGCAGGATAAGAGAACTATAGTAACAAGCTTTGAAAGTTTGTTTATGGATTTTTCACACTTTCATAAAATGGAAAAGGCCGATGAGCATTATTACGACACTTTGGTCATGCTCTTTAAAAACCTAGTATCAAAGGTCCGAGTCCATTTTAGTTTCTTTCCAGGCTCGTAAAAAATTGGCATTGTGTAAAGAAGCGTCATGGAGTCTTCTTTTCACCTCTTTTTCAAGCTCCTTAAACACGAAAAGGTCGTCGAGTCCATTTTCGATTCTTTCAAGGTTCATAAAATATGACATTGTGTAAAGAAACCTCATGGAGTTCTCTTTAAACTCTTTTCAGGCTCCCTAAATATGAAAAGTTTGTCGAGCGATCTTGTCTTCTTCATGCTCGTTAAAGTATTTGAAGAGTCGTCAGTCCAACAGTAGGTTATCTCTTTTTCGGTTCGAATAGAACTACTTAGGAAAAGGGAACACTCCAGCCAATCATGACTAGAAGAGTTCTCTAAGGTATGATTTTACAATTTTTCAGGCCTTAGAGACTAAATCATATGAAAAGGGACCCCTTTTGGAGCCTTCTTGCGTATTCATTCAGACTCTCTAAACATGAACGATACCAAGTTTTCTTTCAGTGGACTCGTTAAATTAAACATTGAGAGACCCGTTTTGGGAGCGAACCCCTCCTATCTCAAGTTCGTAAAACATATGAGTCTGGACTTGTCTTCTGACAAGCTATATCGAGTGTTTGTTACCCTCTTTGAACTCATAAAAATGAAAAGAGGCACTCATCGATCATGATGGGGGAAATGGGAAGGGAATCATTTTACAAATAATGGTAGTTGTTTGTTGTTACCTTTGAACATGGCACTTGTCAGCACATCATGTCAGTCAATTGGGTATTCAGCTGATCTCTGCGACGATCCACTTTCATGAGTCGTGTTAATCCTTTGAGTCTTTCAAAAGAATGCATTGTCCACTGTCACATTGTGTGTCTGTCCCGTTCAGTCATGTTTCCAAGTATTTTTGTCATGTCGCCCGATGTTCAAAGGGGGATTTGAAGAAGTTTTACCTCTACATTCCACACAGTCTTTGTGTCAGTAACTTTGAGTCAGTCATATGGTTACTACATTCACATCATTCTAGAACTATGTTTTGAGTTTCGTGTCGTCGATGTGGGACTCATCATGGCCCTCCTTCGACGAGACTTTTCCTGTTGACATCAGCTCATCATCCGGGAAATAGTCTTAGAAACAATATTTGGTACCTTGAGATCTATATGCCTTAATGATAGATTCTCTTACTCTTGACATAGGTTCACATCATTGACCTTTGATCGATAGAATCGACTGGGTGTTCGACACCAGGACATATATTCACACTCAGTAGATTGTACTAGGGTACCTTGGGAATCATTGACATCAATGGTGATCTCGCTCGCACTTGTTAACGGTTCACGTCATTGACCGGTAATAAAGTGGTTTCTACCATGTTCGACTTTAGATCATTGTAATCACATGGATAGAATCGTACTTTGTGGAAGACAAGACGAAGACCCTGGGTATTTGTTTAAAGCACTCATTGCTTTTCCTCGGGTTGCGATGGAGTTTTTATATCTAGCATGGATCCATATTTGTATGGTCGTGGCTATGCTCAAATTTGCGTCTGTATGACATAGATCTACATTGTATGTCTAGTAGCTATGTCCAAGTTTGAGTCCTCTATCAC
Source organism: Pseudotsuga menziesii (assembly GCA_001517045.1). Taxonomy (NCBI): domain Eukaryota; kingdom Viridiplantae; phylum Streptophyta; class Pinopsida; order Pinales; family Pinaceae; genus Pseudotsuga; species Pseudotsuga menziesii. Next base: position 95,421 of record LPNX010917942.1, on the reverse strand, counting down.
ATGGATCTACGCTATATTCTAGTAGCCATGCTTGTTTATTCCTCTCATGGATCTGCCTTGTATTGGTCTGTAGCCATGAGTTGGTTACATGTGTCTATGAGTCAACATACGGATGTACTACAAATTCCTACTTGACAACATGCTCTGATTGAGCTGACACTTTCACCTCGTAGCAACGACTTGTTCTCTCAAAGCTCTCATTTATCGTATCCCTCTAAGACTCATGCTTTGGGGGGCATCCTGTTATACCAAAATCCGGTCACCATCATGTGATAAGACTCTTGACATACCTACTTGCCCTGAATCCCAGCTCTTGGAGTGGAAACCCATGCTAATTATCAATCTTTCATGAAAATTCCCTGCACTACGCTTTCCCTATTGTCCAGGAGCGGTACCTTGTTCGCACCACCTATCCCTTGTTGTCCACAAGCAGTGCCACCACTTATGACCCTTAGTCCATAAGCATTTCTTACCAAAACGGCTCTGTCATTGAAGGAGAAACATGGTACCTTGGGTAAAAATGGAAAAAGAGAAGTTTCCCAAGGCTTCTAGATGATAATCCTCATGTCCTCCCTTATCCCTATCGTTGTGGGTCAGTTGAGCTCGAGATCCCTCATCCTAGGATCTTAGAGGCCACCTCATCCACTAATCTCTCAACCATACCTATCCATTGAGCCTAATAAATACAAGCTCGTATCCATGGTTGAGAGGGGGGAACTCCTAGGGTATTGTTATGCTGTTGGATTGATTACTTGGCCCAAGTCATTGGAGAGCATAGAGAGCTAGAGTCGGAGCTTATGGGGATGAGAGTGCTTGGTTTCATGGAGATGCATGTCAACACTAAGGCTTGGTTGTAAAATTCTCCATATTTTTATCTTAATGCAAGTTTATTTATGTCCCACATTATTGTTGTTGTTCGATTCCACATGTATTTTGTTATATTCCTTAGTCACTAACATGGATTAGTATATTATATTATGGTAGTTTCAATGTGTTTGCATGTTTAAGCTTATTGCAGGTACACAGGGTTACTATCGAAGCATCACATTCCAGGTATCTACAACGTCCAGGGAGAGTCTTCAACCTCTGTCCTTCATTTGTTCTAGATCTAAACCATTCAGACCAGTGGAACACCTTATTGTCCGCAGGAGGTGAAATATTCTAGCTAACACCTCCACGTGAAAAGTTTTGGTCAATCCTTCTAGGGTTTGAAATTATTGTTCAAGCCTATAGGGTTTTGATAAATTTGTGAAAAATATTAATCTCAAAATTCTAAGGTTTTTCTTGTTGATGCTACAAACTTAGTCATCTCATTTAAGGGATGAATTAATAATGCTTTGGGGGTTTTTGTCCTGTAAAGGTTTCCCCATGAAAACATCGGGTGTTCATTTGTGTTGATGCTTGATTATCTACTGCACTTATCTTATTGTTATCCATCTTATAGTCTACAAAATTAAATAATATATGCACATGCTAAAATTCAACATGGTATCAGAGCTTTGCATGTGAAGAATAGAGTAAGAGAGAAAATTGTTGTAATTCCTCTAGACCTTGGGACATTTTGTAGACTTAGATAATAGAATTGTGAAGTAGAGATGGCCACCAACACTTTCATACCAGAGGGATCAGCAAACTACGACTCTTGGAAAGATAGGATCATGACCATCCTAGAATAAAATGATCATGATGACCTCATTCTTAATGCCATAGAAGAACCTACAAGCAATGATGGAAGAGTTTCCTTTAAGAAGAAGAAATAAAATGCAAGGAGGATCATATATGACTCTCTAGAGGAAACCTTGATATCCACCATCAAAACATTGAAGACCGCCAAAGAATGCTTTGACACCTTGACAGATTTATATGAAACAAAGGCACCTATCCAGAAGAGAGTATTAAATAAAAGGCTTCATATGTTGAAGATGAATAAGGATGAAGGAGTTTCCCCCTTCTTCAAAAAGATTGCACAGGTAAGAGATCAAGTTTATGCTATTGGTGTACCTGTGGATGATGATGATCTTGTACATACTGTATTCGATGGTCTTCCCAATTCTTGGGAAACCTTTCTGGCAGTTGTAAGTGGACATAAAACTCAGCCAAAATTTGATAGGCTTTGACACAAATGTTTGGAAGAAGAAGGAAGAGTTCAAAGAAAACCAACTGGAACTAAGGAATGGACCCTTGCTCTTACAACTAAGACAATGAAGTTCAATAAGCCCTTCACTTAGAAAAAGAAGGAAAATAAGCCTCAAGGTAAACATTCAAATGCACCAAGTTTATAATGTTTTAATTGTCTTAAGATTGGACATTTTTCCAAGGATTGCAGGCATCCAAAGAGAAAGTTAAAAAGAATGTTTCAAGCTTCTGCAGCAGAATAAGAATGCTAAGACTACCAAAGAAGATGAACCAAGAAGGGAATACTACCTTATCTCTTCTGTTTCTGGATCTATCGCTAACAGTGCTAACTCTTGGTTAGTAGATAGTGGTTCTTCCATACATATGATACGTTTCCGTGAAGAACTCACCAGCTACAAAAAGAAGAAGTTCACTACTCAAGTAGAACTTAGGGATGACCCCACTTACAAGATTGAAGGAGTTGGCTCAACGTCACTTCAACTTGAATCAAAAACAGTTTTTCATGTTGAATACATTTTATATGTCCTTGGGTTGAAGAAGAACCTCCTATCTATTGTTGGCTTAGAATACAAAGGTTTCAAGGTTGTCTTCATGGACAATAAAGTCCTACTATGGTAAAAGAATGAGAAGATAAGATCGGATGAACTGATTAGATTTCACGAGCAAGGCCAGTACAAAGCTTCTGGAAAATCCACACAATCTTTGGTTCACAACACAGTTGACCCATGTGAGCTCACAGGGGGCTCACTCAATGAACTTGATCCATAGCACGATCGTTCGCAGGATATTAAAGAATATCCATAATTTCACTAAATATTGGAAAATGCCTCCTAAAATTGTATTGTTGAACCCCTCTCCCAATATACCTTTCCAATTAAGAAAGCCCCTAGTTTCATTAGATATTGTAGGTATTCATTTTTATGAACCCATTTTTAACACCCCCTTTCATATTATCAAGTTGTAACAAACAAGAGCCTTAGTGCATCTTAGTATAAGAAAACAAGACACTAAATAAATTAATAGTTTAATGCTAATAGTGATCCCACCTATTGTATATGAATCTGATCAATTTGTAGTGTTGGATAGTGGAAGACCTAGCAAAATAGTAATGAGGAAGGAAAAATACGTAAAAGGAAACCGAAACAAGATATCAATGTAACAAAGAATGTAAAAGATTCATAGTCCAATAATCAATGCAATGCTTAGAAAAGAAGAGAACTTGAACATATTTCACACAATAGATTTCCAATCTACCAATTTAATATCATGTAAATACAAATATAGCCATAGAGAGCTCATGTTTTTTATAATCTTAATAAAAATCTTTTTTAAATTTAAAACGGAAACCCTTTCGTGGATGGAATTCCATACATTTCATTGTATTTTATTTATTGAAACAAGATGCGAACAAACACTTGATTTCCGCTAAGAATAAACTACAACAAATATATAATATTGATTCGTGGGAAAAATGTATTAATTTTTTTAAAACAAGTGTAAAAAACTTGAAACAATTCATTGACCAAAAAATAACTCCTATTGAAATATATCCTATCCATTGTGCTAACTTTCGCTATCTTAATTCATCATCTTGTATACAATCACTTTTTAAATTTAACTTTACTTAATATTTACATAAAACTCTATTCAACATAAATATTAAATATTTTAAAAACAATATCATAAAACAAATATCAAAACATTATATTTGACATGCACACACATACTATATATATAACACAGTAATAACTAATATAAGAAAAATAGTAATACGGGCTCTAGTCGACGGTTATAAGCCATGCCAAGGGGAGCATGGATAATATTAATCTGATCCAAAACCTTTCGTAGTCCATGCTTGTTCTTCAAGAATAGGTCATCGAGAGGATTCAATGAGGAATTCTATAAGTCAAAACCTTGTGTGAGATATAGGAGGAATTGGTGGAAATAAAGATCTCAGCAGGCGGCCTCCAAATATATGAATAAGAAGATATATATATATATATATCCATCCCACAATTTGAATTTTATTCCTTATCCCTTCCAAATAAAATAACCCCCAATATTTATATTACTATGTCAAATTAAAAACCCCCCTTGGCCTTTTAATATAAGGCAATATGTTTTTGAGGGTTTTAAGAGTATTCAAACCCCCAATATGAATGGACATGATATGATATTGCCTTGCTAGTGAATCCCCCATGTGTGAGCTATGGAATCAGATGTTTGGACACCTCCACTATACAGCTCTTTCAGGCCTTCAAAATATGGTTACGTGTATGCCATAATTTTCTATTAAACAAGATGGTGTTTGTAAAGGTTGTGCTCTAGGTAAGAACACTAAGAAATCATTTTCCAGAAGAAATAATAGATCTAAAGGAGTCTTTCATTTGATTCATTCAGATATATGTGGGCCTATGTATTCACCCTCCTTGAGTGGGTTCTTGTACTATGTTTTGTTCATAGATGATCACTCATGAAAGTCCTGGATTTACTTTCTCAAAGTCAAGAGTGAAACTTTTGAAAAGCTCAAAGAGTTCAAGGATCTGATTGAAAATCAGGAAGGAGGTCAGATAATGGAGGTGAATATGAGTGTAATGAGTTTGATTATTTTTTCCAAGAAAAAAGAATCGAGATGGAGCTGACAGTGCCTTACAACCCTCAATAGAATGGGGTTGTAGAAAGGAATAATAGAATAATTTGTGAAGTTGCTAAAGCCATGTTGACTGGCCTTTATCTTCCTTTATCTATGGTCTAAAGCTGCATGTACTGTTGTGTACATTCAAAATAGAATCCCTCATCTCATTTTGGGGGAAAAGACTCTAGAAGAATTTTTTACCAGAAAGAAACCTATAGTTGACCACATGAGGATTTTTGGCACTCTTGTGTATATTCATGTACCAAAAGAAAAGAGGGATAAGCTTGAGCCCTCCGAAAATAACGGTATATTTGTTGGTTACAATGAAAGCTCAAAATCTTACCGCATCTATGTCCTTGGAAAAAGGTACATTAAAGTCAGTAGAGATGTAATATTCCATGAGGAAGCTATGTTTCGTCAAACAAAAGAGCTTCCCAAAAATGTTGAAGAATCCCCTTTTGAAATTCCAGATTCAAAAGTTCAGTGGAAGGAAGCATAATTTTAGCCTCAAATTCCAAATGTGCCTGAAGAATATGAAGGTCTATGTTGGGCTATAGGGCAGACCCGGGTTTTATACCTTTAACTTCACACCAACAAAAGACCCACAGAGTTGGCCCTTTCGGAAACAACCTGCGAACAGGTTGTAGTCTCACCCGAAACAGCTATGGGGTGCCGCAGAACCAGATTTCTGCAAGCAAAAGAGGGATATTACTGTACCTTTAGCTTTTAACAGATTATAAATATAAATCACAGAGCTTAACATTCACTTATTTAGCTTCGTAGTTAGATAAACAAACAGTGCCTTGCGCAACCCTTTACTGGGAATTCACAGCGAAGTTATTATCTAGCAGTGATCTTTACTTATCAGATATATAGATATAAATGCATGAAAGAACACAACATAAACAACACATAGAACCACGACACAAGATATAACATGGTTCACCCCTAGTGTAGGGGTTACGTCCACAGAACTGTGTTTTATTCAACTTTCTACAAAAACCACAGTTCTGATATGCGCACTTAGCTGCAGATCCCTTCAGTCCTCAAAGCTGCACACATAGCTACAGGCCTCTGCACACATAGCTGCAGATTTCCTTATCACCCAAAAACCCTCTGCGCACACAGTTGCAGAGTTCGTCCACGTACACAGCTGGGACTTAACCTTTTCTTAAAAAATTAGCCTTAGCTTCGCATTAATTACTTTTACATAAAAAGCCTAACCTCACTTATTTACAAGAGTGCCTATTTATAGAGCACACTATTACAAAACCATGGAATTAAACCATGGGCACCCCGAACCCTAAACCCTGGATTTAAACGATGGGTTTATTACAAAATAAGGTTTTTGACTTAGCCCCGACACCCCTAAGACTATTTAGAGCCGTAGCTCCACTTACAAGCTCCCAAAAACCCGCGGAGTTATCCATATTAAGGACCGTTAGGGTGCGTGCCCCAACGAGCCCCTAAGACTCACCAGTGTCCCGTCCCGGGACACTCTGTTGGTTTCTTGGCGGACAAAGCTTCTTTGTGAGGACGATGAACTAAGTATTTAGACTATGCATGATGTCATCAGCTGCATTCTCCTTTTCCAAAAACTCCTGCAGTACTACGGATGATGCTTCGCTAGCCTTTTCCTATGCGAATGCATCATATTCCTTCAGAATTTTGAACTGGCTATCCACCGCAGTACTTAATTCCAAAGCCTCACTGACAAGTGGCTGTATAGAGTTTTCCAACTCTATTACTTTCACCCTGCACGACTCAATTTCCTGCTGGAGTTCCTTGCTGCGCTTTACTTTGAGCATTTTCTCCATCGGTGGAAAATTCTTAATTTCTGCTTTTACGGCATCCAACTCTGCCTGTCGCTGCTTGATGGTTTCTTGCAGCTGTCCTATTTCTGCATGTTCTTGTAGGGTGGTCCAGGCCTCGACACTGTCTCCAAGCAACTTTGCTGCGCTACCCACAATATCTGAAATTTTCGCTGCGGATGCCTGAATTTCTGCGCGGCACTATTCTTTGACCTCATGTGGAGTTTCCGGAGGGATGCACAGTTGAAGCTCCGTGATCTGAGCCTCATGTGCTGCTTTGAGTTTCTCAATTTCACTATGAGACTGCTGTGCATAGTCTTTCAGCCTGACTAATCTTTGTTCTGGCTCTTCCACTAGCTACACGTCGAAGTCAGGAAGACTTCGACATGACTCATCCAAAACTCGGACTAGTGTAATCCACTTTCTTTTGGCATCCCTCTTTCTCTGCTCTGCTGCCTCTAGTTGCGTTGTGAAGCCCTACTGCTGACTTATGGCCTCTTCTAACTACATCTGCGAATATTGGTCTCGTGCCTGGATTTCTTTCGTAATTGCTAACTGACAGAGGTGTAGCTCTGTCATGGGCATCTTAGTGTAATCTATTCCAACCTTTATGCTCATCTCCGCACGCGGTGCTGCATTAGTGAATATGATGGCTGCACCTGACACTTTTCCTTTGTTATCTCTGGCCGGCCATTGCCTTAGGTCTGGCTGTGCACTGACTGTGGTGCTGCTGGCTGCAGTTCCAGGCACTAACTTTGCTGCTAAGTCCTTAAGCTCCGAGATGTGCTTGGCTACGCCGGTGATGGCATCCAGCTGTGCAGCGGCAAACTCTGACCATTGTCTAGTGAGGACTTCAGTGGATTTTGACAAAGCCTCATCAAGCTCCTCACTTGTCAAGCGAAGTGCTTCATCGATATTCTTATCCTTTGATTCCTTCACTTTCTTTTGTGACTGCGGTTTGTTTACTTCCTCTGCTTTTGGCGTATTGCGCTTATGCTACCTATTAGGGTCTGAGGTATTTTTGACCGAGTCTTCTTCTTCTTCTTCTTCATCTTCATTTCCACCATCTCCTCCCTGGTTGCTGTCAGTCTGCTGCGACTCAGTCTGTTTGTCACTGTCTTCGGGGGGGTCCTGCTACTATGTGTGATTGGGGCCTGTGCCCATATCGGTGACAGGGGGGACAGGAATATTAGGTTTTGTTCCTACGTCTTTTAACCATTATGCCGGCCACTGCTGTACTACCGCGAGGATGTCATCTTTAGTCACTACATATGGAAACTTAAACCATTGATGCTTCTTATCTGCGCAAGCCTGGATAAAAATATGGTGCATATCGGCCTTGAAATTGACCGCTCCATCATACTGAGAGAACAACTCATTACTAAGCCATGGGGTGTTTATAATCTCATACAAGATACTCATCATATAAAACGCAAATACATGGTTTGTCATCTGTTGGTGGGTTTTATCCTGTGAAACCCACAGCGATGCGTACTTGGCTGCACCAGGCATGTGCGATGGTACAGCAGCAGACTGGGCTTCAATAGGTTCTTGCCATCCTACCAATGTGATGAGGACAATCAACCATGAGTAGTGGAAGGGCCTACCTTTCTCCTGCGCGTCGCGAGCGTCTTCAAGGAATTCCTTCACAATATAGGATGCCCAGTTGTAGCTGTAGCCTTTAGTGCAGTTGATAGAAATTATGATGACCGGGGCAAGCACTTCAGTTGGTCTGCATTTCCGCATAATTTTGCATTCTAAGAGCTCAGCTGCGAAGCGAATGTTCTACTCTTGAATCGTGGAAGTGTGATACCCGCGTTTCCCCTTTGTCAGGCCAAAGCGCTCCTTCATGCTTTGTGCAAGCTTCGTATCTTCATGCTTTGAGGGAAACTCTGTCCCCTGATCAGGCCCTGCCATTGGTAATCTTGTGATATTATGAATGAGCTCACCATTAATAAGAATTTTCTTGTTGCCAATCCATAGGTAGCCGTCATGTACTAACGCCATCAGTTGTTTGACCACGATGGTGACCTGTGTGCTGTGACCAAAATGGGGAACATTGAGCATCTTCAGCAAACTAGCTAGATCCAAGCCAGCAGCCCATTGTTTTACTTCTAATAAGGTCACCCTAGTCTCTTGATATTTAACAAAGTGTAAGTATTGGGCTGGTGCGAACTGGGGAAACTTCCCACAGTCATTCGTGTTGTGGTCGGCATACTTAAGCCAGTCTATTTTCCCTGTCATCGTTCCGAATAGCTGCACACCCGGGGGCAGCGAAGGGGTGCATATAGTGAACTTAGCGCTCCGCCGAGGTGGTTTAACTCCTAGTTGAATAGGCTGAAGATATGGTGGTCACTGTGGGGCAATGTCCTCATCCCCTTCAAGTGGTACCTCTGCTGAGCTAGGAGGATTCATCCCAGGATCCTCCGATGTTTGCCCTGATTGCTTATGTCTGTCCTCATTCTGCTTAGAACAAACTTCAGGCTTAAACTGTTTCCTGGCAGATCATGTCTGCATTAGCGGGGTCGATGCTGGTAGAGTCTCTTCACAGGATGCAGGCTCTGGTGGGGGGGTGAAAATGTTTTGCAGACCCGTCTGTTCAAATTCTCTCAATAAGTCCTGGAGTTCATGATCGGCTGACATGGGTTCAATTGTGAAACTCAAGGAAATGCAGAAGGCGATTTCCCCGTGCCTGGGTGTCTTCATATACAATCCATCAACCAAATCTGCCATAAATGTACATTGAAGGCGCCAAATCTGACAGAGGTCCTGTTGCCACAGTGCTATATTTTGGCAGATATCATTAGGACAAGCAATTAAGGTGAGTAAAGTACCGGCGCTACCAAATCGGCAGTGTTCCAACGGTCGGCTTTTGGGCTGCAGTGCCTCCAGGTCTGCAGCTGCATCACAATAGGGACCATCGACACCATATTGACCTTCGGCATATCCTGAAAAATACTGTGACCAAGGTGTGAGCTTCGATCCCGCAGGTTGGTACTTGGTGATTTCTTTGTCACCGGACCTATTAGCATGCTGCGGCTCGACCTCCATATACCAGTTCTCTGCTACAGGTGCCTGGATATGTATAAGCCTATGTTCCCATCGAGGTACATGTTTCCATGCTTCGTAACAGTGTTCCAAGTGTTCCTGTAGTCCCACCTGCCCAGCAAACCCATTGCGCACCTCCTGGAGCTGATCCTCAAAGCTTAGATGAGAAGATTTCTAACAAGCTTCCCAACTAGGAATGTACTTCTTATGGTTATCCCTCCATCTTGCTGCAGTGGCATGAAATGTGGAGTCCAGAGTCTCCTGTGTCTGTGAATCCGGTATCTGTTCTGAGAATGTCGCACTAAACTCTTCTGGGTCTGTCGAACCATCAAAAACAGGTAGGACTCTTGTAAGCCATCTGAGAGACTTGGTAATTCTGGAACATCTGTGTTCATGGAGCTCATACAATCGGTTATTCCAGTTCTCTAAACCATCATCTGAGTCCGTCATACAGGAGCTGTCACACTGCCAATCCATAATACCTTCGGCACTGGGGTCAATATAATCTTCTTCCTTCGCAGTGATGTTATAGATGTGCTCCAGAACATCCTGATCTTCGTTTTCGAGTGGTTCTGTGTATCTTGCTCCTTGTGAGGGATCTAATGGGACTGTGACTCTCAAATATTTCCCTTCGAAAGTCATCTGTCTCTTCTTAAGGTTAATAACTGCAGCATTTTCCATTGCCCACTCAATACCTAACAAGGTTGGATAGGGATTGTTGTCATCAATGATCTCAATAACTTTGAAGTCTACTACAGTACAGATGCCATCAATATCTACTGGGACATTAGGAAATTGTCCTAAGGGCACAATATTCTACTAATTGGCTAATCTCAACTGTACAGGGGACCAATCAAGGGTAGGTTTGCCCATTTGTTCCCAGGTTTTCTTGCTTAGGACATTGACTTCTGACCCTAAGTCCAAGATCACATCAGTCATCTCATACTCTCCTATCTGAACGTTCAAGATCATTTCCCTACCAGTTCTTCTAACTCTATGAACAACTTTTACCTGACCAAAACCTTTCTGAGGTTCGCAGGAAGCAATAACTTTCTGCAACTCACTTAAAGCATTCTGATTTCTTAAAAGTTTTAGACAACTATGTAAAAAGGAGGACAGTGTACTTACTTTATCCATCAGAGCTTCTTGCAGCTGCTGATGTGGCTGCACAGGTGCTACTGCTGGGCTAGAATCCACAAAATATTTCTTGGCTTCCATTAATGTCTCCTTTTCTCTTTCAATATCAAAGGCGGGGACTTTCACGGGGGCCTTACGAACCCAAGCCTCGTCAATTTGTTTGTCAATAGGCTGTATATGCGTCGTAGCTCCACTTTGGGTAACAACATTAATGGCTGGGGCAGGTCTTTGCTCGATGGAAATCATCTGAAGATTTTGATTAGGGGCATTGTTTCTTTCCTGAATCTTAGCTATCAACTGCGGGCACTGCTCGATTACATGATCTACTACTCGGCAATACTGGCATGTTGTAGTCAGGTTTCGATAGTCGCGAGCCACATGTCCGTCCTAGTTGCAGTTATAACACACCACCTGACCACGACCTCTGCCAGCCATGCCACCATGACCACGGCCTCCAAAACCACCTCTACCTGATGCACCACCGTGGTAGCCCAAGCCATCATTACTCTGTCCCTCATTTTGTATCCGATAGGCATCGTAGGTGCGTTCTCTCATGAGGTCATAAATGTGACACTCATCTTCATTATGTCCTATGGACTTACAGAATTTGCAATAAGGGTTCTTGGGTACTTGTCCATACCTTTGTAGCAGATAGCAGTCTTCAGGTCGATGCCGCCCTGTTGTTTTGCAAAGGTCGCAATAAATAACTTGCGGGGTAAACGAGTTTGGCGTACCAGTATTCAGGTAATTTCTTCCCACAGGACACTGTTCCTTGTCATGACCTTCGGTGCGACATTTTGTACACCAAACCTCTTCGCGACTAGTTTTTCCTTGTTTCATATCCCGAAGCTCCAGAGCCATCGCTGCCAACTGTGCTTGAATTTGAGCAATACCAGAATTGTCTGCGACAGGGGCGATTTCAAGCTTCATCATGATTTCCAGAGCCTCCTATTGGTCAGCAACCTTCTGTTACATGAGTGGAGTTCTGATATGCGGTAGCAACGCTGCAATAAACCATTCCTTGTGCTGCGCAGGTCCAATGGGGAAACTCACTTGGTCTAGCAGAATGTTGAATCTTTGATCAAAGTCTGATTCTCCACGCCTCTGCTGAATCTCTTTCAATTCAGCGATACACTGCAACTCGGATTTTGGATTCTTAAATTCCTTTATCATTGCTGCTTTTATGTCAGCCAATGCATGGTTCTGAGTGCTGGAGAACTTCATGAACCAGGTCAGACCACGGTCTCTGAAAGAAGTAACCAGCTGCGCTCTTTTTGTATCTTGATTCGTAATGGACTTAGCAGTCCACACTGCTTCACATAAAAACCAGAACTGTTCTGGATCCTTTGATCCAGTTCCTTTGAAAACAAGGAGCTCAATGTCGTCATGCATATGGGCCATCGCACGTCTAGGGGGGGAGGGAGGGGGACTGGGAGTAGGTGGGGGGGAACTTACTGGGGTAGACTGACCTGCGACAGGAATACTCGGGCTAGGGTGACTTTCAGACTGCGACAGGTTCTCAGGGATAATAGGTCTTCGCTGCGGGGTTACCGGAGGGTTTCCAACAGAAGGGGTTTCTTTGGGTTCTGAATCTGCCGGATTTACAGGGGGATACTCGGTATGCTGAACCTGAGAATAGGATCCAAAATCTCTCTTGTACCTTTTGCCACTTCGCAGCAAACCACTTTGCTCGTCGAAGGTATTTTCACTTACAACCATAGGTTAGTAATACTAAATTTAACAGTCTGATTCAATTAGAAATATACCTTTTTCAGCCAATAGCATTTTAATTCACAAACTAAATGAATTCAAAAACTTACCCCTTGGTGCTTTGAAAAACTGCCGCTCGGCTTCACTAAAGGAGGTACTCGTGTCGATGGCGAACTCCGTCACAAATGCTTCAAGGGTTCGCATTGTCCAGAAATCAACAGTGCGGGATATCTCGTTGTTCACCCTTTTAAGTATATTAATTCTTGCGAGGGTCCAAGTAGGAAACTGACGTGCTTGGACGTTCATCCTTCGCTCTATTAACCTGGATAACCACTGGTGCAACTCTATGTGGATACTACCAAAGAAAATTTCATAAATGTGACAAAAAACATACCTTTGTAAAAAGTTGTTTGCACTACGACGTGGATCTTTGTTCTCTTGCTCAGCAAATTTCAGATAAGTCTCATCAAGCCAATCACCGATTTCCTTCACAGAGGGCCTCTAGAACATAGCCCTCGAGGTATGACGTAAAACCCTCTTGAGCAGATACTGAGTTCAACCGGCAACGGAACCAATTTGTTGGGCTATAGGGCAGACCTGGGTTTTATACCTTTAACTTTGCACCAACAAAAGATCCACAGAGTTGGCCCTTTTGGAAACAACCTGCGAACAGGTTGCAGTCTCACCCGAAACAGCTATGGGGTGTCGCAGAACCATATTTCTGCAAGCAAAAGAGGGATATTACTGTACCTTTAGCTTTTAACAGATTATAAATATAAATCACAGAGCTTAACATTCACTTATTTAGCTTCGCAGTTAGATAAACAAACAGTGCCTTGCGCAACCCTTTACTGGGAATTCACAGTGAAGTTATTATCTAGCAGTGATATTTACTTATCAGATATATAGATATAAATGCATGAAAGAACACAACATAAACAACACACAGAACCACGACACAAGATATAACGTGGTTCACCCCCAGTGTAGGGGTTACGTCCACAGAATTGTGTTTTATTCAACTTTCTACAAAAACCACAGTTCTGATCTGCGCACTCAGCTGCAGATCCCTTCAGTCCTCAAAGCTGCGCACACAGCTGCAGGCCTCTATGCACACAGCTGCAGATTTCCTTATCACCCAAAAACCCTCTACGCATATAGCTGCAAAGGTCATCCACGCACACAGCTGGGACTTAACCTTTTCTTACAAAATTAGCCTTAGCTTTGCATCAATTCCTTTTACATAAAAATCCTAACCTCACTTATTTACAAGAGTGCCTATTTATACAACACACTATTACAAAACCATGGACTTAAACCATGGGCACCCCAAACCCTAAACCCTGGATTTAAACCATGGGTTTATTACAAAATAAGGTTTTTGACTCAGCCCCAACACCCCTAAGACTATTTAGAGCCGTAGCTCCACTTACAAGCTCCCAAAAACCCGCGGAGTTATCCATCTTAAGGACCGTTATGGTGCGCGCCCCAACAGTCTATCTGAAGAACTACTTGAGGTCCCTACTTGCAAAAGGATACCTTCCTAGTACCAAGAAACTATGCAAGAAGCAGAGAAGCATAGAGCCCCTCCTAGAACCTTAAGAGAAAGAATAAGGCCACAAAATTACTCATGCCTTATGATAAAGATCATTAATCCAGAACCTTCCACACACAAAGAAGCATCAGGCCAACGGGTATGGAATGATCCTATGATTAAAGAATATAATTCAAGCATGAAAAATGATGTTTGGGAAGTTGTTTTCAGACCAACATGAAAGTCAATGGTGACATCGAGATGGGTCTAAAAAATCAAGCATGTTGCTAATGGAAACATTGAGAACTACAAGGCCATATTTGTATCTCATGGATGCACTCAAAAGGAAGGCATAGACTATAATGAGACTTTTTCTCTTGTTGTCAGATATACCACTATCAGAACCATCATCTCTCTTGTTGTTGCGTTTATATGGAAACTTTATCACATTGATGTAAAAACAACCTTTCTCAATGGAAAATTTGATGAGGAAGTCTACATTGAACAACCAGAATGCTTCATGATTCATGGCGATAAACCCCATGTGTGTAAACTGAAGAAATCCTTGTATGGACTCAAACAAGCCCCGAGAGTATACAAGGATTGATGGCTACCTTCACAGCTTGGGGTTCTCCAAAAGGAATGCTGACTCCAATGTGTACTTTAAGGTTGTTGATAACCATCTCTTGATCCTAGTATTGTATGTGGATGACTTGTTCCTAACTGGAGAGGAACAACTCATAGCTCAATGTAAGAGGGATATGACATCTGAATTTGAATGAAGGATCTTGGTTTGATGGACTATTTTCTTGGCTTAGAGATCTGGAAAAATACAGGAGATATCTTCCTAACTCAATGGAAGTATGTAGTTGATATCTTGCATATATTTTGGATACAGGACTACAAGACCATGAGCGTGAATATGACAACGAACTTGAAGTATTTACATGACTTAGCCACCAGTTCACAGGATGTGGACTCTAATCTATATCGACAGCTCATTGTATTCTTGATGTATCTTGTGCACACGAGACCAAATATTTGCTACACAGCAAATGATCTGAGTTAGCTCATGTCCGATCTAAATTATATACACTAGGTAGCTTCTAAACATGTACTTAGATATGTGTGTTGTACTATAACATATGGGCTCAGGTATACTTCCAGCAGTGGAGTAATGTTAGTCGTATATGATGAATCCAATTGGGATGGTAGTAAAGTAGAACATAAAAGTACTTTAGGTTACTGTTTCAGTATGGGATAAAAAATGATCTATTGGTATAGTAGGAAATAGGCTTCCATAACTCAGAGTACAACTAAAGTCGAGTATATTGTTGCTAGTGATTCCTGCAAGGAAGCAGTTTGGATTAGGAAATTTATTTGGACCTGTTCGATGGAAATCTCAACTCAATGATTATCCATTGTGATAATTAGAGTTGCATTAAGCTTTTGGAAAATACAGTGTTTCACGATAGATCGAAACACATTGAAATGAAGTACCATTTCATCAGATACCTAGTACAGAGAGGCACTTTGAAGTTGCAATACATCAATACAGATGAACAGATTGCAGATATTTTGACCAAGCCTCTAACAACAAAGAAGTTTGTGTACTTTCATGACAAGTTTGGCATGGTAGATAATACCTCTCTTGCTAAGAGGGAGTGTTGATTTTTCCTAAGCAGCATAGATATCCATTCTCTTGGAGAATGGAGGCACCTGGTTAGTTACCAGGAACTTGAACCAGTCTAGTACTATGGGAATCAGCCTAAAGTTGATCTCCAGTCTTTGAATGGAAGAACCTGGTTAGTTACTTAGAATATTGAACCAGTCTAGGACTGGAGGATTGAGCCTCGAGTTGAGGGGGAATTCTTTGAATGGAGGCACTTGGTCAATTACCAGGAAATTGAACCAATATAGTACTGGTGGATTCATCCTAGAGCTAAGTGTAAATTATTTGAATGGAGGAACCTAGTTAGTTACCAGGAATTTGGACCAGTCTAGGACCAGGGGACTCAACCTAGGGCTGAGGGCCTTTCTCTGGGAGAATGGAGGTGCTTGGTTAGTTACCAAGTAATTGAAATTGAGTCAATTGATGCATCTTAGGGATGATTCACCTAGTCAGTTACCAAGTTATCACTATAAGAACTAGATCGGGTCTGGTCATGTGGTGCACTCATATCCTTGATCTATGGGCTATGTGACCCTTTGTAGGGATTAGGTACCCTTGGTTAGGACACCTAGTACCTGATCTTGGTGGCACAAGGAGTTCAAGGTAAAAGAATTAGTAATCATCCATGTTTATGATGTTGTACTTTGAGTGTGCATGAAGGACCCTTATGACCACTTTCCTTGACTATAAAACACTTAAAGTACCTACTTTCCCTATGCCTTGGTCCATGAGGAAGACTAAGAGGCTAACTTCAAAATACAAAAAGACTTATTGTACCACAATAAGTCTAAGTAAAAATACAAAGGAGGTCTCTAGTATGTTTTATGCCCTAGCATGGCGGCTTATATATCTAGGTAATCCTTTTACATTACACCCACTGCTAGGTTTTTCACCATGCTCCTCATGGCATCAAAAACAACAAAATATTAGATCTAGGGAAACCATCTTCACGTCTAGGGTAGCTCTCTCCTCCATTTGGGAAGCCAATTTCTCCTTAGGGGAGCCTATTTCTCTTCACGGGAAGCCTACTCTTCATCATAGGAAGATACATGGAAATTCGAGTAGACCTTGGGCAGCCCTAATTTAACCTCGGGATGCCACAAAACAAATCGGGTAGTAGTAAAAAGGCTCTATCGGTAGCTGAGGAAACTCAGGAAATAGTATACCAGGTATGTGTAGCTCCGAAAAGAATCTAGGAAGCCCAAAATAGATATGGGAAACCTATAATAGGTCTAAGGAGCCCTCATCATGAATTCAGAAAACATCCAAACAACAACATGTATTCTTGGGTAGCAGGGGTAGTAGGGGAGAAAGTTCGGGCAATAGAAAAAGACACTCAGATGGCAGACTTTAGTATACAATTTTTGGGCAGTTGGTCTTCTTCCTCCACATGGAAAGTTTTGGTCAAGCCTGCTAGGGTTTGAAATTGTTGTTCAGTCCTGCTAGGGTTTGATAAATTTGTGAAAAACATTCATCTCAAAATTCTGATGTTTTTCTTATTGATGTTGCAAACTCAGTCATCTCATTTAGGGGATGAATTACTAATGCTTTTGGGGTTTTTGTCCTTTACAGGTTTCCCCATGAAAACATATGGTGTTCATTTGTGTTGATGCTTGATTATCTACTGCACTTGTCTTATTGTTATCTATATTATAGTTTGTAAAATTAAAGAATATGTGCACATGATAAAATTCAACAATGGAGACGAGGTCCTTGATAACAAGGCTAGAAACATGATTGAGTGGTTATTGTTTCTATTTCTATATCCTAGTGGTCGTATATGACTCTCATGCACATGCTCATTGCTCATTGTATTTTTCATTAATTCTATTGAGATCATCCATGTAATGAGGGAAACAACCTAACCAGCCAAATGCTTGATGAAATTGGTCTACTCCCTGGCCTTGAATAGTTTGACCTCTACAAAAATAGAGCATATACAGATCATTTACAAAGGAAAGAGATATTTACCTTTTGTCCTCCTGATCCCTTCACCCTTCAAAGGAAAAAAATGGCAAGTATCTCAATCCTCCTGCATTAAAACCATCAGATCCTCCTTCATGCTCATTTTATAACATTCCACCTTTAATATTTCTGGTAGGCCAAGATTATGTTGTAATAGGTAGTCAATTTGAACACGTTGAGTACATTGACAATTCCTGAATAGAAATGAGCTTCAATTTCTTCAGGTTCTACTTGAATCCTTTTCCTTGACAGAGCATGAACAAAAAACAACTTCATATTTCTCCGTCTTCAACTTGAATCCTTTTCCTTGACAGATCATTGACAAAACGCTTAAAAGATTGAGCAAATATTACAATAATACTTGTTTTTTAATGTACACATATGAGGTTTCTAGTGATGGACATGCAAATCTTTGCATTTTGAGTGTCCCTGAACTCCAAAAAAAAACAAAATAGATGAAGGATTTTGCAATTTTATGCCAAAATAAAGTCTCATTAGCAATAACTTCATGGCGTTCCTAATCTTGCAATTAATTTTCAATCTACAGTAGATATTCTTATTCACGTAGGAATATTTAGAAGTGGAGCGTTGTCCAAATAACCCATTACACCAATCGACCTTCAAGAGTTTCAGGGGAGAGGTGTTTAGTACTCAGTGACAATTTCCCTATGTCTTTCCTTGTCTCGAAAGACTGGGCTTGCTGACTTGAATCACAAATAGACTCAATTTATCTCAAATTAGCTACTACCGATTAAAAACATAGAAGATGTAATTTTGGTTCAAAACAATTTAGACTCATCAAAATCAACACCCATCAACCCACCTACTGAAGTTTACTTCCCTATCCATCCCATTCACATAAAAAATTCCAAGAATTTAGATATAGAGAGAAGGGAAAAAATCACATCCAAAACAATCTGAATTAAAATCACAAAAAACTGATGAATCTCATAAGCTTGCTTTACAGTTTACAAATTCTCAGCAGCCAAACTAAGGAAAGTGAACAAATATCAACAAACATTCATCAATTGCACAAATAAGGGTCAATGGACGTGAAAATACCGTGAAAGAATGACACGTAGCCTACAACATCACTATGATCACGACTGAAGCCTACCCATTCATGGGAACCTCTCTCAAATGTGTAACTAAAATGGCTTCCAGAACCAAACAGATTGTTGTCTGGAGGGCCAAACAAAACCTCGAATGAAGATAGAGATGAATAGCCAGTCATTTTGACCAATTTTAGCACCCATCTAAGATTTTGGGTTTTTGGGGGCGAGAATTCAAAGAAAACTAAAGTTAAGGGTTACGTGTCACACCTCTAAGAATTCATTTAAGTTAGGTTTTAATTATTAAGGAGAATGAAAAATTAAAAATGAAAACATTAAAGTGTAAAAATTTTAAAACTTTAAATGTATTTATATATGTCATTAAAAAATGGTGATGACAATAGTACTATCCATCAAGTAAAATTTTCTTATCTTCGCTATTTATCTATGTAAAAACTCTATCATTTTATGTAGTTTATATCCTCTTTCTACACAGATCAATCTCCTATATGTTAATTTTTTTTTCCTAAGTTCATTTATTTTTATATTTTTTTCATGTTTACGATGTTGGAACTATGAAAACAACTATAAATAGGGATTGTTGTAGATTTACATCATCACTTTTAAGTGTCTATTACTATTTATAAATGGTATGTTGAACCCTTCCCATGGTAGTAGCTCTTTGAAAACCAAAAATTCCACTATCTATTTAATTGAGCATTCTTCTTGGCATCACTATCTATGGCTATGCTTCGACATCTCTTTAATGTATTATCTATTTTTCCATAGGTGTTGCAATGACCCTTTATTCCACTAATCTTTAGTAAAAACACAATTAGTATCCCCTTAAGCCAGAATCCCAGAAAACCAACCTCTACATAAAAAATGGTGTGGGAATTCCTTATAAACCATGTTGGTATAAAAAGTCATCATGTATATGGTACAATTCACAACACACATAGGAAAAAAATTTCGTTTACCCCCATCTCGATCTTTTGACCCTAAACAATGGCTTGTTCCACGAGAGTCACCCCTAGTGTGTGAAAATGTTAAATGGCCTCCACATTGTTGACATTCCAACAATTTTATATGTGAGACCTATGTAGTGGACACATAAATTAGTTATAGAGAGAAAAATATGTGGTTGTTAAATTGTATTTATTGACAAGTTTTGAACCCTAAAGTAGGTCCATCTTCGGGAGATGCTTCAGAAAGATTCTCAATTTCTTAAAATGGTGGCCATATCTCACATGTAGATCACATTTTTCTTATGTAGACCCTTTGTGCTAGTTTAGGGAACCATGATGTCTAGTAAGCCCCATATAAACTTGTAGTGGCTTTAGAACTTGGATTTTAACACTAAACCATGGCATGGTCCAAGAGAGTCATCTATGGTGTTACAAATTTTAAAATCCCAACCATATCACCTTGATTGCGAGGAAATGTACTTTGAACTTGAATTGACCTTACATTATTTCTATCAAATGTTGATGGATCCTCTTAGATACTTCTACCACTGATATTTCCAATCGAACAAATCACCCACCTTGATAATTCCTTTATTTAAAAGGAATTTGGCTAAGATGATTGTTGACTAATAAAGAATTCCCCTGAACATGCCAAAACCCCTCCTGATCAATGAATAGGGTTCTATCTCAGAAAAAGGCACCGACTACACTTTCCTAGGGAACCATTGAGGGATCAAATCCCCTTCTAACTACCATAGAATTCCTTAGTACCTAGAGAAACCATTTCCCACTACCCTATAACCCAGTGGTGATTTCTGTGATATGAGAGTCTGACATGGCCGATCTACTAGCAAATCTCTTGTACACCACCGATATAGTGGGTTACAACTCCAACCATTATAGGCAATGCTTTGTAGTAGCATCATCATTATCCTGGTCATTGGAGTGCTTCATTGACATCAATGGCATAAATAGTGGTCTAATCGGATACATAGGATGTAATTTCTCCATCGCCTGTCCTCTCTGGAGCGTATCAAGAAACAAATCTTAGAGCTCAGAGAACATATTGACGAGAATACCCGAATCCCTAGGGACATTGGCTCATCTAGCCATGAAGACTTTGTACAAAGCATGGATTTTTCTCTTGAGAGATTGTGCAATCTGCATGGTTGGTAATGGAGGGAAGCTAGGGATATCCAATATCAATTCCTTGTCACTGAAGTCATAACCCTGAGAGACGAGGACGATGGTCTAGAGCATAAACCCAAGTGTGAATGTTAAAGCCATGAAGAGAACATAATTAGTGATTTTAAACTTGGTAGTGACCTCTAAAGTAGGAGTCATCGAGGGATCTATGATAATGGCAGAAATGGGAGGCCATGATACAGAATATTTGAACATATCGATCATGAGGAGATGTTTAAGGAAATCCATGGAACATCCAATGGCTTCCCACTGTGCAAAAAATGGATCTTTTTCCTCTTTGATCTTCTCGTATGACAAAGATCGACAGATTTTGGCAAAATGACATGATGGGATGGGATAAATCATTTCTCTCTTAAAGAAGTTCGACCTACCATGGTGGGTTCATAAACTTCAACCTTATTGGCAGTAGAAAAATGACTAGGAGGGCAAGGAGAAACCAACAGAGGCACAATAAAACCCAGCAAACATTCTAGGCACATGAAGAGGACACGGGGTAAGAAGGCAAGAGTACACATGGAAAAAATTGATTGGAGGGATTTATCACGATGGTGGATTTTAAAATCGGTGAATTAAGGTTTGTCTACAAAGGTGGTATATTGTGGTTGTAGGTGTCACATGCCCCAATTTGCAAAAAAAATTAATGTTATTGAGGAACATTATGTTATATTTTATGCTAATTTTGTAACTAATGACCAAGTGGGGTCAAGGATAATTAATGTAATTCAGAATATTTTATTAATAAATAAATAAATGATGAGACAACAGCTTAGGGAAGCTGTTAAAAGAGTGTTAACTGGACACTTGGTGGAGGAGACTGGGTGGAGAGTATACTGACAAGTGGCAGCATCCTCACACTACTTCTAACTGTTGCAAGTGGCAAATTCCCTATATTTGTGGTCATGATTCCCAAGAAAGTGGAATTGGAGTAGGTGGCTCATTAAGTAAAAATTGACCCAGAATACCTAGGCATTTGTTATAAAACTTCCCATTGAAGAAAGCTAGGGCTGCTAATTCTGGAATTGTGATTCATTCAAGGTGAATGAAGTGCACATGAGAAATTCGATGGAGGGAACTTATTGAAGTGAGTTTGAGGGGTTAAATGCCAAGAACTGAACTTATGCAGTTGTTAGGCTGAAGTTCTTACTGCTGTGAGCAGGTTTGGATTACTGCTGTAATTTGACCCATCAGGTGACAGAAAGTCTTAAGGATACATCCTTCACCCAGTACTCTACCAGGAGGACTAGGAAAGAGGCTCGACGGTCCTGAGGAAGTGCATACTAAACTTTCTCCAGGAGTTGGTTGGGAGGAACAGCCTCCTTAAGCTGTTGTCACCTCATCATTTGACAGGTTTTTATCTATTCAGGTTATTTATAATTTACTTACTGTTTTTAGCAAATGTTACTAGTTTTTCAAAGATATACATGTTATTGTTTTGTTAGGGTTTATGCAGAGAAGAGCAGTGTGTATTGATAAAATTAGGGATATGTAGATCATGTTTAAAACAGTAGTATTATTGCTAAATGAAGAGTGACTAGAAAAAAAATTACCATACTATATTTTTCCATTCCTTGTATAGGTAGTACTCTAGTACAACTGGTTGATTAAGTAGAGGTGATGATTTATTTATCAAGTATGAATGAAAAATGCAAATGATTACTTTTATAGTTTGTATGTGACTCATTACAAAAATTAGCAGTATTTGCTCTATTTTATCTGTACTATATAATATTGGAAAAGAATAGAATATATATTAATGATTAGTAGTCATACTAATCACAGAACTATTAGTAGTACAAATAGTTATCACAAATATAATAAATAAAGTTATTTAAATCAACATAGGAAAAGTAAATGAAATAGTACTTAGGGTTTGAATTTAGATATTACTCCATAGGTTCTTATAATAACTTATTCTAAGTTTATATTTTCATTCGTCATTAAAAACAAATGTTTTTACTGTAAACTTCAAAGATTCACTTAAGGTTATCGAAAGACAGGTTTTATCTTTACTTACGAACTTGCATAATCTTACTTTTAACAGAACGAAAAACATTCCGTAAAATATATTTTATTACAGGCTATAGGATTTTCAAAATAATAACCTTTCTAAATGAAAGTAGAGTACTAAAATTAATCTTTAACACTGTAAAAACTTAATAGTAAAAATACCTATAAATCAATTATATTAAACGAATTTCTAGAATTTAATAACTCTGTACACAAGTTGATAGAACTAAATAAAACAAAGGTATTGCCTTGTGGCCTTTTATAACAATGGTCAAGGCTTAAGCCCGTATTAACATTTTATACAAGTTTTAAACAAAAATAACAATTTAAAACTTAAACCATTAGAGCTTAAGCCAAGTTTGTAAAGAAACAATCTTTTTTATCTTCCAACTCGTAAAGGATTTCTCAAGTAAACCCCAAGTTACGTCTACAATAGCCTTCAAAGTTCTTGCACATAATACCCTTTAGGGTTTTCTTTATAGAAACAAAATGACAAGAAGTAATCTAACAGTAAAGACCCAAGCTGAGTCCACAATCGGCAGCAAAGCATTTCCATCTTTCCAACCACCATGATATCAATACAGGAGAAACCCTCAGTGCAACCAGAACTTACTAGGGTCTACATAATTGAAGTTTGAAAGAACGAGCTCATCTCCAACTTTCGTTTCAGTGAAAAGAACCTGCGCAGGGTAACCATTTTAATGGTTAAAAGTCTTTTAAAAGTAATTTCTAAATATCCTTCTTTAAAAGAAAAGAAAAGAAAAAGAATAGGTCATTACCTGCTAACGTTTCCAGTCTGCAGAAAGCGAGACTGCACAGCCTTTGAGTCAATTCGTAGGCACTTTGGAAAACATTGCCTCAGTAGCTTTTGCATCGTAACTTCTGAAACCCTAAGTCACAAATCCAAAGGAAAAACAAGCAACACCTAGCTAAAATGAAGAGAATTCATTTACAAATCTCTATCTAGAGTTTCTCTATCTTAAAAACCAACTCAATCCCTAAATCGATGAAGGTGCATGATTTTTACTCACGCAGTTTCTTCACAGTAGTCGTAGAACTCATAAAACTGGTATTTACTTGTCACAAGACCAAGATCAAAGTGGAAATGGGAAACTGGAGGACAGCAAGGAGTAATGGCATCCACGAGCTCCCAGCTCAGCCACACCAGACAAAGAAACCCTTGGCCTTTGCAAAATGAAGCTTAGGGAACACACAAGTCAACTTAACCAATGACTTTGCCACCTCCACATGTCCTTCGAGATTTATCACTAGCGTGGGTAGAAGTTCTATAGTCACGATTGTAGTTTTAAATCTGTAATTAAAATCATTATATATCAAATCCTATAATCATTTAATCAATGCAATTGCTATGTTTACCATTAATATTTTACCTTTGAAATATTTCAATACTTGGTATATTAACTACAGGAATAATATATGGATACTTCTCAAGGGTTTTTATTTTATAAATTAAGTTATCTTACTAACTATGTTTGGTATAGTTATAAGACTTTTGTTGTATGTTAAACTATATAAGAAGGAGATCCTGTGGTTCCTTGAAGTACTGTTTTGTTTTGGTAAAAGTTGGAAAGTAAAATGACAGCTAGAACCCAAGCAATAATAAGAACTCTTATATGATGCAAACCAACTATCTTACCTTAAAGATTTTACTAAATCAGCTTGTGGAAAAAAATATATAGTCTATAGTTAAAGGTGCACCGGAAATTTAAGTGATTGATATAAGTAAAAAGAATTTCAAGATAAGAACTATAATAGTTAGAAGGAAAAATTTGTTCAACCAGGTTCACAACTCTTAATGCATTGGGTAGTTGGAGCTACAAGTATGTGCAATTCATAGACTTATATAATAGTCTTAAATCAATTTCTAACATCCATTTAATGAGTAAACAGCTAAGAGTCGAGATATTTTTTGTTTATTTAATGTGAAAATTATTTAATTACAAACCCCTAGATAAGGGTAAAAGAGATTTAAGAGTTTTTAGAATTAACTTTTCAGTAAAATAGGTTAGATTTATAGTTTATCAACCTAGAGTATTTTCTATCATATTATACAAAATATTTATAATTCTTACATTCAAAACTAGACTCCAAATGTTTGACTGATCTAAACAAAAAGTATGAGTATTATAAATTCTTCTTAAATGAACTCTAGATCAAATTTGCTATAAATTTAAAAACACAAGTACTCTTGGAATTAATTGTAATCAACCAGTAACTTGACTTATTTTGTATAGTACTTTGATCATGTTTTTACACCCATGCAGATGCAGTTTGTTATAAATATAATTACGGAATTTTGACAGCAAATTTAAGATCAACATTACCTCTTATGGAGATAGGCTGCATTTAAACATTCTAAAGCTAGCATCATAACATGCTAGAGAAGTATCTTCTTGACTTGAATATAAATATTATTATTTTACTAGAACTTATGCTTACCTGTAAAACCCTATAAATAACCATCAGTCCCACTGTGTTAGCTTAAAGCTAAGTAATCCCCTATCACACATAAGAGATTTTCCCTACTTGACAAAAGAAATTAATAGTATACCTAGCATTAGTAGAATACAAGTTTCTTTCTACTTTCTGGAACAAAATTACAACTGCTAAGTTGAAAACAACACTAACACAGCTTTTAAAGTTAAGCCTATAGATTATACAAAACCGTATAAAGAAGTAAATCTTTGTTTCTCTTACAAACTGTTTTATTATCTATTAACAGTTAGTGGTACTTTAGTGATAACATTTGACATTTTATGTCACATGAAAAATTTTAAATTTTTATGAATTTTTGAGTTATTACATGTGGTATCAGAGCACAAGGTTCAAACACTAGGCCTGAATGTAGCTCAACTTGCTTATGTGGAACAGTAAATTTAAACAAACCTACATGAAAATTTGGGTAGACCTTGGGAAACCCTATTTCAACCTCAGGTAGCCACATAACAACTCAAGCAGCAGTAAAAATGCTCGGGAAATAGCAAAGGAAACTCGGGCAGCAGTATAACATGTCTAGGTAACTCATAAAATAATCTAGGAAGCCCAGACTAGATATGGGAATCCTATAACAGGTCTAGGAATCCCTCATCATGAATCTAGGCATCATCTGGACAATAACATGTATTCTCAGGGAGCTTGGGAAGTAGGGAAGAAATCTAGGGTAGCAGGTCGGGCAATAGAAAAAGACACTCAAAAAACATAGAGAAAATCCACGCAATAGACTCTAGACTGCAATTTTTGGGTAGTTGGTCTTCTTCCTCCTATTATACAAAAATCCTATCACCATCATGTGATAAGACTCTTGGCATACTTACTTGCCCTGAATCCTAGCTCTTGGAGTGGAAACCCATGCTAATTATCAATCTTTCATGAAAATTACCAGCACCGTGCTTTCCCTGTTGTCCAAGAGTGGTACCTTGTTCGCACCACCTATCCCTTGTTGTCCACAAGCGGTGCCACCGCTTATGGCCCTTAGTCCATAAGTGTTTCTTACCAGAACCGCTCTGTCATTGAAGGAGAAACGCAGTACCCTAGGTAAAAGGGGAAAAAGAGAAGTTTCTCAAGGCTTCTAGATGATAAGCCTCGTGTCCTCCTTTATCCCTATCATTGTGGGTCAGTTGAGCTTGAGATCCCTTGTCCTAGGATCTTAGAGGCCACCTCATCCACTAATATCTCAACCATCCCTATCCATTAAGCCTTACAAATACAAGCTCATATCCATGGTTGAAAGGGGGGAACTCTTAAGGTATTGTTATGTTGTTGGATTGATTACTTGGCCCAAGTCATTAGAGAGCATAGAGAGCTAGATTCGTAGCTTATGGGGATGAGAGTGCTTGGTTTCATGGAGATGCATGTCAACACTAAGGCTTGGTTGTAAACTTCTCCATATTTTTATCTTAATGCAAGTTGATTTATGTCCCACATTATTGTTGTTGTTTGATTCCACA
Organism: Pseudotsuga menziesii; assembly: GCA_001517045.1. NCBI lineage: Eukaryota > Viridiplantae > Streptophyta > Pinopsida > Pinales > Pinaceae > Pseudotsuga > Pseudotsuga menziesii. Next base: position 68,572 of record LPNX010917942.1, on the reverse strand, counting down.
TGTATGTTGTTAGATTCCTTAGTCACTAACATGGATCGGTAGATTATATTCTGGCAGTTTTGATGTGTTTGCGTGTTTAAGCTTATTGCAGGTACACAGGGTTACCATCGAAGCATCACATTCCAGGTATCTACGGCGTCCAGGGAGAGTCTTCAACCTCTGTCCTTCATTTGTTCTGGATCTGAACCATTCAGACCAGTGGAACACCTTATTGTCCGAAGGAGGTGAAATATTCCAGCTAACAAATCTGGCGACTCCACTATGGAATAGATATATGTATCAATTGTTCTGATCTTCCTCAGTCTTCAACTCTTGTTTGAATCCAGGCTCTTTCTCCAACTCTCTTCAATCAGATTTGCTTTCTGACTTAGTCCATTTGGGTTTGAAACTTCCAGATCTGTTCATATCTGAGTCATTTCAATATTTTATGCTCTGTTTCCATACTCAATCTAGCAATTTGTGCCTTGATCTACTCCTTTTCTGACTTGATCTATCGTTCTCTTTGTGTTTTGGTCTTCTATAGGGAACCGTGCCTATGCAGTGTACAAGGATCGGTGCCACCGCCTGAATAGAGTGGGCAGCACGCGGTGCCACCGCCTGTAACCCGTTTGTGAGAAGTGGTGCTGGGATAGAACCGCCTTGTCAACACCAGAAAAGTGCTGTGCCTAGTAGGCATCATTCCAAGGCCCTTTTTTTTCTCATTTTTTTTGTAAAAATTTGAGTTGTGTTGCTTTTAGTTCTGCATTATCAGGCTTGTGTGACAGAATCTGATGCTTATGGCTTGAAAATTTTATGGTTTAATATTGATTTGATTGGGAAATTCAAAAGATAGATTAGGTTTTTTTATTGTTCATCCGCTTCTATGCTTGTTGGTTGTGTTTGCGAAAGGATTTTTTGTTGGAGTGATAGGTTAGAGACGTGTTCGGGCGTCATTAAGAGTAGGAGTTGTTGTTATTTGTCTGCATTACATCTCGGGACTCGTGCAACTCTTCCATCTACCATCGGTATATCGAACAGCCTTTCACGTACCCTTGAGGTATATAGAAAGGTACTTCATGTACTTGATTGTATATCGGAAGGACCCTTGTGTACGGTTATGTATTAGATAGCACTACTACCGATTCGAGCTCCCACGTACCTTGAGTATATCGGGAGACCCCACTAGGATACCTTATCCATCTGAGAAAAGCCCTTTGGTCATCTTGCTTGGAGCCATACACCGAAAACAACATTCAGGGAGATTACTATGCACATACCCTCGAGGTATATCGCGAGTGGCACCTTCTTGACAATCCTGGTGAGAGACCTAACTTTTTGAACCCCTCCTATCATTTTAAATGTGCTTGTTTTGACCTATAGCTTGTGTAGGGAAATGTTTTGGTTTGTTTTCTAGATTTTCAGACCCTAGGTTAGATAGGAACTGTACAAACTGGTTGTGTTAAGACAATCCAGAAGAGTACGGGGCTTGCCACCCAATTTTATTCCTGGTTGAGGAGAAAATCCAATGGAAGCTATCAACCAAGGAGCTGCTACTACCTCCCAAGTGGGAGATAATGTGGTTGCAGAAAGTGGAGTACCATATTCTTCACACTCACCTCCCTTGGTCCAACAACCTTCTCGGGGATATACCTCATTCCATTCTCCCACGGAAGGTCATGTTGATGATACAACTTGTCTGGGTTATGGTCCCAATGCTCCATTTTGGGATACCTCTATAGGACAAGCCATTGCCTCATTTGGCACCCATTTAAACTCTTCTGAAGATGAAGAAGAATGTAGGCAATACCGTGCTGCCATTCTCCGTGCACAGGATATTGATAAGCAAATAGATGAACTATTAGGACCGACACCATCATGTTCCACATCTATTCATGTGGGATATCGTTCACTTTCCGATTCTATGAGACCCATTGAACCGATTAGAAATAATGTTGTCTTTTATATCGTATAAGATGAGATGATATTCTGAAATTAAAACTCAATTTTAAAAAAAATTTGCATATTTGTATTCTGCATCATCATCTAAGTTCATGTGCATTTCAATCAAAGAATACAACGGGCACTATTCCAAGATATTTGTGATCTTTACTCCAAATTTGTAAGTCAAACTTTTATTTTAGAATCTCAAATTCTTGGGGCTATTTTCCTCTTGTAGCGACATTATTATTTTCATGGCTCTTGTTAGGCATTGACATTGCCATTTTCATGGCTCTTTTTAGGCATTGCCATTTTTATGGGTCCTGTTATTATAACATATTGCAAATGCTCATGAGATGCTTATTTTCCTCTTGTAGCGACATTATCATTTTCATGGCTCTTGTTAGGCATTGACATTGTCATTTTCATGGCTCTTTTTAGGCATTGCAATTTTTATGGGTCCTGATATTATAGCATATTGCATATGCTCGTCACATGCTTTGTCGTTAAAAAAATATATTAACATGGAAACAAGTTGCTTTCTTTGATAGTGACATCCACATTAACATGGAAACAAGTTGCTTTCTTTGATAGTGACGTCCACAGTAATGCTATATATAGAAAGTTTTTAATGCTCAAGGATAAAACATAGATATATTATTGTTATCTTTAATAAAGGTATTGAATGACCATAGTTTATATTTCCGAAGTTTAAATTGAAGGATATAGTTTATCTTTCTGAAATTTAAATTGATGGGTATAGAATAGTATGAGCCACATGAATAGTGAATTCTTTAATAAAGGTATTGAATGACCATAGTTTATCTTTTGAAAGTTTAAATTGAAGGATATAGTTTATCAAATTTAAATTGATGAGTATAGAATAGTATGAGCCACATGAATAGTGAATTATCTAATGGATATTTGTTTGTTGATGTATCAACCATAAACTATTCATGTCAAATTATATATATATATTCAACATTACACTTAATTATTTTTATTTCCTCTTTTTTTTATAAGCAAGTGATTAAATGTCCAAACATGTTCTTTGGCAACTTGTAGTCAATATTAAGTGATTGTTTCATGAAAAGGCCTGAGGGTCTTGTTTCCAAGAATGGTGGAAGTATAGATGCTACACAAATTGAATCACTAGGCGGTTGGCATTGTCATTTTTTGATAAGTGCATTTTACAAGGAATTTATATTTTATAAATTCAAATGGAGTAGAGGAAATCATGGCCCAACATATTCAACATTGAATTTCAAAGATATTTACATTCATATCTATCTCCCTGATATGTGTTACTTGGGAAATCAAATCTCCTATATAAGGCATTTATGTCTAGCTAAAACTTCACCTACATGAGACATTGAGATTTTGATTAACATATCAACAAAGTTGTTCAAGGTTTTATAATCATTTTACATATATTTACTATGCATTGATTAAATAAAGCATGAATGGATTAAAATAGATGTAAAGTCCATTTCGTTATTTTCTTTGTATTTATTTCCAAATATTTCCACTTATTTGGAATGATTATTTCCATCTATTATATAGTTGAGAATCAACATTTGACAAGGATCTAATGAGAAGTTTAGCAAAGTTGGAAGGATATGGTTGAGAGTAAAGAAACTAGCCCTTAATGTAAGTCGAAGGAGATTAGATGCTTTTCTTCTAGGTTTTTCTTCCTATAGCTTTTATCAGGGAGATTAGAGCTAGTCAAGAACAGCTAGCCCTACTTTGGTTCTTATCATTAGTATAGACCCTTGAAATTGTCAAACAACACTTCAATCAAGCTGCATTTCTTCAATCCATTAAAGCCCAGGCACATCACACATGCCTCTATGAATACCAGTTTATAACAGGAGCTATTGACAACCTGGGAGACATTGCCACCTTGTGGCTCTTGTTAATTTATTATCTTAAAGATATTTCATACATAGGATTTCTTATGAATTTTTATTTATTTTACTTATATGATTTCTCATGAATTTTTATTTATTTTACTGATATGAAACATCCAGCATGTATGATCACTATCATTATTATTACATAATTATATAATTTATACCATTTTTATTGTAGCAATATTAATGATTTATTATAATAATATTAGTAATACAATTAGCTCATTTGAGTGGCAAAACAGTACCAAGTAATGGTGAACAATGATAAAAATATGCCAAGTAAACAAAATATGCTAAGTAAATAGTGAATTGAATGAGCATTAAGAGATGTATAACCATTTAGTTGTGCTAAAGAGAAATATGAGATAGCAAATATTTTGAACTTGGATCTTACATTATGTTGAGTGTGACGATTGAGATATTAATACTATGACGTTGAAACTTGATGGATGTTTGTATAATTTATTAAAAAGCATTAATTCTTACTTATATGTTTCACTCTTTTATTTAATAGGTATTTGAATTGAAAATTAAAATTTTAGAATTCTATGTTATATACATATTAAAATTTAATTTTTATTTATAGATTTCACTCTTTTATTTAATAGGTATTTGAATTGGAAATTAAAATTTTAAAATTTTATATTATATATATATTAAAATTTTAGATTAATATTAAATCTTTAATGTTTTTTTTTAAGTATCAGTANTAATAGGTATTTGAATTGGAAATTAAAATTTTAAAATTTTATATTATATATATATTAAAATTTTAGATTAATATTAAATCTTTAATGTTTTTTTTTAAGTATCAGAAAGGAATTTGAATATGTGATCTTTCATTTACAACTTTTTGTCTTAATTAATGCTGACCAATTGTTCTCATCCCCATGGGCTTAGATATTTAATATTAGAAATAAAATAAAAAATATTATTATTTCTTATGTTGATGATAAATATTTTTCAACCTCAAAAAGTGCATTGTTGGAAACCATTTGAACACTGTCTNGGCTTAGATATTTAATATTAGAAATAAAATAAAAAATATTATTATTTCTTATGTTGATGATAAATATTTTTCAACCTCAAAAAGTGCATTGTTGGAAACCATTTGAACATTGTCTGATTTTGGGCCTACTAATGGTAAAAACGGTCCCTGGAAGTCCATGGTTTTGATTCTTCAATTCAGAAAGTGCTAAAAAGATGAACTATGTTATTTATAAAAGTCAAGAACAACTTTATTCATGTAATATTGTTTTCCCTTCGAAAACCTTTTGCCACTAAAATACAACCCGCATCCATCTTACCACTATGTTACAACAAACTCATGCATGCATTCTTATTATTTATATTTCTCTTTTAATTTTATGTAACAAGACACTCACTTTCCTTTGGAAACAATCAAGACATCAAATAATTTCCATACAAAATACTCAGAAAAATTAGAAGTTTTGCTACATAAAAATTAGAAGTTTTGCTACATAAATAAAGGTTTGATTATAGAAATTGATGTCATGATAAAAAGATGAAGTTCACAATGTGATGTGCATTTGTATATTTTTTATTAATAATTAATTTTAAATAACCATAGCATTATAAATATTATAATGTATTTTATAAAAGTACAATTATATTTTATAAATGACAATATCATTATAAATATTGTAATGTATTTTGTAAAAATAAAATTATATTTTATAAATGACAATTATATTTTATAAAAGTTCAATTCAATTATATATATATAAGAGAACATAATGTAATCAAAACATAAATAATTTCAATAAAAAAAAATTTATTCGAAAAATAAAAAGCATAATAAAAATTACAATGAACATTTCACTGTTCATTGTAATAAATAATTTTAATAAAAAAAAATTACTAGAAAAATAAAAAGCATAATAAAAATTACAATGAACATTTCACTGTTCATTGTAATAAATAATTTTAATAAAAAAAAATTACTAGAAAAATAAAAAGCATAATAAAAATTACAATGAACATTTCACTCATTCTGATAAAAATCACCCTTGATGAAGTTATCACTCTTGATGATAACAAGACCCGTCTCTTCTACTGCAAAAAAAAAATAAAGGCAAAAAAAATTACAATGAATCCAATGAAAACTATTCTCTTTATGATAATAAACACTCTTCATGATAACAAGACCGATCTTCTACTGCAAATATCAACTGCAGAGATAACCCTATCGTGTCCTATTTCAGAGATGGAAAAGTGATTTAAACAAATGCAGGTTATCACAACCTTCGTTTTTCCACTTTCAAGGACTGCGGATCAGTGTGGTGAAGTTGTTGGCCTTCTACGACTACTTTTTTTTTCTTTCTTCAATTAAATTTTGTCGGGGAAGCCCGTTTCTTTCAATTGAGTTTCGCCTAGGAAGCCCATTTCTTTCAACTGAGTTTCGCCTAGGTAGCCCATTTCTATCAATTGGGTTTCCCCTAGAAAGCCCATTCCCTGAAGCTGTACGCGGCTGCCTGTTTGATAAGGGTTGGCTCTGTCCATCAATAGATAATCTGTGCTCAATTCTACACACAGTTGATGATTCCACTTCATTTGTAATTCTTTTAACCTGGCCATTGATTAGTTTTCCTAAAGATTGTAGTGACTTTTTAATTTGAGAGGTCTTTTTAGAGACAGATGATGTCTCAGTTCCTGTATTTGTTTCACCCTCTGTCTCAATTTTTACAACTGATAAATTTCTAGGCTCATTTCCTAGACTCCTACGGTTGCCATTTGGTTTGTCTACCGGCATCTCCTCATTATTAAGCTTGGATATCTCCCCGTAATTTTGAGAAACCATCCCACGATTACAACTACCATTGTGTAGCTCAAGTTTGCTTATAAGAGTCCCTTGGAGGCTCAATCTACGAGGTGTATGAAGTTTGTGTTGAGACTGTAACTGCGGTAGTT
>LPNX010917942.1:27204-59331 GCA_001517045.1 Pseudotsuga menziesii | reverse complement strand
TTGGTTCCTTGAGGAAAATATTTCATTTCTTGAGTTCAATGGATGTATAGGTGGTGAAACTTTATTGCAATTTTCTAGCTAATGCATCATGCTTCACATTTATCCAACGACTAAGCAAGGCCATCTTCTATCATCCTATTTTGTTGTCAAAGTATTGGGAACATGATTCTCATAAACTCTATTGATTAGAACTCATGCTTATAATCTCTTCCAATGTTGTCATAATGATCTTCATAGAATTTTCCTTACTAATAGAATTCCCGGACATCAATTATAAACTTCCTCTTCATTGGAAATTACTCAAACTCTCCTTGTTGTCTTTGGCTTGAGCTAAATGAAGTAACCCATATTTGACTTGAAAATGTCCAAACCCTTGAATGACACAATTTTTTTTAAATCAATTTCCTTATCTCTGGACCCCATAAAGAATCCCCTTGTTCTTAAGTCCTCCATATGTATATTCTCCAATTCTACAACAAGTTCCCATGATCCTCTACTCCAAAATAAGGAATTGCCCTTGTTTAGGATTCTATAGTTTATTATCTTGCACTTTTAAATTCATTGGTGGATTTTCCCTTTTCATAGAAACTCATAGAACTCCTTCAATAATCATTTCTTCTAAATGAACACAACTAAGTTTGACCTTATTGGTCTTTAGCGAACTACAAAAAATACTAGCACATGTTCCACAATATAAGGTGAGACTATGGAACCAAAAGAGATGTGAGGAATTTCTTCTTACATTCAAAGAAAGATTACAAACCATGCTTATACACTACATCTAAAAGGAATTCATTAAGTGGTTTCTTTCAAACATGTTGGACTGCTAATACATTAAGTGGTTTTTTTCAAACATGTTGGAGTGCTAATTCATTAAGTGGTTTCTTTCAAACATGTTGGAGTAGTAACCAACCTAGGCTACCAAAAAGTGTTTTGATCATAACCTTTTAGTAAGATATCACACTGAAGTGATTTAAAAGGAAGAATGAAGTAAGTTCCTAGGGATATGTCCAATAAAAATAGGAAGAATGAAGTAAGTTCCTAGGGATATGTGGAGTAAAAATAGGTTTTGAAAGTGAGTTGAATTTCTATGTCAAAGATGCTAGGATACATTCTACCTTACAAAGCTCTTTACAATTTCATTTTTTGATCAATGGTGACTATTTTTGGCACAACACTTTCATCAAAAGTTAGAATGGCATGCTTTAGTGGGATATGAAATTAGATTAGTAGATTTTCTTCAATATAAACATGTTTTTAAACTATTTAAATTGATATGCCAAATCTGCTAAGAAATATTCTAGAACGTTGATTTTTAATAGTGGAGATTTTAAAACAAGTAGTCGTTATTTTTGGCATAATTTTTATGTATGGCATCAAAATGAAGTGATTCGATTAAGTAGAGGACTAGAATTTGAGGACAATATCCCCTCAAAATACTTTTTGAAATTTCTCCATTTCCCCCTCAAAATAAAACTATTATGCTAGGATACCGTCCAAATTATAGAGCTCTTTGGAATTTCATGCTTTCATCAATGGTGAGTATTTTTGGCACAACTCTTTCATCAAATGTTCTTTCTGAGGTGAAGAGTACTCTTGAGTTTTTCCGAGGTGAAGAGTGCTCTTGAGTTTTTCCTCAACGATGGCCCATCTAACCAAAGCTCCATCAAGTCGTCGACAATTTCATCCTGTGAACAGTCTGCTTCGACAGGTAACCATAATTGGAACTTTAGCTGCAATTATTAAGTTTATTATAAGGTACTTGTTCTTTTTTATTGATACTCCTTGCTTCCTGCAGAATTTGGATGGACAAGGATGCTTGGAGGAGCCGACCGCTAGCCATTAACACTCAGCGTCATGGTAATAACTCCAACGTTCTAAGTTTATGATGGTTCTTGATTTAAATGATCAACATGCTTAAAATTAACTGTAATTGGTTCATTTGCAAGGTTTGGTACTGGGAGGAGGGAAACAGAGTTACCTTCTCCGAGGCCCATGTCTTCAAACACCTGTGTAAGTGGTCCTCAACCCTGGTTTGTTCTAATTTTTTTTTTACAATTTCTTCTAGCTTGTAAAATTTATACTAATCCCTTCAACTTCTTCTTTGCAGGACTCGTGGGTAGGTTTGTGAGGTTTCTTGGTGGTCGCAACCTCTAAGATAAGTGATTTTATCATTAGGGTTAAACTAGTTACTATTTATACTGGGAACCCCAAGCCGGTTAATCCATGACTGGGAACTATGTTGTAAAGAATCAATAATCGTTTTTATCTAAACCTTGATAAGGTTTCTGTAGGTTCCCTTGACGGGTCTTATTCTTGTGTAAAATATTCGATACAGTATTTTGTTTGGAAAAATATAGTGGAAGCCATTTAATAATGGTCTTTACAGCCACTTAGTATTGATGTATTCTTTCTCTAAATTTAGAACATTTGGAAGGTGCCCTCAGCTGGGTGTTTGACCAATGTTGTGTGAAAATTAGATGTATAGATTGTTTATGTAGACTGTAATGAAACCCTCAGATTCCATCGTAGATGGTATTACGTCTGTGAATAAGGAGCATCCTTTTTGTTTTAATTCAGTTTTGTAATTAGTTGTAAAGTATGTTGTGGATGAGTGTTGCGATAATAGCTTTGTAGAAAGACTTATAGTCATTTAAATTCGTGTTTTAGTTACTCAACTTGTAACCTCTGTAGGATTCCACTGTTTGTGATTCGTCGGTGGTATAAAAATAATACTGATGACCACATAGCATGGACTTGCAGTCATCGTATGTGCATTTTAAATCTTACGATTCTGATTATGCTACTCAATGTTTAAATGGTTTTGATACCATATACTTGCGAGACTTGATCTCGAATTCTTTGTAAGAGATGGGATCTAGTTAAAATAAGAATATGAGGCTCTTCCTATGTGTTGATTGCATTTTAATTAAATTGTATCTTGTTCTTTTTAAAAGTTATAATTGGATTATTTAATAAATCATTTGGTAGCCATGATATGGACTTAGATGAATGTTAATTCTCTGTCTTGATGAATAATGTGATGGCAGGTGTATCACATAGATTTCGATTGATTTTATATTGTTGATTTTCTGTTAGTAATTTGGAATCAAGGATATTTGATCCGATAATTTTAGATTAAAGTCTTTGAAGGGAATTGATCCCATGACTTGTATGTGATTTGGTGTATTTTATAAAGAATGACCCTTCAAGCCTGCTATATATTTTATTTGTATTATAACTAAGGATATTCAATGCATTACCTTGTTTTCTCGTTAATATGCAATAGTATAGGATTAGTATACCTGGGATTTCTATTTACTCGGAAAGAGGTTGTGATTAGAAAGGGTATGTTTGTAAACAAAGGATCTGAGATCCTGCTATCTTCCTTCTATAAAGATATAAGGGAAAGATCCTATAGTTCCTGTAATTATTTTTCTTAGTTTAATTAGACTTACGATGATAACATTGACTACTCCCATCAAGAATTCCAATCGATACCTAATACTTTGGATTAGTTTCTTTATAAATTATAATCCTATTAAGAAGATTCCTAACTATATTATACTAGACATTACAGATATATATGATAATAACATTATAATTGAATACTGTTAACTTATATAAAGAAGTTAAATGAATTCTAAGTAAATGGATTTTATCTACACACCTAGAAAGAAAGAAACAAAAGATCTATACATATAACAAAAATTGGAATTTATTTGTAATTTCAGTCGCTAACTTTATTTCAAAATGTAGAATGTAAATATATCTAGGAAACGATGCCTGTAGGAAATACATAGTCTAATATAGGTATCTCTGTGAAAACTAACTGAATTTATTCCATTAGCGCAAAATACAAATATAACAACAATAGATTAGTCGAAAGCAAATAGAGTTTAGCTATTATAGATCTAGGGAAATATATTCTACAACATTAAAATGTGAAGTAGAAAACTTGGCACCAATGATGGGAAAACAAGAGTGGAGATGCCATTCCTCCCAACCAACTCCCATAGAATCCAAACTACTTGCTCCAGAACCCCTCGATCCTGTTAGCTGGACCACAAGAGCAAAATCTCAATGCTCCATCTCTTGTATTAGTGTTTTTTTCCACTTCTCTTTTTCCTCTTGTGGGTTAGAAAGCGTTGTTTAACAACTATATCCACTCTTGTCCCCCTTCAACATATTTTATTAAATAAAATTGTTTTGATTACAAAATGTTTTATTCTTGACTTTTATGTCAAAATAATAAAAGAATAATAAAATAGTAATAAAGTATTTCCAACAGAATTAATAATAATAATTAATTCTAGGGTTGTTACAAGGTCCCTCCCAATTGTTAGCAATGGTTGAGTACCTTCCTCCTCCTCTAAGTCCGTCAATAATGGGACTTTAGCGTCTGAGCTTGGTCTGGCTAGAGGATATAAGGTTATGTTTATGTTGGAAATTTCATCATAAATCATCATGGATCCTAATATACGACTAATGCATGCATCTATTGTGGCTGGCCATAGTCTTCCTAAGATTAATGGATGTCCCCCCAGCTGTGACTTGGGTTGTAAAAAATGAATCATGTAGGGTACTCCCATGAGTCTGTTAGCACTCAAAATCGCACCCAAGGTTGTGGAAGGTGGACCAAGAGGTAAAAACATAACCAATTTAGGAAAGGGAGCTAGCTTCTTCATTTCCATAGATGTATCTCTCACAGATATATAATAAGGCCAGATACAAACATGAAATGAAATTCAAATTTTGTTGTGGTTTAAAACAGGGCAAGTGTTATACCAAAATCCTATCATCGTCATGTGATAAGACTCTTGACATACCTACTTGCCATGAATCCCAGCTCTTGGAGTGGAAACCCATGCTAATTATCAATCTTTCATGAAAATTCCCAGCACCACGCTTTCCCTATTGTCCAGGAGCAGTACCTTGTTTCAATCGCCTATCCCTTGTTGTCCACAAGTGGTGCCACCTCTTATGACCCTTAGCCAATAAGCGTTTCTTATTGTTGATGTATATGTAACTTTGGAATGTATTTCACTTGTATTTCTTATATATTGTAACCCGATGTTTATTCTGGGATGTCATTGAGTTATGTCATGCCCCGATGTTCCTATCGGGAAGGTCTATCATGTAAACAAGTCATGTCAAGTTATTGTGGGTAACCCTCCTATTTTCCCCGCAGTTCTAGGGCACTAGGGTTATTAGACTCTCCTAGTGAGGTCGGCCCTAGTAGGGTTTTTGTCATGTCGGGATTAGTATAAATAGAGAGCTGGACTCTCTATTTATCACACACCTTATACACACTCAAGTGTAGCGCATAGTTGAGGAAGGAGAAGACACTGGGGCTAGATAAGAAGAAGGTTACTGCTGTCAGGAGATCACTTACTGTTTTGGGTTCTACTTTTGGTGTTGATTCTATCTCTGAGGAAGTTGCGGGGTTTTCACCATTTATGGTTTCCCGGAGGATAAACACTGTGTTCATTATCTCTTGTGTTTGATTGTTGTGCTTGTTATTCTCTTAGTAAAGATCCTAGAATAATGCTAGCTTAATGATGAAATTCTAACATGGTATCAGAGCTAACCTGAGAAGAAGACACTGTGCAGTTGCGGGAACTAGGGCTTCCTAGTTTGTGGATCTTCCTCCATATATTTTTAGAAAAAGTAAGGTGGAATAACTCTCCTCCTTAGGGCGTATCTTTCTATCGAAGCATAATCCAATTCTTAGGTTTTTGAGTTTTGGACCCAACACTACTGCCGGAAATAAGGGATTTTTACAGAAGAGGAATTTTTCAATGATCCTAGGCCTGGATTGATCTCCTCCCCAAAATCTAAGTTGGGGATGAATTTCAAGGCATTTGGGTGGATAGAACTCCGAAAAAGGAAAACCCTAATTTGTTACTGAACCAGCACTGGAAGATTTCAGATCCAAATCTAGATACGACATCTTGACCTGGTGAGATCTAAATCTTTTGTATTTCCATTTGAGGTTCTCAATTTAAGATGTCTCATCATACCAAGCTTGATGAAAAGCTTGAGCGAGATGATAACTTTTGAGCCTGGAAGTATAGGATCTCCCTTGTCCTGGAAGAAAATGAGTTGGACTCCTATATTAATGAGGAGGTTCCAGTTCCAGAGGGAGATGAGGCTAAGGCCTTTCATAAGAAGAAATTGGTTATGGCAAAAAGAATCATTGTTGATTCTATCAAGGATCATCTCATACCATAGGTGTCCTCCCTCAAGACACCTAAACCTATGTTTGATGACCTAACCAAATTGTTTGAAGGGAAGAACATAAACAGGAAGATGACTCTAAGAAACCAATTGAAGAATGTGAAGATTCAAAATGTTGATATTATTCAGTCTTACTTTATAAGGGTTTCTCAGATCAAGGAGCAGCTGGAAGCAGTAGATGAAGAAGTGGAAAATGCAGAGATTGTGATGACCACCTTGAATGGTCTCCCTATATCATGGGACTCTTTCATTCAAGGAATCTATGCCAGAAAGAAGTTAGTCAAGTTCAGCAGACTGTGGGAAGAATGGTCTCAAGAAGAAGCTCAAATAGCAGCTCGAGAAGAGAAGATGGGAAGTGAAAATCAAGCTCTCATAGTTCACTCCAAGAAAAAGAAAAGGAGCCATTATCACTCCAAAGGAAAGATCTCACACTCAAGAGAAGATCTGAATACTATTAGATGTTACACATGTGATGAGAAAGGTCACATATCTAGATTCTTCCCTAACAAAAGAAACCTAAAGAAGAAGGGAAACAAGAGAAGACATCATGCCCATGCTATAGAGGATGATGAACCTTCCACGAAGAGAATTAGATAAGAAAGTGATGATTCTTCAAGTGAGGAAGAATATGTAGTGATCTCCACTCTCATGGGAATTGTTTCACATGGAAGCAATGATTGGGTCATAGACAGTGGTGCTTCCAAGCACATGACGGGATTCAAAGAATAATTTGTGAAGCTATCTAAACATGAGTCACCTCACAAGGTGAAACTTGGGGATGACTACCAATATCCAATAAAAGGTAGTGGTTAATCCTCCTATAAACTAGACTTGGGAAATTCTTTGAAGATGAAGAATGTATTATTTGTTCCAGGACTAAAGAAAAACCTTCTCTCCAGGACTAAAGAAAAAACTTCTCTCCATATCTGCATTGGATGCAAAAGGAATGAGGGTTGCTTTTGTAGATGGCCAAGTTCTTATGTGGCCAAAGGGAAATACTTTTGATGATGCAATAGTGATTGGAGAACAAGAAAGAGGCCTATACAAGTTGAAGGGCCAACCAGATCAAGCTTTGGTTCATGACACAGTAGAACCAAATGAACTTTGGCATAGAAGGTTTGCAGATGTGCATTACAGAGCACTACCACTTGCAAGCAAAGTTGTTGAAGGTCTTCCAGAAATTCAAGCAAAACATGAAGGCATCTGCAACGGATGTGCGAAAAGGAAAGAACACAAAGAAGAAATTTCCAAGTAGCGAAAGCAAAGCAAAAGGAATCTTGGAAATTATCCACTCCGATGTATGTGGACCAATGTCATCAAGCTCACTAAGCAGGTGTGTGTACTATGTCTCTTTTATTGATGAATTTTCTAGGAAGACATGGATTTACTTCATGAAGAATAAAGATGAAGTGTTCATCAAGTTCAAGGAATTCAAAGCCTTGATAAAGAACCATACTGAAAAGAAGATCAAGACTTTTCGATCAGACAATTGTGGAGAATTCACTTCAAATGAGTTCAAGGAACTATGTAAAGACTCAGGGATTAAGAGGGAGTTGTCTACTCCTTATAATCCACAACATAATGGGATTGCAGAGAGGAAGAATAGAACTATCATGGAAGCTGCAAGAGCTATGCTTCATGATCAAGATCTTCCTATGCATATTTGGGTAGAAGCAACCAGAACTGCAGTGTATGTACAGAACCGTACTCCACACAGAGTACTTGAGAACAAGACTTTTGAAGAAGTCTTCTCTGGCAAGAAACCAGAATTCATCCATCTCAGAATATTCAGTTGTCTTGTGTACATACACATTCCAAAAGAGAAGAGAACAAAATTAGATCCTTCAGGAAAGAAGGGTATATTTGTGGGCTACTCTGAAAGCTCGAAGGCTTACAAAATATACTTCCTAGGGTTCAAGAAGATTGACATCAGTAGGGATGTAACATTTGACAAAGATTCAGCCTACATCAAATCCAGAAAGAAACCTACTGAAGAACGTAAAGAAGCTGAAGCTCCCAGAATTCATGATACAATCATGAACGAAGAAACTCAAGAAGAAGATCAAGAATTTGAAGAACCACAAAGACCTGTAGATCCACCACAGGAGAAGAATCCTCACAAGAGGAAACCTGCTTGGGTGCGAGATATTATCCAAGGTGCAGAAAGATATGGGGTTCGAGAAGAGAATCTCAAAGAAAGAAAGAGAACCAGATCATGTTCCAGTTATGTAGCTTTACTATGTGACTTTATTGATAAAGAACCTTCCGAG
Source organism: Pseudotsuga menziesii (assembly GCA_001517045.1). NCBI lineage: Eukaryota > Viridiplantae > Streptophyta > Pinopsida > Pinales > Pinaceae > Pseudotsuga > Pseudotsuga menziesii. The sequence continues at coordinate 50,821 of LPNX010917942.1, read as the reverse complement.
TATGAAGAAGTGGCAAAACGGAAAGAATGGAAGGATGCGATGATCGAAGAGTATCAATCGATCATGAAGAATGATGTTTGGGATGTTGTCCCAAGACCAGAAGGGAAGTCAGTTGTAACTTCCAAGTGAATCTACAAGATCAAGCATGCTACAGACGGTAGCATTGAAAAGTATAAGGCAAGATCTGTGGGTCGGGGTTTCTTTCAGAAAGAAGGAATAGACTATGAAGAAACCTTTGTACCTGTAGCTAGATACACTTCCATCAGATCGGTACTTGCTTTGGCTGCAGTGATGAAATGGAAGATACACCAAATGGATGTCAAGACTGCCTTCTTGAATGGTGTAGTAGAATATGAAGTGTATGTGGAGCAGCCACTTGGTTTTGAGACACATGACAGGGAGTCTCATGTGTGTAGATTGAAGAAATCCCTGTATGGTTTGAAACAGACACCCAGGACATGGTACAGCAGAATTGACAACTTTCTATCTAGTTTGGGCTTTACCAAGAGTAAAGCAGATTCCAACCTTTACTACAACGTGGAAGATGGCAACCTGGTGACGCTTCTACTATATGTAGATGATCTGTTTTTGACAGGTATGGATGGGTTGATTGTCGATACGAAGTGAAAGCTTGCTGCTGAGTTCGAAATGAAGGACTTGGGTATGATGCATTATTTTCTGGGTATGGAGGTGTGGCAGACTACAGATAGAATCTTCCTTGGATAAGGGAAGTATGCAGTAGAGATCCTAAAGAGATTTGGGATGATGGACTGCAAGGCATTAACCACACCTATGGCATAAAACCTGAAGCTATTGAGTGATCCTTCATTAGAGACAGTTGATGCCATGATGTATCATTAGATTATTGGGTCCTTGATGTACCCGAAGAACATGAGACCATATATTTTCTTTACTGTGAACACCTTGAGCCAATACTTGATAGATCCGAGACATGTTCACTTGACTGCTGCAAAGCATATTCTGAGGTACCTGAAAGGTACGGTTGATTATGGGCTCAAGTATAAGGCTGATCAGAAGATTAACCTGGAGGGTTATGTTGATTCAGATTCGGTAGGCAGTGCCATCGATAGGAAGAGCACTTCAGGGTGTTGCTTTAGTATGGGATCAGGTGTGATCTCATGGTTTAGCAGGAAGCAATCATGTGTGGCACTGAGTACAGCTGAAGCAGAGTATGTTGCAGCCTGTTCAGCTAGTTGTGAGGCAGTATGGCTAAGGAAGCTACTGTTTGATTTATTTGATCTCCATTTAGATGCTACTTGTATATACTGTGACAGCCAGAGTTGTGTAAAGTTGTCAGAGAATCTAGTATTCCATGACAAGTCGAAGCATATCGAGATCAAGTATCACTATATCAGGGATATGGTGCAGAGAGGTGCAGTGAAGCTCCAGTATGTTGCTACTGATGAACAGAGGTGCAGTGAAGCTCCAGTATGAAAAAGGACTAGCTCTGAGTAGCTACCACATCTGGTATGAAAAAGGACCAGCTCTATGATGCCTCATCTGGTATGAAAAAGGACCAGCTCTGTGATGCCTCATCTGGTATGAAAAAGGACCAGCTCTGTGATGCCTCATCTAGTATGAAAAAGGACTAGCTCTGTGAAGACTCATCTAGTATGAAAAAGGACTAGCTTTTAGTAGCAGCCACATCTGGTATGAAAAAGGACCAGCTCTGTGATGCCTCATCTGGTATGAAAAAGGACCAGCTCTATGATGCCACATCTAGTATGAAAAAGGACTAGCTCTGTGATGATACATCCAGTATGAAAAAGGACTGGCTCTATATAGGTTCCTATGATGAGAAGAATTAAGAGATAGCACCTGTGATGATGACCCAGTGATGATCCATATCCAGTGATGATGATCTAGTAGTGATGATCCAGATCGAGTAATGATTCAGATCCAGTGATGATGTCCAGTGATGATCCAGATCTGATGATGAAGATGACTTGAAGATGAAGATGAATTGAAGATAAAGAATACTTGAAGATGACGAGGACTCGAGGATGATCCAGAAGATACAGAGAAGAAGACTTGTGCTGAAAATTATGTCAAAAGAATACCTTCCTAGTTAAGAGGGAGTGTTGATGTATATGTAACTTTGGAATGTATTTCACTTGTATTTCTTATGTATTGTAACCCGATGTTTATTCCGGGATGTACTTGAGTTATGTCATGCCCCGATGTTCCTATCAGGAAGTTCTATCATGTAAACAAGTCATGTCAAGTTATTGTGGGTAACCCTCCTATTGTCTAAGGGTTAAATTCCCCGCAGTTCCGGGGCACTAGGGTTATTAGAATCTCCTAGTGAGGTCGGCCCTAGTATGTTTTTTGTCATGTCGGTATTAGTATAAATAGAGAGCTGGACTCTCTATTTATCACACAACTTATACACACTCAAGTGTAGTGCATAGTTGAGGAAGGAGAAGACACTGGGTCTAGACAAGAAGAAGGTTACTGCTGTCAGGAGATCACTTACTTTTTTGGGTTCTACTTTGGATGCTAATTCTATCTCTGATGAAGTTGCGGGGTTTTCACCATTTATGGTTTCCCCGAGGATAAACACTGTATTCATTGTGTCTTATTTTTTTATTGTTGTGCTTGTTATTCTCTCAGTTCAGATCCTAATATAATGCTAGCTTAATGATGAAATTCTAACACTTACCAGAACCGCTTTGTCATTGAGGGAGAAATGCTGTACCCTGGGTAAAAAGGGAAAAAGAGAAGTTTCTCGAGGCTTCTAGATGATAAGCCTTGTATCCTCCCTTATCCCTATCATTGTGGGTCAGTTGAGCTCGAGATCCCTCATCCTAGGATCCTAGAGGCCACCTCATCCACTAATCTCTCAACCATCCCTATCCGTTGATCCTTATAAATACAAGCTCATATCCATGGTTGAGGGGGGACATATTAAGGTATTGTTATGCTATTGGATTGATTATTTGGCCCAAGTCATTGGAGAGCCTAGAGAGCTAGAGTCGGAGCTTATGGGGATGAGAGTGCTTGGTTTCATGGAGATGCATGTAAACACTAAGGCTTGGTTGTAAACTTCTCCATATTTTTATCTTAATGCAAGTGTTGGAGCAGAGTCCGGCAGCTACAGGAAGAGCTGCCATTTTGGCGGATAAACAGTTTAGCGAAGATGAAGAGATAAGGTAAAGCTACGACACCGTAGCATGTTTCTAGCTGCAGAGTAGAGCTGGAAACTGTGACTGTTGGGACAGAGAAGTCAAGAAAGACGACAGTACCTGAGTGGCCGAGAAGAGAGAGCTCAACCACTGCATTGAAGGCAGCAGCGAAGACAGCAGGGCTCAGCGACCCTCATAAAGGAAAAGGAGCGACGAGGCCGAGGTATTGAAGATGAAGGACAGAAGAAGGGAAGCGGTGCATAGTACCCATGGTCAGCACCGGGAAGCATGGAAGACTGCAAAGAGCAGTGGTGTGATGGAAAGCGGCTACCCCAAGTACAGATCTGCTGACTGTCACTAGTTAGGTTTTTGGGTTACTGTTGGGACATGCCCACAGTGTTGTAATGGCGAGACCTTCGGCCCGCCTATAAAGGGATATATTTTGTATTGTAAAAGGTTAGCTAGTCAGTCCTTCTGGAGCTATTAGGGTAACCTGTAGCTATTCAGACATCAGCGAGTCTGAGAGTCTAGTAGTCTGTTAGCTCACTGTTATTTTGTATTGTAACAATCCGCAGGGATTGACAGAGAGAGAGAGAGAGAGAGTGAGAGTATATTGTAAGAAGGAAATATAGAGAAGATATCTAAGAGAGAAGGGCTCCAAGTTGTGTGTGGAGTTACCCAAAAGATCTCTAGCTGCATATGCGGTGCAGCAGAACTGTGTACCTCTCTCAAGTTATAATATAGAAACATAGTTTTGTGGACGTAGCTTCTACCCTGGAAGTGAACCATGTAAAATCAGAGCATTATGTGATTGATTCATGTGATTGTATTTACTTGTTATATCTGTCATTCATTATGTGAACTTTGCTTACAGTAAATGTATGAATGTGTTATTCAGTCCCTAGCATATTAAAAGGATAAATGCAAGTTGGATTCTTTAAGCATTTTGTATAAGAGTTTGTCTAAGTTTCACTTGAGACAGTTAAGAGTCTCAGTGTAAAACAACCTTATGCGTTGAGTCCTATAAGTTGAACACCAGTACGCTAAGTACGCTGAGCCACAACGGTAGGATATCGCAGAGGGGCGATATTGCACCATCAGAGGAGCTGAGGTGCATGATACCGCGGGTTAAGAATCGAGTGTAGGAGAAAGTTACGTGTTGCCCAGGATGCGACAATGCGATAAGGGTTAGATTCATCGTGAGTAAGAGGAAAGTGCGCATCACAGAAAGAGACATCTCGCAGGCTAAGAAGAGCTGCGAGACGCACACAGGACACTATACAGAACCTGGTCGAGACACTTGAGTCTTTGGCCAACCCATTAGGATCACTTCACGTGAGACTTCAAGCTGCTCTGCGGTCTGTTGCCGAAAGGGCCAGTGAGCTAGGGGTGTTGTTGGTACATTATAGTAAACCCGGGTCTGCCCAGCAACTAACAGCAAGTTGATTTCTGTCCCACATTATTGTTGTTGTTCGATTTCACATGTATGTTGTTAGATTCCTTAGTCACTAACATATATCAGTAGATTATATTCTGGCAGTTTCGATGTGTTTGTGTGTTTAAGCTTATTGCAGGCACATAGGGTTAGTATCGAAGCATCACATTCCAGGTATCTATGGCGTCCAGGGAGAGTATTCAATCTCTATCCTTCATTTGTTCTAGATCTGAACCATTCAGACCAATGGAACACCTTACTGTTCGCAGGAGGTGAAATATTCCAGATAACAAATCTGGCGACTCTGTTGGGGAATACATATATGTATCAGTTGTTCTAATCTTCCTCAGTCTTCAACTCTTGTCCGAATCCAGTCTCTTTCTCCAACTCTCTTTAGTCAGATCTGCTTTCTGACTTAGTCCATTTGGGTTTGAACCTTCCATATCTATTTAGATCTGAGTCATTCCGATCTTTTATGCTCTGTTTCCATATTCAATCTAGCAGTTTTTGCCTTGATCTAGTCCTTTTCTGACTTGATCTATCGTTCTCTTTGTGTTTTGGTCTTCTATAGGGAACCGTGCCTATGCAATGTACGAGGAGCGGTGCCACTGCCTTAACCCGTTGGCGAGAAGTGGTGTTGGGATAGAACTGCCCTGTCAACACCAGAGAAGCGCGGTGCCAGGTAGGAATCATTCCAAGGCCCTTTTTTCACTTTTTTTTTTGCAAAAATTTGAGTTGTGTTTCTTTCATTTCTGCATTGTCGGGCTTGTGTGAAAGAATCTAATGCTTGTGGCTTGAAAATTTTATGGTTTAAGATTAATTTTATTGGGAAATTCAAAAGATAGATTATGTTTTTTATTGTTCATCCGCTTCTATGCTTGTTGGTTGTGTTTGCGAAAGGATTTTTTGTTTTCTGAAAAGCTTAGGGTGTTAGTAAGATCTCTTTTCATTTTTTTTATATAGACTAGAATAAGAACACTAGATTAGCTTCTAGGTTTCATTTCTTGTTTGCATAGTAAACTTATTTTTCCTTCCTTTAAAAAATATTTTTTTTTACTGAGACTAGGTTATCATCATTGAGCGTTGGACATTGGTTCTCTGATTGGCTTCACAAGCTTTCAAGATCTTCATGTTCTTTCATCTCTTATGCATCTAGAACTATCTCAATAAAAAAAAAAATGGTAGTTTTAAGTTAGATTTGCTCATGTTTTGAGAAAATTGAAAAAATAAAGTGCATTTGCATATAGTGTGCTTTTTGGTTTTTCTTTTAGGAAAAGAGATTCTTCCCCTTCTCATTACTTTCAGAAAAAATAAATCAGTTTGGAAAAGCATTGCGTGTCTTTGATTTTGTGTTCAAGACTGTTGTGTGGGAGTCTTTTTTGGTTTTCGAAACAAAAGAAAATACTCTCTTTCCCTCCCGTAAGTAGGCATACTGAATGGTAAAGTGAAATATTTTGCACAAGCATATTGCATGGTTTTACTTTTCTGTCAAAACATCATGCATTCACCTAACTGTCCACTTTAAAATTAATGGTATTCATAGGTTAAAATTTACGTAGCAATTGGAGTGATAGGTTAGAGACGTGTTTGGGCGTCGTTAAGCATAGGATTTGTCGTTATTTATCTGCATTACATCCCAAGACTCACGCGGTTCTTCCACGTACTGTCGGTATATCGAACGGCCTTTCACATACCCTTGAGGTATATAGAAAGGTACTTCACGTACTTGATTGTATATTGGAAGGCCCCTTTTGTATGGTTATGCATTAGATAGCACTACTACCGATTCGAGCTCCCACGTACCTTGAGTATATCGGGAGACCCCACTAGGATACCTTATCCATTTGAGAAAATCCCTTTGGTCATCTTGCTTGGAGCCATACACTAAGAACCATGTTATGACATTCCATTTGTGGTGTTATTCAAATTCCCTCATGGATGAATCTGTTTGGTTACGACTCTTTCAGCGAACTTTGACCTGTACAACTACGAAGTGGTACATTGAACTCCCACAACATTCGTTTGTGGATTTTGGCTCGTTGGCAGCCATGTTTCTTACACACTTTCAGCTCCTTATTCATTATGAAACATGCACTGATATTTTAACTTCTCTATGATAGAACACCTCCACCCACATATCCGATCATATTCATGAGTGGAGAAGGCATAGAAGGCTTATTAAGGCCCCTATCCCAGATCAGTTATTAGCTGATTGGTTCACTAAATCCTTGTTTCCTCCTATTGCCCGAGATGTGGCTATGGGAAGTGTCGTTATTAAAGAGCAGGCTATTAGTCAGGCTCAGTACCTAGACTTGGTTTATTCCCAGTCTGGAACTCTTTATGACCTGATTCCTCAAGCTCCTCGCCCTAGCACCGATCCTGCCGAGCCACCAGTAGAAGTACCTGTTGATGGGATTTTTGGTTTAATCTAGTCCCCGTCAGCAGCAAAACCTACCAAGCAACCCCAAACTGCCACCCCTACTCCTTCAACTCCTAAGGTTTCCACCGAGGTCAATTCCATTCAAAGTACTCAAACCTCGGGTAATAATAAAAAGAAAGGTAAAATAGAAATAAAAAACCGGGAAACCAACAGGAGACTCCAAGACCAACCAACACTGATAATGACAAAGGGAAAAGGAAGGAAAAATATCCCTATCTTCTATGTAGAGGTGACCGTTTTTCAAAGAAGTGTCCTCATCGAGACGAAATCTCCCAGTTTCTGAAGTCCAATCCCACACCTGCAGTACTTATGAATCCTTTCCCCTCTCAACAACCACTGATAGACCACATATCTAATCAGTGTAACTCTAGTTCGTCAGGGGAAATTCGTATGATGGCCTCAGATACCATCAATCTGCAAACTTGAAGTCAGAATTATGACAAACCCGCAGATAAGAAAGAAGATCATGCTTCTTCAGGGAAGGCTCCCTCTACTAGTTCTCTGGAATCCTTGTCTAGTGTCCCATTATCTATCGAGAAGCCTACTCTTCAGAAGGCTGTCTTTAATCCCAATGCCTGAGCTACTCAATTTTATAATGTGGTTGAAGATCTCCCTCAGGCACCTTGTGCGATGTCTACCTTAGAGGTACTCTAAAGTTGCCCTACACAATGTAAAAACTTGTTGACAGCATTAGGAGCTTTAGACCCGGATAATACTAACTTGATTCATTTCAATGTTGAGAACTATAAGCCTAGATTATGTCATAAACTTTCTTTTTAGATCATTACGAAAGTAGTGGGAAAGAAAGTTTTTCGAACGATACTAGATGAAGGAGCTTCGACCTCGGTGTTGTCTCTGACTTGTTGGAAGGCTCTCGGCTCTCCCGAGCTTGTAACATCACCTATGACCCTCAAGGCCTTTGATGGATGGGGTTTCCAACCCCATGGTCTCATTACATCCCTAGTGGTCAAGCTAGGAGGAAAAACCATTTCCATTCAAGTAGAAGTGGTAGATGCCCCTTTAGATTACAACCTCCTTCTAGGAAGAAATTGGTTCTATGCCATGACTGTTGTCGCCTCAACAGTATTTCGAACAGTCCAATTTCCGCATCTAGGGAGTATTGTTACTATTGATCAACTTGATTTCTGTATGCCGGATGTTACTACCTCCATGGCTAATAACATCCCCATGTTAGGGCAGTCCCCTCCTCCTTACCAGTCAATTGGGGTAGGCATGTTGAAGGATTCATCCCTTATGGGTATTTTTCCATCTACTCCTCCTAACACGAATACCGCGACAGTCCATATAATTGTCTCATTTGATTATGAGCCTAAGGGTAAACATGTTGTTGAATCCACCTCATTGAGTCCACATGAAGCTATGTATGACACCATTCAAACCTTTTCCAATGATCACACTGATGACCTTCATCTAGTGGCTTCAGATCCTTACCATTTACCGTACTGGTTAGAGCCTTCTCTTCCTATTCTAGATTATCTCTCTGAGACTTTTCCTTTCGATGAGTCCATTATGGAGATCATGAATACGGATGAATCCATTTGGGAGGATCACCATCATAGATCCATGTTCCTCCCCAACACTAGTTCGGTTAGCCATGATTTTGCATCCTTGTTTCCTACTGATATTGTCAACACACCCCAAAGTCCTATATTGTTGCAAGATACATATTCTGAAGGAAACTTTTGCAACATTACTCAAACGAACCCGATTGACATATCAGCCAAGCCTGATACTATCGAGCATGTTCATGTTGGGAAGAACTGCTCGGCAGATGAATGTAAAGCATACAAGGAACTTTTTAAAGAATTTCGTGATATTTTTGACTGGTCCTATGAAGAGATGTCAGGGATTGACCCATCCATTATGGGCCATGATATTAAAAACCTATCCCACGGCTAAACCAGTCAGGAAAAAACTAAGGCAATTCCATCCTCGAAAGGCCACAGCTATTAAAGCTGAAATTGAGAAACTTCTCAAAGCTGGGTTTATTTATGTTGTACCTCTGACAGAATGGGTATCAAACATTGTCCCTGTCAATAAAAAGCAGGGTACCATTAGAGTCTGTATCGACTTTAGGGATTTAAATAAAGCTTGTCCCAAGGACAACTTTCCTACCTCGCATATCGATTAGATTATCAACAACTGTACTGGAAGTATCATCTTTTCATTCATGGATGGATTCTCTGGCTATAATCAGATTGAGATATTACCCTTCGATCAGCATAAGATAGCATTCATTTTCTCATGGTGAACCTTTGCATATAAGAAGTTACCTTTTGGCTTGAAAAATGTTGGAGCCACATTCCGGCGTGCGATGTCCTATGCGTTTCATGACATTAAACATATTGTTGAACCATACCTTGATGACCTCCCTGCTCATTCGCAGTGACGGGAGGACCACCCTGGTCATCTTAGAGACATATTCCTGAGATGTCGTCATTATAATATACGACTCAATCCGCATAAATGTGTTTTTTGCGTTGAGGACATCTACTAGGCTTTGTGGTATCCAAAGATGGCATCTGGATTGATCCTTTGAAGATTGCCACTATTTTATATCTACTAGCCCCAACTAACCTCCTTGAACTCCAAAGTTTGCAAGGGAAGGAAAACTTTCTCCACCGTTTCATGTGCAATTTCGCAGAGAAAACGCAAGGTTATATGCGTCTCCTCAAGAAGAACACTCCATTCTTCTGGGATGACCAGGCCCAATGCGCATTTGATAGTCTTAAGCATGCTCTAACTCATTCACCAATGATACACCCCCCATTTTATTCAAAGGACTTTCTCTTGTATATTGCTGCCTTCGCTACTACCATCGGCATGGTTTTAGTGTAGGACAATCTCCACGGTCAGGAGCACGTGATTTATTGCACCAGTAAGAATCTTATGGATTCCAAAACTAGTTATTCACGTGTAGAAAAGTTAGCATTGGCCACGGTCATTGCTATACAAAAGTTTCGTCACTACATTCTGCTCCGCACTACCACCGTATTGCCAGACCAGAACCCGATGTATTACATCCTGACTCGTCAGGTGCTCAGGGGCAAGTACTCCCATTGGATAGTCATCCTTCAGGAGTTTGATCTGGAGTTTGCCAAAGCCACATCAAAGAAATCCTTGGTCTTTGTCGAGCTTATGTGTGATATTCCCTGTGCTTCGATGGAATCTGAGCCCAGTGATTCATTTTCGGATGAATTCCTATTCCTAATTAGCACTACTGATCCTTGGTATGGAGATTTGCTTATTTATCACCAAACACAATGATTTCAGCGGCATTTATCCCATGATGATCACCGTCGTATCCGTCACCATGTGAAATACTATCTCATCCTGAATGATACCTCGTATAGACATGGGATTCACTCTATTCTCCAGCGATGCCTCATCCATGAGGAGGCTGAATATTTGTTGAATTATTGCCACTCTAGAACATGTGGCGGTCATTTATCTGGGATGGCTACAACCCAAAAAATCCTTCGCGCTAGCTATTTCTGACCTTCTGTCTTCAAAGACTACCATGAGGCTGTTCAAAAATGCCCACCTTGTCAATACTTTTATCTTAAAAAGCACACCCATCCTGCTCCACTTCACCCCATCATTGCCGTTGGCCCATTCGCCAAATGGGGGATTGAATTGATGCACTGTAAGCATACCTCAGCCAGGGGGCATGGTTACATCATCGTAGCCATTGATTATTTCACAAAATGGGCTGAGTCCATGCCTACATATGCAGAAGATGCTAAGACTTCCACTCTCTTCTTGTTCAATCATATCATAACTATATTTGGAGTTCTACAGTCCATCGTTATTGATCACGGATCTCATTTCCATAATCAAATGATGGAATAACTGAGTTCCAAGCTAGGTTTTCGCCATGAAAACTCTATGTTGTATTATCCACAAGCTAATGGTCAGGTAGAGGCCATTAACAAAGTTTTAAAACCTATGCTGTGTCGGATGGTTGGAGATCATAAATCCAACTGGCACCACATTCTTTTCTTCACTCTTTGGGCTTATCGAACTTCTATGAAAACAGCCACTGGTTTCACACCATTCCAGCTTGTCTATGGACTCGAAGTTGTCTTACCGATCCAATGTCAGATTCCATCCTTACAACTTGCCATCGAACTTCTCCCAGACATTTCCACAGAGGAAGAAATATTTTTGTACTTGATTAACCTTGATGAGACTCAGAGAGATGCTACCTTGGCTAATGAGGAACATAAGAAACGCATCAAGGTGCAGTATGATAAATCTGTCCAACCTCATTTTTTTAACGAGGGTGGCCTAGTATTGACTTATGACCAGAGATATGACAAACTAGGGAAGGGTAAGTTCGAGTCCATGTGGTACAGACCTTTCGTTATTTCTAAGGTGTTAGAGAAAGGAGCTTACGAGCTCGTTGATTATGATGGAATCCCTTTGGGGCAACCTCGCAATGGGTTGTTCCTGAAAAAGTACTATGCCGAGGTCTTTCTTGGATAGTGTCTTGTATATATGTATATTGATTGAATTTCAATGTGCTTTTAGTATTTTCAAGATGGTTTTGAGCTTAGTGCCTGCATCTGTTTATACCATGTTTTGGTCATGCAGATGGCTTTCTATGGCCTCGCTGATGGTGCTTTCCACCACACCTTGAATCTCACTTGGCTGCTTGGGTCCTCTATTCCCCAGCTGAAGATTTGGTCAGTTTAGGATCGATTTGTATAGGTCTCGCTACTAATATCATCATCGAGTATGAATTAGTCATCGGTATTCTAACAGAAGCTGCCTCCCAGGATGTTCGTGATCTAGTAGTCTTGATGGACTCACAACTCGTGGTTTGCCATTTAAACCATGTTTACACCATTAGAAACCCAGTGCTCCTCTGCCTCTTCCTGAGAGTACGTTTTCTAGAAATATCATTTGAAACCATTACTTATAGGCATATCCCTAGGGAACATAACATAGCTGCTGACTCATTAGCTAATTACATCCAAGATTGGCATATTTCCCATTCATGACGTCAAAATCAAAGATGGTACATTGTAAATAAACATTCAAAGACACATAAAACTCATAGAAAATGCATTTGCCATTTGAAACATATAAACACCATGTAAAAATCCGTATATATATATACGAAAAGGTTTACAAAAAATAGGTCCTGAGACCTCATCTGAAGCACGCAGGCTTTTAGGAAAAATCATCATACAAAATTATGAAGCTGTCAGCTTTCAATACATCTCTCATACACTAGTGGTGCTCATGATAGCACATCACTGCTCGAGATAATCTACGTAGCAGCCTACTGAATTGACCCAGTGCTCCCGCTGTGGATCTCTGATATCTCATCAGCAGGTCATAAATGTCAGCATCTAGGATATCCAAGGTCAACCTCTCTAGGTTTTCCTCTAACTCCTCAGTGATATCATCACCCTGTGGTACGAAATGGGCTCCATCTCGCCTATCCAATGGAGATGCTCCTCTAGGACGTCCTGCTCCAACATCTGCATGAGAATATACAGGTCTCGTTACTTAGCATAAAAAATATAAAACATTAAAAAACATAAAAAAAAATTCATCCATTTTAGAGTTTCTTGCTTCTTACCGTTGTCTCCCCACTGTCCACCAGGTGGGAGTGGTAGGTCAGGATCTCCGATGAAGTCCGTACCTGCGTAAGCATAATCCTCAACCATGAGGATCTGATCTCGGAGCCATCTGAAGAATGGATTACGAAACTTCACCTTTCCCCTACCTGCTCCTGTGCGAGCCATGACCTGGACCTACCTCAACATACAAGGGTCTCGTGCTCTCAGACTCTAGAAGACCACCTGAGGTTTCATTTGTGGAACCTACTCGAAGAAGAAGCAAGCTAAAATGGAACCAAATCCAAACTGCTTTAGCTCTCCCTGCCGGCACTTAGTCAACTGATCTTTGAAGATTGGAAGCATGGCTTCTGCCCAGTTGAACACCGTGGGTGCCATGGCCTCTATGGCATACAACATGTGTGCCCTAGAATCCTGGTGCACACCCTGACTCCTGGCCACCCTTTGCATAGTAAACAGGATGGTCTGTAGGGGCCTATCTGTCACTGCACCAATGGGGATCATCTTCCCTGATGCGCCTGTCCCTGGAGAAAAGTGATGATCTATAAGCTCTTGAGTGGTAATATTCCCTCCATGGGAACCTATCAATGAGATGGGGGCACCCCATCTCGATAGGCCAGTCAAGAAGTATATGTCGTCTACTTCCACTATAAGAATATGGGCACCCACCTTGAAGTACTACTGCTTTGGATTCCACATCTGCAGTATATGTTCCAGTAACCGCTCATGTGACACCATTCTTGGGGTCCGAAAGAACTTCTGGAGCCCACAGTTCCGTAATGCGGCAATACAACCCACATTTCTCTCAGCAAAAGAATCCTCATTGTCATGTGTTCTTTCTTTCCATATCATAGTGTTTTGAGAAATCTAGACCTGCCAAAAACAATAATGGCATGCATTAGAATCATCCCTAATCATTAAAAATCAAAGGATTGACTTTATATTGCCCATGCTATTAGTTTAAGTTCTCCATGGCCGGCACCGCCTGTGCGTCGTTGGAGACAAGCGATGGCACCGCCTATCTACTATGTTATAGGCGCGGTTCTCAGGTGGTACCATGTATCTCGCAAGGGGTATCTGCGGTGCCTGCTTTTAAGGTTTTAGGGCTTGCCATATGAGCCCAAAACCCAACCAAAAATCAAAATAAACACTATGAAATGAAAGAATAGGGTGTTAGCTATTACCTGCAACTAACAATGCTAAAAACAGATGGTGGAAACTCCCGGTATCAGCTGTTGAATCCTGGCTAAGAAAATGCTCCAAGTGCTCTTTGTTATAGGTAAATAGTGAAATGGTTTGATTTTTACTATTTACATGACTTATATAGACATGTTTGGGTTTGATGTACTATAGTTTTGATATAAAATCATGTTTTAGTCAAAGTTTTTCTGTCGTAATCCCTTAATGCTAATTATAAATGCATTTAACACTTATTTCTGAGTCAATTCCAGGATAAGAGAACTATAGTAACAAGCTTTGAAAGTTTGTTTATGGATTTTTCACACTTTCATAAAATGGAAAAGGTCGATGAGCATTCATTACGACACTTTGGTCATGCTCTTTAAAAACCTAGTATCAAAGGTCTGAGTCCATTTCAGTTTCTTTCCAGGCTCGTAAAAAATTGGCATTGTGTAAAGAAGCATCATGGAGTCTTCTTTTCACCTCTTTTTCAAGCTCCTTAAACACGAAGCGTCATGGAGTCTTCTTTTCACCTCTTTTTCAAGCTCCTTAAACACGAAAAGGTCGTTGAGTCCATTTCCGATTCTTTCGAGGCTCGTAAAATATGACATTGTGTAAAGAAACCTCATGGAGTTCTCTTTAAACTCTTTTCAGGCTACCTAAATATGAAAAGATTGTCGAGTGATCTTGTCTTCTTCATGCTCATTAAAGTATTTGAAGATTCGTCTGTCCAACGGTAGGTTATCTCTTTTTTGGTTCGGATAGAACTACTTACGAAAAGGGAACACTCCAGCCAATCATGACTAGAAGAGTTCTCTAAGGTATGATTTTACACTTTTTCAAGCTTTAGAGACTAAATCATGCGAAAAAGGACCCCTTTTGGAGCCTTCTTCCGTATTCATTCAGACTCTCTAAACATGAATGATACCAAGTTTTCTTTTAGTGGACTCGTTAAATTAAACATTGAGAGATCCATTTTGGGAATGAACCCCTCCTATCTCAAGTTCGTAAAACATATGATTCTGGACTTGCCTTTCGATAAGCTATATCGAGTGTTTGTTACCCTCTTTGAACTCGTAAAACCGAAAATAGGCACTCATCGATCATGATGGGGGAAATGGGAAGGGAATCATTTTGCAAATAATGGCAGTTGTTTGTCGTTACCTTTGAACATGGCACTTGTCAGCACATCATTTCAGTCAATTGGGTATTCCATTGATCTCTATGATGATCCACTTTCATGAGTCATGTTAATCCTTTGAGTCTTTCAAAAGAATGCATTGTCCACTGTCGCATTGTGTGTTTGTCCTGTTTAGTCATGTTGCCAAGTATTTTTGTCGTACCACCCGATGTTCAAAGGGGGATTTGAAGAAGTTTTACCTATGTAGTCCACACAGTCTTTGTGTCAGTATCTTTGAGTTAGTCATATGGTTACTACATTCACATCATTCTAGAACTATGTTTCGAGTTTCATGTCGTCGATGTGGGATTCATCATGGCCCTCCTTCGACGATACTTTCACCGTCGACATTAGCTCATCATCTGGGAAATAGTCTTAGAAACAATATTTGGTACCTTGAGATCTATATGCCTTAATGACAGATTCTCTCACTCTCGACATAGGTTCACATCATTGACCTTTGATCAATAGAATCAACTGGGTGTTTGACACCAGGACATATACTCACACTCAGTAGATTGTACTAGGGTACCTTGGGAATCATTGACATCAATGGTGATCTCGCTCGCACTTGTTAACGGTTCACGTAATTGACCGGTAATCAAGTGGTTTCTACCATGTTTGACTTCAGATCATTGTAATCACATGGATAGAATCGTACTTTGTGGAAGACGAGACGAAGACCCTGGGTATTTCTTTAAAGCACTCATTGCTTTTCCCCGGGTTGCAATGGAGTTTTTATATCTAGCATGGATCCACATTTGTATGGTCGTGGCTATGCTTAAATTGCATCTGTATGACATATATCTACATTGTATGTCTAGTAGCTATGTCCAAGTTTAAGTCCTCTATCACATGGATCTATGTTGTATTCTAGTATCCATGCTTGTTTATTCCTCTCATGGATCTGCCTTGTATTGGTCTGCAGCCATGAGTTGGTTACATGTGTCTATGAGTCAACATACTGATGTACTACAAATGCCCACTTGACAACATGCTCTGATCGAGCTGACACTTTCACCTCGTAGCAACGACTTGTCCTCTCAAAGCTCTCATTTATCATATCCCTCTAAGACTAACGCTTTGGGGGGCATCCTGTTATACCAAAATCCTGTCACCATCATGTGATAAGACTCTTGACATACCTACTTTCCCTGAATCCCAGCTCTTGGAGTGGAAACCCATGCTAATTATCAATCTTTCATGAAAATTTCCAGCACCACGCTTTCCCTGTTGTCCGGGAGCGGTACCTTGTTCGTACCACCTATCCCTTGTTGTCCACAAGTGGTGGCACCACTTATGACCCTTAGTCCATAAGCGTTTCTTACCAGAACTGCTCTGTCATTGAAGGAGAAACGCGGTACCCTGGGTAACAAGGGAAAAAGAGAAGTTTCTCAAGGCTTCTAGATGATAAGCCTCATGTCCTCCCTTATCCCTATCGTTGTGGGTTAGTTGAGCTCGAGATCCCTCATCCTAGGATCTTAGAGGCCACCTCATCCACTAATCTCTCAACCATCCCTATCCATTGAGCCTTATAAATACAAGCTCATATCCATGGTTGAGAGGGGGAAACTATTAAGGTATTGTTATGCTGTTGGATTGATTACTTGGCCCAAGTCATTGGAGAGCATAGAGTGCTAGAGTCGGAGCTTATGGGGATGAGAGTGCTTGGTTTCATGGAGATGCATGTCAACACTAAGGCTTGGTTGTAAAATTCTCCATATTTTTATCTTAATGCAAGTTGATTTATGTCCCACATTATTGTTGTTGTTCGATTCCACATGTATGTTGTTATATTCCTTAGTCACTAACATGGATCAGTATATTATATTATGGTAGTTTCAATGTGTTTGCATGTTTAATCTTATTGTAGGTACACAGGGTTACTATCGAAGCTTCACATTCTAGGTATCTACAACGTCCAGGGAGAGTTTTCAACCTCTGTCCTTCATTTGTTCTGGATCTGAACCATTCAAACCGGTGGAACACCTTATTGTCCATAGGAGGTGAAATATTCTATCTAACACCTCCACGTGAAAAGTTTTGGTCAATCCTTCTAGGGTTTGAAATTATTGTTCAAGCCTATAGGGTTTGATAAATTTGTGAAAAACATTAATCTCAAAATTCTAAGGTTTTTCTTGTTGATGCTACAAACTTAGTCATCTCATTTAAGGGATGAATTAATAATGCTTTTGGGGTTTTTGTCCTTTAAAGGTTTCCCCATGAAAACATCGGGTGTTCATTTGTGTTGATGCTTGATTATCTACTGCACTTATCTTATTGTTATCCATCTTTTAGTCTACAAAATTAAATAATATATGCACATGCTAAAATTCAACATGGTATCAGAGCTTTGCATGTGAAGAATAGTGTAAGAGATAAAATTGTTGTAATTCCTCTAGACCTTGGGACATTTTACAGACTTAGATAATAGAATTGTGAAGTAGAGATGGCCACCAACACTTTCATACTAGAGGGATCAGCAAACTACGACTCTTGGAAATATAGGATCATGACCATCCTAGAAGAAAATGATCATGATGACCTTGTTCTTAATGCCATAGAAGAACCTACAAGCAATGATGGAAGAGTTTCCTTCAAGAAGAAGAAATAAAATGCAAGGAGGATCATATATGACTCTCTCAAGGAAACCTTGATACCCACCATCAAAACATTGAATACCGTCAAAGAACACTTTGACACCTTGACGGATTTATATGAAACAAAGGCACCTATCCAGAAGAGAGTATTAAATAAAATGATTCATATGTTGAAGATGAATAAGGATGAAGGAGTTTCCCCCTTCTTCACAAAGATTGCACAGGTAAGAGATCAAATTTATGCCATTGGTGTACCTGTGGATGATGATGATCTTGTACATACTGTATTTGATGGTCTTCCCAATTCTTGGGAAACCTTTCTGGCAGTTGTAAGTGGACATAAAACTCAGCCAAAATTTGATAGGCTTTGACACAAATGTTTGGAAGAAGAAGGAAGAGTTCAAAGAAAATCAACTGGAACTAAGGAAGGGACACTTGCTCTTACAACTAAGACAATGAAGTTCAATAAGCCCTTCACTGAGAAAAAGAAGGAAAATAAGCCTCAAGGTAAACATTCAAATGCACCAAGTTTATAATGTTTTAATTGTTGTAATATTGGACATTTTTCCAAGGATTGCAGACATCCAAAGAGAAAGTTAAAAAGAAGGTTTCAAGCTTCTGCAGCAGAAGAAGAATGCTAAGACTACCAAAGAAGATGAACCAAGAAGGGAATACTACCTGATTTCTTCCCTTTTTGGATCTATCACTAACAGTGCTAGCTCTTGGCTAGTAGATAGTGGTGCTTCCATACATATGATAGGTTTCTGTGAAGAACTCACCAGCTACAAAAAGAAGAAGTTCACTACTCAAGTAGAACTTAGGGATGACCCCACTTACAAGATTGAAGGAGTTGGATCAACCTCACTTCAACTTGAATCAAAAATGGTTTTTCTTGTTGAATACATTCTATATGTCCTTGGGTTGAAGAAGAACCTCCTATCTATTGTTGGCTTAGAATACAAAGGTTACAAGGTTGTCTTCATGGACAAGAAGGTCCTACTATGGTAAAAGAATTAGAAGATAAGATCGGCTGAACTAATTAGAGTTCACGAGCAAGGACAGTACAAAGCTTCTGGAAAATCCACACAATCTTTGGTTCACAACACAGTTAACCCATGTGAGCTCACAAGGGGCTCACTCAATGAACTTGATCCATAGCACGATCGTTCGCAGGATATTAAAGAATATCCATAATTTCACTAAATATTGGAAAATGCCTCCTAAAATTGTATTGTTGAACCCCTCTCCCAATATACCTTTCCAATTAAGAAAACCCCTAGTTTCATTAGATATTGTAGGCATTAATTTTTATGAACCCATTTTTAACGCCCCCTTTCATATTATCAAGTTGTAACAAACAAGAGCCTTAGTGCATCTTCGTATAAGAAAACAAGACACTAAATAAATTAATAGTTTAATGCTAATAGTGATCCCACCTATTGTATATGAATCTGATCAATTTGTAGTGTTGGATAGTGGAAGACCCAGCAAAATAGTAATGAGGAAGGAAAAATACGTAAAATGAAACCGAGACAAGATATCAATGTAACAAAGAATGTAAAAGATTCATAGTCCAATCATCAATGCAATGCTTAGAAAAGAAGAGAACTTGAACGTATTTCACACAATAGATTTCCAATCTACCAATTTAGTATCATGTAAATACAAATATAGCCATAGAGAGCTCATGTTTTTTATAATCTTAATAAAAATCTTTTTTAAATTTAAAATGGAAACCCTTTCGTGGATGGAATTCCATACATTTCATTGTATTTTATTTATTGAAACAAGATGTGAACAAACACTTGATTTCCACTAAGAATAAACTACAACAAATATATAATATTGATTCGTGGGAAAAATGTATTAATTTTTTTAAAACAAGTGTAAAAAACTTGAAACAATTCATCGACCAAAAAATAACTCCTATTGAAATATATCCTATCCATTGTGCTAACTTTCGCTATCTTAATTCACCATCTTGTATACAATCACTTTTTAAATTTAACTTTACTTAATATTACATAAAACTCTATTCAACATAAATATTAAATATTTTAAAAACAATATCATAAAACAAATATCAAAACATTCTATTTGACATGCACACACATACTATATATATATATATATATATATATATAACACAGTAATAACTAATATTAGAAAAATAGTAATAATGGCTCCAGTCGACGGTTATAAGCCATGCCAAGGGGAGCATGGAATCAAATGTTTGGACACCTCCACTATACATCTCTTTCAGGCCTTCAAAATATGGTTACATGTATGCCATAATTTTCTATTAAACAAGATGGTGTTTGTAAAGGTTGTACTCTAGGTAAGAACACTAAGAAATCATTTTCCAGAAGAAATAATAGATCTAAAGGAATCTTTCATTTGATTCATTCAGACATATGTGGGCCTATGTATTCACCCTCCTTGAGTGGGTTCTTGTACTATGTTTTGTTCATAGATGATCACTCACAAAAGTCCTGGATTTACTTTCTCAAAGTCAAGAGTGAAACTTTTGACAAGCTCAAAGAGTTCAAGGATCTGATTGAAAATTAGGAAGGAAGACGCATACGTATCCTGAGGTCAGATAACAGAGGTGAATATGAGTGTAATGAGTTTGATTATTTTTTCCAAGAAGCAGGAATCGAGATGGAGCTGACAGTGCCTTACAACCCTCAACAGAATGGGGTTGTACGAAGAAATAATAGAATAATTTGGGAAGCTGCTAAATCCATGTTGACTGGCATTTATCTTCCTATATCTATGGTCTGAAGATGCATGTACTATTGTGTACATTCAAAATAGAATCCCTCATCTCATTTTGGGGGAAAAGACTCCAGAAGAATTTTTTACCAGAAAGAAACCTATAGTTGACCACATGAGGATTTTTGGCACTCTTGTGTATATTCATGTACCAAAAGAAAAGAGGGATAAGCTTGAGCCCTTCGAAAATAAAGGTATATTTGTTGGTTACAGTGAAAGCTCAAAATCTTACCGCATCTATGTCCTTGGAAAAAGGTACATTAAAGTCAATAGAGATGTAATATTTCATGAGGAAGCTATGTTTCGTCAAACAAAAGAGCTTCCCAAAAATATTGAAGAATCCCCTTTTGAAATTCCATATTCAAAAGTTCAGTGGGAGGAAGAATAATTTTAGCCTCAAATTCCAAATGTACCTGAAGAATATGAAGGTCTATCTAAAGAACTACTTGAGGTCCCTACTTGCAAAAGGATACCTTCCTAGTACCGAGAAACTATGCAAGAAGCAGAGAAGCATAGAGCCCCTCGTGGAACCTTAAGAGAAAGAATAAGGCCACAAAAGTACTCATGCCTTATGATAAATATCATTAATCTAGAACCTTCCACGCACAAAGAAGCATCAGGCCAACGGGTATGGAATGATCCTATGATTGAATAATATAATTCAAGCATGAAAAATGATGTTTGGGAAGTTGTTTTCAGACCAACATGAAAGTCAATGGTGACATCGAGATGGGTCTAAAAAATCAAGCATGTTGCTAATGGAAACATTGAGAACTACAAGGCCATATTTGTATCTCATGGCTGCACTCAAAAGGAAGGCATAGACTATGATGAGACTTTTTCTCTTGTTGTCGGATATACCACTATCAGAACCATCATCTCTCTTGTTGTTGTGTTTATATGGAAACTTCATCACATTGACGTAAAAACAACCTTTCTCAATGGAAAAAATGATGAGGAAGTCTACATTGAACAACCAGAATGCTTCATGATTCATGGCGATAAACCCCATGTGTGTAAACTGAAGAAATCCTTGTATGGGCTCAAACAAGCCTCGAGAGTTTGGTATACAAGGATTGATGGCTACCTTCACAGCTTGGGGTTCTCCAAAAGGAATGTTGACTCCAATGTGTACTTTAAGGTTGTTGATAACCATCTCTTGATCCTAGTATTGTATGTGGATGACTTGTTCCTAACTGGAGAGGAACAACTAATAGCTCAATGTAAGAGGGATATGACCTCTGAATTTGAATGAAGGATCTTGGTTTGATGGACTATTTTCTAGGCTTAGAGGTCTGGAGAAATACAGGCGATATCTTCCTAACTCGAGGGAACTATGTAGTTGATATCTTGCATATATTTTGGATACAGGACTACAAGACCATGAGCGTGAATATGAAAATGAACTTGAAGAATTTACGTGACTCAACCACCAGTTCACAAGATGTGGACTCTAATCTATATCAACAGCTCATTGGATTCTTGATGTATCTCATGCACACGAGACCAAATATTTGCTACACAGCAAATGATCTGAGTTAGCTCATGTCCGATCTAAAGGATATACACTAGGTAGCTTCTAAACATGTACTTAGATATGTGTGTTGTACTATAACTTATGGGCTCATGTATACTTCCAGCAGTGGAGTAATGTTAGTCGTATATGATGAATCTGATTGGGATGGTAGTAAAGTAGAACAGAAAAGTACTTCAGGTTACTGTCTCAGTATGGGATAAAAAATGATCTATTGGTCTAGTAGGAAATAGGGTTCCATAACTCAGAGTACAACTGAAGTCGATTATATTGTTGCTAGTGATTCCTGCAAGGAAGCAGTTTGGATTAGGAAATTTATTTGGACCTGTTCGATGGAAATCTCAACTCAATGATTATCCATTGTTATAATTAAAGTTGCATTAAGCTTTTGGAAAATATAGTGTTTCATGATAGATCGAAACACATTGAAATGAAGTACCATTTCATCAGATACCTAGTACAGAGAGGCACTTTGAAGTTGCAATACATCAATACAGATGAACAGATTGCAGATATTTTGACCAAGCCTCTAACAACAAAGAAGTTTGTGTACTTTCATGACAAGTTTGGCATGGCAGATAATACCTCTCTTGCTGAGAGGGAGTGTTGATTTTTCCTAAGCAGCATAGATATCCATTCTCTTGGAGAATGGAGGCACCTGGTTAGTTACTAGGAACTTAAACCAGTCTAGTATTGTGGGAATCAACCTAAAGTTGAGTCTCCAGTCTTTGAATGGAAGAACCTGGTCAGTTACTTAGAATATTGAACCAGTCTAGGACTGGACGATTGAGCCTCGGGTTGAGGGGGAATTCTTTGAATGGAGGCACTTGGTCAATTACCAGGAAATTGAACCAATATAGTACTGGGGGATTCATCCTAGAGCTGAGTGGAAATTATTTGAATGGAGGAACCTAGTTAGTTACCAGGAATTTGGACCAGTCTAGGACCGGGGGACTCAGCCTAGGGCTGAGGCCCATTCTCTGGGAGAATGGAGGTGCTTGGTTAGTTACCAAGTAATTGAAATTGAGTCAATTGATGCATCTTAGGGATGATTCACCTATTCAGTTACCAAGTTATCACTATAAGAACTAGATCAGGTATGGTCATGTGGTGCACTCATATCCTTGATCTATGGGCTATGTGACCCTCTCCAGGGATTAGGTAACCTTGGTTAGGACACCTGGTACCTGATCTTGGTGGCACAATGAGTTCAAGGTAAAAATCATCCATGTTTATGATGTTGTACTTTGAGTGTGCATGAAGGACCCTTATGACCACTTTCCTTGACTATAAAACACTTAAATTACCTACTTTCCCTATGCCTTGGTCCATGAGGAAGACTAAGAGGCTAAAGTCAAAATACAAAAAGACTTATTGTACCACAATAAGTCTAAGTAAAACTACAAAGGAGGTCTTTAGTATGTTTTATTCCCTAGCATGGCGGATTAGATATCTAGGTAATCCTTTTACATTACACCCACTGCTAGGTTTTTCACCATGCTCCTCATGGCATCAACAACAACAAAAGATCAAATCTAGGGAAAGCATCTTCCACATCTAGGGCAGCCCTCTCCTCCATCTGGGAAGCCCATTTCTCCTTAGGGGAGCCTATTTCTCTTCACGGGAAGCCTATTCTTCATCATAGGAAGATACATGGAAATTCGAGCAGACCTTGGGTAGCCCTAATTCAACCTTGAGATGCCACAAAACAAATCG
>LPNX010917942.1:0-27136 GCA_001517045.1 Pseudotsuga menziesii | reverse complement strand
AGTAGTAAAAAGGCTCTGGCGGCAGCTGAGGAAACTCAGGAAATAGTATACCAGGTATGCATAGCTCCGAAAAGAATCCAGGAAGCCCAAAATAGATATCGGAAACCTATAACAGGTCCAAGGAGCCCTCATCATGAATCCAGGAAACATCCAGACAACAACAGGTATTCTTGGGCAGTAGGGGTAGTAGGGGAGAAATTTCGGGCAATAGAAAAAGACACTCAGATAGCTTTAGTATACAATTTTTGGGCAGTTGGTCATTGTCACATACCCCAATTTTGTAAAATAATGTTAATTGTTTAATTATATTCCTGAGACATTATATTAAATTTAATGCTAAGTAGGAATTGATGACTCAGCAGAGTCAACAGAAGTGGAATGTAATTCAGAATATTTTATTATTAATAAATAAATTGTGGAGACAACAGCATGGGAGAGCTGTTAAAAAGAGGTTACTAGTCAAACTGGTGGATGGAACTAGGTGGAGGGAAAAAGACAAGTGCCAGCATCCTCAAACACTTCCTAAGTTGCAGGTGGTAACTTCCCTATATTTGGGGTCATGATCCCCCAAGAAAGTGGGATCAGAGCAGGTGGCTCATTAAATGACAACTAACCCAAAAAAGACCTAGGCAATCTTTTAAAAGTACCCAATGAATAGAGCTGGGGCTGCTCAGATATTTTCCAGAGAAGAAACATTCAGGTGGAATGCTATTTAGGAAATTCATTTGGGGAAAAAAGGGAAAACAGTAAGGAAGTTGTTCTGAGAGGATTGCTACAGTAACTTGGTTTATTACAGCTTGTTAGCTGGTAGAACTTACTGATAAGTTCAGATTTGATACTGAGTGTTGAAGACTGGTATCTGACTATTGCTGCACCTAGTTCCAGCCAGGGAGACTGGAGCAAGCTCGGGGGTCCTGAGGAGTCGCTGTTTGAGCGCTCTCCAGGAGTTGGTAGGGAGGAACGACCTCCCATTGCTGTTGTTGTCCAAAGCTTAAGCAGGTTCTGTCACCTAACTGTCTTTGTTTTAATAACTATGAATGGTTCGATGTTATGTTAGTAGTTATTTAAATGGTTTAGTGATGTGAGTGTTTTAGTTTATCAGTAATAGAATCTGTTGATGAAGAATAAAGACCCACTATGTTTTTCCACATCTGGGTTTACCAGACCGTACTCCAGCACAGGGATAAAATTATAAAAAGATAGTATGATGAGATTGTAGAATAGTAGATTGTTTCTTTCACCCATCATCAGAAGAAATATTTGTTTTACTGACAGTAGCATCTGTTTATAGATAAAATTATCCCCTTGTACAGTATTTTACTCTCAGTGATTCTATTATTTGTAAAGAACAGATAGAAGAATATAATACTTTCTTTTAAGAAAGGTTAGACTAGGTTTACCTGCAGTTTAGACCTCCATTTGTTTCTTTCAGTTTAAAGAATTTAACTTCTATATGCTGAAATCACAACACTGAAAGTAGGAGTAATTAAATATTGTTTAGACTCTACAGTTAAACCAAGTTGTGTTAGTCTGTATGTATGTTAAGTGATGTAGTCAATTTATTTCTTAATCTTCCTTTTAATTTTTGACTGAGCTCGAATAGTTTATAGAGCTGTTATCCTATTTTTCTTAGATGGTAAATGTATGATACTATATTTATATAAGTATATGAGATAAATCTTAAGTAGTAGTATTTGATTTATATATATATATATATATATATACAAATATCATAACCAAATAGATAAACTAGATAAATACAGAACCTTACTTAGTATTTAACAAAACTGGCTCAAGAAATAAATAACAGAATGTTATAAAATGAACTAAATAATAATCATGGAAACATAGGTACTCTCAGGAGAGATAATATCTTTATTATTAACAACAATAAATTTATATTACATACACTATAGGAGTATTGCCATTATGGAACTTCAGGTAATGTATTTATTACATTAAATACAAACTGAAACCTTTTATACTTTTTGTACTGCGAGGTAAATAAACAGTACTTAAGAACATTAATACAATAAAATAAGAATATAAAGACCCTGTATAAGCTGAAGGGTATAAACTATAAGTTAACACTTACAAAATTCTTAATAACTAGTAAGTCAAGGTTTAAACCGAGTACAGAATCCTTGACAGTAAATTTTAAAAGAAATACTAAGAGTAAAAATTCAAGTGTATAATCTACAGTAAGCAAATAACAAAGTGTGAGCTTAATTATATTATATAAAGCATAACTGGAAACTCTTATAATTTCAGAAGTGCAGTGTAATTAATAATAAGCATTCCAGGTAGGGTAATTGAATTATTATAATAAGTAATAATTATTGCATTATTATCTAATGTATAGAAATAATAGGAATTAGAAATCACAGTAATGTTTAAATTATTATTTAATAATAGAAAAATTAATATAAAACCTGTCACCAAGGTTACACTGTCAATAACTTTGAGAATGTCATTAAAACATTCAAACTTTATAATGTACAAAGTATAACCATTATAACGTTTTATAAAATTCTTTGGGTAAATAATCAATCCAATTTACTATTAATATACAGAAAAACCCTATCAACTAATACCATAAATAAATTACAAAGAGTAAATCAAATATTTATCAAATTCATAGGAATCGAAGGTATCGAAGTTAGATAGGCTCATTAAGCCAAGTATAAACAGTATATGGTTTCAAAACTATACAGTAACAACATATTAACTTAAGAAAAATTGTATGGATAGTGCATAGCTCCAAGTTCAGGGTAGACCCTGTCAAAATTAAAAGTATGTACTGAGGTTCATCAAAGGGATGGATTTTTATCTCCTTGGTACCTCACGGCTACCAACATCTTTTACAAAATAAATCTTACAGCTTGTACAACAGTAATATCTATATACATGCTTTACCGGTAATCAATAAAAGACCCAAAAACCCACAGTCTCGCCTTCAACCAAGACCCCATGTTAAACGAAGAGTTGAAACTCTTTTAATAGCTGTTAAGTTCACTAACGGAACCAAAGTAACCACGAGGGTTTAACACCAAGAAGCCAAACCCATGACTGTCCTAAAGGACCAGCAAGGAGGAGAACGCCATGAGTAAAAACCAGGCTTACCGGGAGTAGCACCTGTTGAAGTCTCGTACCTTCCACGCCAAGAGGAGAAGCCTAATCCTGTAACGAAGGTTAAACATAATATTAAAAACCTTTGCCAAAAACTGTTGTTTGTTAAGTTATTTACTTCGAAAAGAAAATGAAGGGAAACCCTGTATCTTACCTCAACGTTTAATAGTTATACGCCCACTGAAGAACAGTAAGATAACCACCAGTAGGAAGAAAGGTAAACCCTTCATTTACCGCAGAAGAGAAGGAGCTTGCAGGAGCAAAAGAAACCTGTCACGATGGAGGATGAATCACAGCACAAGTTAAGGCGATGACCTACATAGTGAAGAGTTCGGGCAATGGTTTCAAATGGAGAAAACCCTAAGAGAATCGACGCTGCTTAACATCCAACAACAAGTTAATCGACCCAGTATCTTCCTCACAATGCAGTAGATGAGCCACAAGGAGCAGAACCAACAAAGGGACTGCTAGTAGACAGACCAAGCAAAGGAACGGACCAGGAGGTTTTGCAGAGCAGCCGGAGGCCCGAAGGAAGTGGAGGAATGACAACTAGGGTTTGAGTCAAACCTTTTTAAACGATAGTGCATGGCTGGGAAGAGCCCACGTAACCCTTTTAATTATTGGCATGCAGTGGGTAGGAACACTATAGTTCCACGATAAGATCACCAATGATTTTTCACAACCCAAATCATATCGCGGGGATTCCACAAGGTTCGTTATACCATAGTCAACCACCTGCATTACATAATCAACCACGTAAACATGAGAGTGATGTTTAAAAAACATTATATTGTAGAACTCGTTTATCATTTGGTCTAACAAATTTATGTATGGAGAGTTGTATTGTTTGTTAAGGAGTTATAAGAACAAAGGAGTAATAATAGTTACCATGGCGTAGCTTATTATAACTCTATTTTCTATATTATCAATTGCCCTAGTTCAGGATGAGAGGTAAAAGGCATCATAATATAAAAGTTTATAGCATTGTAACAATCCAATTAATTGATCCATTGATCATGAATATGGTTTACTCTTAACCTTATGATTAACCCTTGCTAGTAAAATAACAACCTGTTACTAGTCATAGAATCATTTTGTGACATTTAATCTTTTGTCTTTTTCAAGCTCAAGGGTTATATAAGTTTTTATATGTCATTATATGATAGGTAGCTTGAGTAAGTTAGCCTTCTTTGTTTAATAATATAGTTATAAAAACCATAGAGTGGTATTTGAGTGTAATAAAACTGGGAATGATCTATAAGTTTACCATCGAATTATTAACCATGGAATAGAAATAGTGTTCCTCAACTATACAGAATTTTAAAGACTAAAGGAAGACTTTAAAAGTGACTTGTATCAAGTAGTAAGCTTGTTAATTCTTGAATTAAGAAAAATACCCGCTTGGTACTTAAACCTCCTTATCATTCTACAATTGCAGTTGCAATTTCAATCATAGTATGATGCAGTAATTATGAACAATTAAAAATTAGATCTTCGATGTTGTGACCCTGCCATTTTACTGTGCTAGTAAAGAAATAATTATCGCATTTGGTAAGGGCAATCACTAGGTACATCAAATGGTTTAGAACCCCATAAAAGATTAAATCCTGCTATTACGAAGGAAAAATAGCTATATCCTTGCTAATAGTGTTCAAATCATTATCAGTAAGACATATAAAAGAAATCAGTTAATGCATTACCTTTTTACACTTGAAAAATCTGACTAGCATGTACACTCTTCTACTTAATTAAATTTGTATGCAGGAAATCTTTATTGAATACTTTAAAGATTCATTAGCAGCACCCGAACATCTTACCTGTATATCTATAATAGAGGGAAACTTCTGCGTTAGCTCGGAAGCTATGTAAGTCGAGTTTTTCATTATAGACCCACCTTATGGTCGCAAAAAGAAACAAGTTAGTAAACTGAAAGGAACTGTTCTATTACCCTGCCAACTAACAGATGAATTCAAATAATAAGCTGGTAACATATAACTAATTAAATGATTAGTTAACTGCATTTATATTAGTATTATGTAAATTTAAAAATTTTAAATTTTTCGGAAAATTTGGGGTTTTGACATGTGGTATTAGAGCATGGTTCAAATTCTAGGCCTTGATGCGGCCCAACTAGTTTCCATAGAACAGTAAAAATAATGTACTAACCTGTATTTTGTTTTATGTAAAGAACAAAAAATTTCTTTTTCTGAATCTAACAGGCAGGTATGGAGAAGTTAGGAGAATATGCTCAGGAGGAATCTCCAAACACCGAGACAAGACTGATGTACAGAGAACCTATGTTAGAAGAGGTAACTGCTCACTCTTCAGAACTGATGCAAACTATAAAGGATTTGAAGACTGAAATGGAATTAGTCAAGAAGGACAATGAGAGGATATTGAAGACTCAGGAAGAGTTGAACCAAATTTTGATGGAAAAATTTCATACTGAAGGGAGGAGTAAAATATCCGAATCTGAGGAAGCTAGCCATCAGAAAGGATCTAAAAAGATGCAGCTGACAAAAGCTGAAAACAGTTCATCATCTGAAGGGTTCAGGGAACAACAAAGCTATTATACTAATAGTGACAGTAGTGAGGCTGAGTTGTATGACAGAAAGAAGAAGTATAGACCATATGAAGAGATTTTCGGGGAATTAAAAAAAATAAAGCCCAACTTTAAATGGAGAGACCGAAAAAGGGGAGGAAGCAGAGTCCTGGTTATCTGGGATGAGGAAGTATTTTCAGATATACAATTATTCAAATCAGCTGAAGGCAAGAATGGCCATCTATAATCTCTCTGGAAAAGCAGACATATGGTGGAAAGATCTGAAAAGAGTCAAGGGGATCAAGGAAAAAGAAGTTAATTGGAGTACCTTTAAAAGGTACTTCAAGAAGAAATTTCTGTCCAAACAATATTATGAAGAAAGAGCTAAAGAATTTTATGAATTAAAGTTAGGACCATGACTATGAAGGATTTAAACAGTAAATTCTTAAGCTTGTTGAGGTATATACCTTATTTAGTCAATGAGAAACCTAAAGTGCAGCAGTTTCTCAGTTGTCTGCCATATCACATCAAGGACAGAATCGAATATGATAACCCGAAGACTCTGGAAGAAGCCATGAGGAAAGAAAATTTATTTTTTGAACAGAACAAGAAGAAAGAAGCTATAGCCAAATGGAAGGCTAAAAAGAACAGTAATCAGCCGGAGTTCAAGAAAAAGGAATTTGTACCCCAGAAGAATTTCAAGAATAATAAGAACAGAAATTATTCTAACAGTAAGAACTTCTAGGGAAATAGAAATGGTGCTTCTAATAATTCTAATAATTCCAGTAACTTAAAAGGCAAAGAAGCTACAAACAATCATGGAAATTTCACTAAGAATTTTGAACGAAAGGAGCCTGTTAAGTGCTGGGAATGTAATGGCCCATACTATGCCTCGGTCTGCCCAAATCGGAAAAAGTCAAACAGCAATATTCACACTGTGCAGGATGAAATGATTGTTGGAGAACTTGCAAGGACTATGCCCAGAATAAATGCAGCATTGGAGAACCGCCAAGCTGATTATCAGACTTCCATGGTGGAAGTGGAAGGTATGGTTAACCAAACCCCAGTAACCATTTTAATTGATCCAGGAGCTAGTCTTAGTTACATTTCACCTCAGATAGTGGAAAAGTGTAAATTGACTGTTGAAAAGTTTGATAGTTCCTGGTTAGTTCAATTAGCCACAGGGGCAAAAAGGAAAGTAACATGTTATGTGAAAAAATGTGCTTTACTGATGGATGATTTTAAAACTACAATTAAGCTTAATGTTTTACCACTTGGCTCGTATGATTTACTGATTGGTATGGATTGGTTAGAGCAGCATAAGGTAGTTTTAAATTGTTATGATAAAACCTTTATGTGCGTAAATAATAATGAACAACCGGTAAAGGTTAAAGGTGTTCCTAGGAAAACTGTAATTAGGTATATTTCTACCTTACAACTTAAAAGAGAAGTCAAGAAAGGGTGTAAAGCCTATGCTGTAACCATTACAGATGAGGCAAGTAAGTCTGAAAAAGATAAGTTAAAAATAGAAGACATTCCTGTTTTAAATGAATGCACTGATGTTTTTCCAGAGGAAATTCCAGGATTACCTCCTAGGAGGGAACTGGATTTCACTATTGAGCTAGTACCAGGTGCTGTACCTAGCTCGAAAGCTCTGTATCGTATGAATATTTTAGAACTTAATGAATTAAAATCACAATTAAAAGAGTTGATAGATAAGAAGTACATTCGACCCAGTGTGTCTCCTTGGGGAGCACCGGTCATCTTTGTCAAAAAGAAAGATGGAACTATGCGACTATGCATAGACTACCGTCAACTAAATAAGATGACTATTAAAAACAGATATCCGTTTCCCCGCATAGATGATCTGTTTGATCAGCTACGTGGAGCTACGGTGTTCTCAAAGATAGACCTAAGATTAGGATATCATCAGGTAAGAATTAAAGATGAGGACATCTTTAAGACAGCCTTCAGAACAAGGTATGGACATTACGAATTTGTCGTAATGCCATTTGGGCTTACCAATGCCCCAGCTGTCTTTATGTTCCTAATGAATAATATAATGCATAAATACTTAGATAAATTTGTTGTCGTGTTTATCGATGACATCTTAATTTACTCTAAAAATGAAGCAGAACATAAGGAACACTTACGGATAGTTTTACAAGAGCTGCGAGAGCAACAGCTCTTTGCGAAATTTAGTAAGTGTGACTTCTTTAAGGATGAAATCCAGTACTTAGGTCACGTAGTGACTAAGGAAGGGATTTCAGTTGATCCCGAAAAGATTTGGGCAATCGAAGATTGGCCAATTCCAAAGGACGTGACAAATGTTAGGTCATTCATGGGAATTACCGGTTATTACCAGAGATTCATTGAAGACTTTTCAAAAATAGCTAATCTAATCACTTCCTTGCAAAAGAAAGGCAAGAAATCCGATTGGAACTTAAAGTGTGAAGAAAGTTTTAAGAAATTAAAAACCTTATTAACAATTGCTCATATTTTAAGAATAGTAGATCCTAATAAGGATTTTGTGGTATGCACCGATGCTTGTAATGATGGTTTAGGCGGTGTGCTGACTCAAGACGGGCATGTCATTGCGTATGAGTCCAGGAAATTAAAAATCCACGAAAAGAATTATGCAAATTATGAATTAGAACTTGCTGCGGTTATACATGCCTTAAAAATGTGGCGACATCATTTAATAGGCAGAAAATTTATCTTAATGACTGATAATAAAGGACTGAAATACCTTTTAGATCATCCCAACTTAAATGCAAGACAAGCAAGGTGGTTGGCCTTCTTGAGTGAATATGATTTTGAAATCCAACACATAAAAGGAAAAGAAAATAAGGTGGCTGATGCTTTGAGAAGAAATGCAAAGTTGAACTTTGCAGCAACAATCAGCACTTATGCTTCTGATTTAAATGAACAGCTTATAGAGGGGGTAAAAAAGGATGAAATTTATCAAAAATTACAAGTTATAGCTAAAGAAGAACCTACAGAAAGCTTAATAAAAGGTTATAGTCTAAATAAAGATGGATTTTTTTTGTTTAAAGACAAACTGTATGTGCCTAATGTGTCTAAGGTTAAGTTGTTGATTTTGGATGAAGTTCATAAAACACCTTACTCAGGACATCTAGGTTACCAAAAGACTGTAACCATGTTAAGGAAAGAATATTTCTAGCCTAATATGAAATCTGAAGTAGTTGAATACATAGCTAGATGTTTGGACTGTCAACAAGTAAAAACCGAACACCAACATCTAGCTGGTTTACTGCAACCATTGCCTATTCCTAGTTGGAAATGGGAGATCATCAGTTTGGATTTTATTACTGGATTGCCCAGAAATCAGAATCAGAATGATTCAATTATGGTGGTGTTGGACAAGTTAAGTAAAGCAGCACATTTCATTCCTGTCAAGACTACTTACAAGGCTGCCAATATAGCTGATATATTTTTAAAGCATATTTTTAGGTTACATGGAGTACCTAAGGTTATCATTTCAAACAGGGATCCTAAATTCACAGGGAATTTTTGGAGGTCCTTGTTTAAGGGATTAAACACAACACTGAATTTCAGCACCTCTTTCCATCCGCAGACAGACGGACAGACTGAAAGAGTGAATCAGGTGCTGGAAGATCTGTTAAGAATGTATGTTAAGGATCAGCCAGGTAAGTGGGAGGACTACTTGCATTTAGCAGAGTTTGCATATAATAATAACTACCACTCATCAGCTAAGTTTAGTCCATCTGAAATTTTGTATGGGCGTAAATGTAACACTCCTATCTCCTGGAATAATCCAGTAGATAGATTAGTGTTAGGACCAGAATTATTGAAGGAAATGGAACAGATTGCGAAACAAGTGCAGGAAAATTTGAAGGTAGCACAGGATCGGTAAAAGAGCCAAGCGGATTTAAAAAGAACTCCCAAAGAGTTCCAGGTGGGTGAGCATGTGTTTATAAAGGTAAGACCAAAGAAAATCTCCTTAAGACTGGGGAGTTGTGCAAAACTAGCACCACGTTACTGTGGTCCATTTGAAATTTTATCCATAATTGGTCAAGTTGCATATCAGGTAGTGTTACCACCTAACTTGA
Organism: Pseudotsuga menziesii; assembly: GCA_001517045.1. Classification (NCBI taxonomy): domain Eukaryota; kingdom Viridiplantae; phylum Streptophyta; class Pinopsida; order Pinales; family Pinaceae; genus Pseudotsuga; species Pseudotsuga menziesii. The sequence continues at coordinate 17,371 of LPNX010917942.1, read as the reverse complement.
AAGTGCATAATTTTTTTCATATTTCTGTTCTAAAAAAGTATGTTCATGATACTACTCATGTGATTGATTGGAATGTTGTACAGGTGGAACCAGAAGGAGAAATTCTGGTGGAACTAGACTGTATCCTCGGGAGGAGGGAAATTACTCTGCGGAACTATGCCATTGGGCAGGTGAAGGTGCAATGGAAGCACCTTAGTCCTGAAGAGGCTACTTGGGAACTGGAAAGTAAGATGCGGGAGGCATACCTGAATCTGTTCCAGGAGGTTGCAAAGGATGAAGAATAAGTAACATCAAGGACGATGTTACATTTTAAGTGGGTGTGTATGTCACATACCCCAATTTTGTAAAATAATGTTAATTGTTTAATTATATTCCTGAGACATTATATTAAATTTAATGCTAAGTAGGAATTGATGACTCAGCAGAGTCAACAGAAGTGGAATGTAATTCAGAATATTTTATTATTAATAAATAAATTATGGAGACAACAGCATGGGAGAGCTGTTAAAAAGAGGTTACTGGTCAAACTGGTGGATGGAACTAGGTGGAGGGCAAAAGACAAGTGCCAACATCCTCAAACACTTCCTAAGTTGCAGGTGGAAACTTCCCTATATTTGGGGTCATGATCCCCCAAGAAAGTGAGATCAGATCAGGTGGCTCATTAAATGACAACTAACCCAAAAAAGACCTAGGCAATCTTTTAAAAGTACCTAATGAATAGAGCTGGGGCTGCTCAGATATTTTCCAGAGAAGAAACATTCAGGTGGAATGCTATTTAGGAAATTCATTTGGGGAAAAAAGGGAAAACAGTAAGGAAGTTGTTCTGAGAGGATTGCTGCAGTAACTTGGTTTATTACAGCTTGTTAGCTGGTAGAAATTACTGATAAGTTCAGATTTGATACTGAGTGTTGAAGACTGGTATCTAACTATTGCTGCACCTAGTTCCAGCCAGGGAGACCGGAGCAAGTTCGGGGGTCCTGAGGAGTCGTTGGTTGAGCGCTCTCCAAGAGTTGGTAGGGAGGAACGGCCTCCCATTGCTATTGTTGTCCAAAGCTTAAGCAGGTTTTGTCACCTAACTGTCTTTGTTTTAATAACTATGAATGGTTGGATGTTATGTTAGTAGTTATTTAAATGGTTTAGTGATGTGAGTGTTTTAGTTTATCAGTAATAGAATCTGTTGATGAAGAATAAAGACCCACTGTGTTTTTCCACATCTAGGTTTACCAGACCGTACTCCAGCACAGGGGTAAAATTATAAAAAGATAGTATGATGAGATTGTAGAATAGTAGATTGTTTCTTTCACCCATCATCAGAAGAAATATTTGTTTTACTGACAGTAGCATCTGTTTATAGATAAAATTATCCCCTTGTACAGTATTTTACTCTTAGTGATTCTATTATTTGTAAAGAACAGATAGAAGAATATAATACTTGCTTTTAAGAAAGGTTAGACTAGGTTTACAAGCAGTTTAAACCTTCATTTGTTTCTTTCAGTTTAAAGAATTTAACTTCTATATGCTGAAATGACAACACTGAAAGTAGGAGTAATTAAATATTGTTTATACTCTACAGTTAAACCAAGTTGTGTTAGTCTGTATGTATGTTTAGGATGTAGTCAATTTATTTCTTAATCTTCCTTTTAATTTTTGACCGAGCTTGAATAGTTTATAGAGTTGTTATCCTATTTTTCTTAGATGGTAAATGTATGCTACTATATGTATATAAGTATATGAGATAAATCTTAAGTAGTAGTATTTGATTTATATATATATATATATATATATATATATATATATACAAATATCATAACCAAACAGATAAACTAGATAAATACAGAACCTTAGTATTTAAAAAAATTGGCTCAAGAAATAAATAACAGAATGTTATAAAATGAACTAAACAATAATCATGGAAACATAGGTACTCTCAGGAGAGATAATATCTTTATTATTAACAACAATAAATTTCTATTACATACACTATAGGAGTATTGCCATTATGGAACTTCAGGTAATGTATTTATTACATTAAATACAAACTAAAACCATGTATACTTTCTGTACTGCGAGGTAAATAAATAGTACTTAAGAACATTAATACAATAAAATAAGAATATAAAGACCCTGTATAAGCTGAAGGGTATAAACTATAAGTTAACACTTACAAAATTCTTAATAACTAGTAAGTCAAGGTTTAAACCGAGTATAGAATCCTTGACAATAAATTTTAAAAGAAATACTAAGAGTAAAAATTCAAGTGTATAATCTATAGTATGCAAATAACAAAGTGCGAGCTTAATTATATTATATAAAGCATAATTGGAAACTCTTATAATTTCAGAAGTGCAGTGTAATTAATAATAAGCATTCCAAGTAGGGTAATTGAATTATTATAATAGGTAATAATTATTGCAATATTATCTACTGTATAGAAATAATAGGAATTAGAAAATACAGTAATGTTTAACTTATTATTAAATAACAGAAAAATTAATATAAAAACTGTAACCAAGGTTACACTGTCAATAACTTTGAGAATGTCATTAAAACATTCAAACTTTATAATGTACAAAGTATAAACATTATAACATTTTATAAAATTCTTTGAGTAAATAATCAATCCAATTTACTATTAATATATACAAAAAACCTTTCAGCTAATACCATAAATAAATTACAAAGAGTAAATCAAATATTTATCAAATTCATAGGAATCAAAGGTATCGAAGTTAGATAGGCTCATTAAGCCAAGTATAAACAGTATATGGTTTCAAAACTATACAGTAACAACATATTAATTTACGAAAAATTGTATGGACAGCGCATAGCTCCAAGTTCAGGGTAGACCCTGTCAAAATTAAAAGTATGTACTTAGGTTCATCAAAGGGATGGAGTTTTATCTCCTTAGTACCTCATGGCTACCAACATCTTTTACAAAATAAAGCTTACAGCTTGTACAACAGTAATATCTATATACATGCTTTACCAGTAATCACTAAAAGACCCAAAAAACCACAGTCTCGGCTTCAACCAAGACCCCACACTAAACGAAGAGTTGAAACTCTTTTAACAGCTGTTAAGTTCACTAACAGAACCAAAGTAACCATGAGGGCTTCACACCAAGAAGCCAAATCCATGACTGTCCTAAAGGACCAGGAAGGAGGAGAATGCCATGAGTAAAAACCAGGCTTACCGGGAGTAGCAGCTGTTGAAGTCTCGTACCTTCCACGCCAAGAGGAGAAGCCTAATCCTGTAACAAAGGTTAAACATAATATTAAAAACCTTTGCCAAAAACTGTTGTTTGTTAAGTTATTTACTTTGAAAAGAAAACGAAGGGAAACCCTGTATCTTACCTCAACGTTTAACAGTTATATGCCCACTGAAGAATAGTAAGATAATCACTAGAAGGAAGAAAGGTAAACTCTTCATTTACTGCAGAAGAGAAGGAGCTTGCTGGAGCAAAAGCAACCTGTCACGATGGAGGACGAACCACAGCACAAGTTAAGGCGATGACCTACACAGTGAAGAGTTCGGGCAATGGTTTCCAATGGAGAAAACCCTAAGAGAATCGACGCTGCTTAAAATCCAACAACAAGTTAATCGACCCAGTGTCTTCCTCGCAATGCAGTATATGAGCCATGAGGAGAAGAACTAGCAAAGGGACTGCTAGCAGACAGAGCAAGCAGCGGAACGGACCAGGAGGTTTTGTACAGCGGCTAGAGGCCCAAAGTCAGTGGAGGAATGACAACTAGGGTTTGAGTCAAACCTTTTTAAACGATAGTGCATGGCTGGGAAGAGCCCGCGTAACCCTTTTAATTATTGGCATGCAGTGGGTAGGAACACTATAGTTCCACGACAAGATCATCAATGATTTTTCACAACCCAAATCATATCGCGGGGATTCCACAAGGTTCGTTATACCATAGTCAACCACCTGCATTACATAATCAACCATGTAAACATGAGAGTGATGTTTAAAAAACATTATATTGTAGAACTCGTTTATCATTTGGTCTAACACATTTATGTATGGAGAGTTGTATTGTTTGTTAAGGAGTTATAAGAACAAAGGAGTAATAATAGTTACCATGGCATAGCTTATTATAACTCTATTTTATATATTATCAATTGCCCTAGTTCATGATGAGAGCTAAAAGGCATAATAATATAAAAGTTTATAGCATTGTAACAATCCAATTAAGTGATCCATTGATCATGAATATGGTTTACTCTTAACCTTATGATTAACCCTTGCTAGTAAAATAACAACCTATTACTAGTCATAGAATCATTTTGTGACATTTAATCTTTTGTCTTTTTCAAGCTCAAGGGTTATATAAGTTTTTATATGTCATTATATGATAGGTAGCTTGAGTAAGTTAGCCTTCTTTGTTTAATAATATAGTTATAAAAACCATAGAGTGGTATTTGAGTGTAATAAAACTGGGAATGATCTATAATTTTACCATCGAATTATTAACCATGGAATAGAAATAGTATTCCTCAACTATACATGATTTTAAAGACTAAAGGAAGACTTTAAAAGTGACTTGTATCAAGTAGTAAGCTTGTTAATTCTTGAATTAAGAAAAATACCCGCTTGGTACTTAAACCTCCTTATCATTCTACCATTGCAGTTGCAATTTCAATCATAGTATGATGCAGTAATTATGAACAATTAAAAATTAGATCTTTGATGTTGTGACCCTGCCATTTTACTGTGCTAGTAAAGAAATAATTATCGCATTTGGTAAGGGAAATCACTAGGTACATCAAATGGTTTATAACCCCATAAAAAGATTAAATCCTGCTATTACGAAGGAAAAATAGTTGTATCCTTGCTAATAGTGTTCAAATCATTATCAGTAAGACATATAAAAGAAATCAGTTAATGCTTTACCTTTTTACGCTCGAGAAATCTGACTAGCATGTACACTCTTCTACTGAATTAAACTTGTATGTAGGAAATCTTTATTGAATACTTTGGAGATTCATTAGCAGCACCTAGAAATCTTACCTGTATATCTGTAATAGAGGGAAACTTCTGCGTTAGCTCGAAAGCTAAGTAAGCCCAGTTTTTCATGACAGACCCACCTTATGGTCGCAAAAAGAAACAAGTCAGTAAACTGAAAGGAACTGTTCTATTACCCTGCCAACTAACAGATGAATTCAAATAATAAGCTGGTAACATATAACTAATTAAATGATTAGTTAACTGCATTTATATTAGTATTATGTAAATTTAAAAATTTTAAATTTTTCAGAAAATTTGGGGTTTTGACAGTATTCTTCCTCCACATGCCAAGTTTTGGTCAAGCCTGCTAGGGTTTGAAATTGTTGTTCAGTCCTGCTAGGGTTTGATAAATTTGTGCTACGAATCTTTCTGTGTATCCCATGATGTTTCCATCTACTAGATGATGGAACTACGAACTTCTCTTCAGGTCTCAATGTTGCATCCTAGACATCATTCTTCTTGAACTAGTCTTCCCTTTCTTCTTGGTTACTTCTTCATAGCTGGAAGGTTCTGCATCAATGATGTCGCTGCACTCGTCATATTATTCTTCATCTTGAACTGTCATCACTTGTTCTTCGGAACAAGTCTCATCCTTCTTTTCTTGTAGGTTATTGTATGCGATCTTTCCTACAAGTCAAATGCATTTGTATGGTTAGAAACATTTCATAAGGTATACTCATAATAGAAAATTCTTATGCATAAATATATGATCATGCAACTATTTTAGCCAATACAACATTCATCCATATCTCATGAAAACTTTTCTAGATGCCTTCCATCTCTACCAGGACAACATTGAGATTGTGCACTAATCCAATATGTCAGCAAAGAGGTTTCATTCTAGATAAGTAGAAATGGATATTTGTATAGCACCATGAGCTACTTACCCATCACATGCATATTAGTAGTATACTATCATTAATGTAGACATTCTATCATGCATAATACATCAACTGAACATAAACAAATTCATAACAAAAAAAATATCATGAAATGACAATTGAATACTTATCTCTATTTGTTTCGTGGGTATACGCCTTGATCCTTCCTCTTCATCATCTTCTTCATTCATAATAGCATCATTTCTTATCCAAATGCTAAGATGGATAAGAGTTTCTTTAAGAGTTGAGTCCTTCATATTCCTCATCGCTTGAGGGATCTTCTTTCGATGGTGAGAGCTTGATCTTCAGTTGCTCCAATCTTCTCTTCTCTTATTATGAGTCGAGCTTATTATTCTTCCCAGAGTCTGTTGAAAGTAATCACTTCCTTCTGGAACACATTCCTTGCATGAATGAATCCCATGATCCTGGGAGGCCATTCAAGGTGGCTATCACCACTTATGCATTCTCCACTTCTTCTTCTACTGCTACAAGTTGTTCTTTGATTTGAGAGACCCTTGTAAAGTATGACTGTATGGTCTCTACATTCGGGATCTTCACATTCTTCAACTGGTTTCTTAAGGTCATATTCTGATTTATGTTCTTCCCTTCAAATAGCTTGGTCAAGTAATCAAACATATTTGGTGTCTTTAGGGAAGACACTTGTGGTACAAGTTGATCCGTGATTGAATCAGAAATGATATTCTTGGCCTTGACCAAGTTCTTCTTGTGTAAGGCTTTGAGCCTCATCTCCCTCTGGAACTGGAACCTCTCTACTCAGGTAGGTGTCTAATTCATTTTCTTCAGAGAGATCATATGCTTCCATGCTTGGAATTTTTCAACTTCACCAATCTTATCATCAAGCTGATATGATATATCACTTTGAAATGAGAACCTCAAATGAAAATAGCAAAAGATTAGATCTTACCGATTTGAGGTGTTTGTCTTGGTTCCGGAGTTGGCTGATCTAGGGTTTGTTAGAGAAACCATAATTTTCAAATTTTGGAATATTTCATATATGATTGGATATAAAGATATATCTCTTCAAGGTGAGCTTTCCAATGTACTCCTTTTCTAAAAATAGTGGAGGGAAGCTCCCGAAACAGGAATCCCTAGCTTTCCAATTTCTTCTACAGAAATTCCTGATATTGTTTCTGTGGTACCTCTGAAATTACTACTCCTCTATGTCTAAAAATTATTAATAAAGTAGAATCACATGTCCCTGTTCTAACACGATAGGTTTCATAATAATTGGTTTCACCAATTGGGACGTATGATCATTTTCCCAAGGTGACCTGTTTCAAGACTATTCAGCATAGCGAAGTTGTACAAACTGACACATGTCACTGTTTCATCTTCTAGGTCTACAAATAGAACCACGGAAATTAAATTCCATGAAATTTTTGGAAAATCTTCATAAATTTCATTTGGACCTTTTTATCCTGAGATATAGCAATTCTCCCCAAGTGTCCTATTTAGGGATGAATCCTAGAAGAGGATGGAACCCTAACTTGGAGAGACAATATCTCCTAGAATATACTGAATATGAGGCTGAATTTTGGACACGGTGTAATCCAGGATTTTATATTCTTCCTGTGAAAGTTTCAGCTCCTGATCCTCCTCCAATCCTGAGATATAGAGAATTTAATAAAACTTATCAGTTTTACTATTTTAGGGTTTTTCCAGCCCGGGGTCAAACTAGGGTTTGACTTTGCCAGAGTTTCACCCAACCAAAAATCTCGACCCAGGTTTCTAAAATTTGATTTTGATGAGGAGAGAAATCCTATGTTGGGCTCACTCAAAAATTCCTCTTCTGTAAGAAGCCCTAATTTCCTGCACCAAAAAGTGAAAAATGTCCAGAATCGAATTTCGCTTCAACATAAAGATGTGCCCTTCAATGGAGAGTCAACCTAGCATACTTTTGCTGATGGATTGTGGAGAGAGACCCAAAAAGTAAGAAGCCCTAGCTTCTGCAACTGCACAATGTATTCTTCTTAGGTTAGCTCTGATACCATGTTAGATTTTTATCATTCAAGCTAGCATTATCTTAGGTTCTTAACTGAGAGAATAACATGCACAGCAATAAACACAAGAGACAAGAGACACAAAGAATTTTTCTCGGGGAAACCATAAAGGAGAAAACCCCGCAACTTCCTTAAATATAGAATGAGCACCAATGGCAGCAGTAAAACCTAAAAATATAAAAGATGATCTCCACGACTTGTTCTCTCTCTCTCTCACTTGAGAGAGCTTCTCCTGTCTCACTCATGCGCCCCAATGAGTGAGTCTGTGTGATAAATAGAGAGGCTTACTCTCTATTTATATTCTTTCGTTCACTTAATGTTCACTTTAACATGTCGGCCCCACTTAACAATTAATTACTAAAGACGACATATCTAGGAGAGTCTAATAACCCTAGTTCCCCACAATTGTGGGGACTTTTCCCTCCGATCAACAAGGAGGGTTAACCTTGACACAAATGTGGGGACTATTTCCTCGACTTACAATGGAGGGTTAACCTCAATGACTTTACATGACTTGTTTACATTAATGAATCTCCTGATCGGAACATCGGGGCATGACATGACTCAATTACATTATAGATACTTCCTGAAATAAACATCAGGGTACAATACATAAGATATACAAGTGAATACATTCCAAAGTTACAAATACATCAACACCATTCTCTTAGAGAATGGAGGCGCCTGGTTAGTTCCCAAGAAATTGAACCAGTATAGTACTGGGGGACTCAGCCTATAGCTGAGTGTCCATTCTTTTAATGGAGACACCTGGTCAGTTACTAGGAACATTGAACCAGTTTAGGATTGGGAGGGCTCAGTGTAGAGATGATGGGACATTCTTTGAATGGAGGCACCTGGTCAATTACTAGGAACTTGAACCAGTCAAGTACTGGGGAATTCATTGTAGAGATGAGTGGATATTCTTTGAATGGAGCACCTGGTTAGTTACTAGGAATTTGGACCAGTCTAGGACTAGGGACTCAGCCTATGGATGAGACCCATTCTCCAAGATAATGGAGGTTCTTTTTCATTTACCAAGTAATTGGAATTGATTCAATTGATGCAGGATAGGGATGAGGCACATGTTCAGTTACCAGGTTATCACTATAACTCCTAGTTTGGGTATGGGAATTTGATGCACTCCTATCCTTGATCTATGGGCTATATGACCTTCTCCATTGATTAAGCACCCTTGGTTAAGACACCTAGTACCATATATTGGTGGTACAAGGAGTTCAAGTTAAAATCATTAGTAATTCTCCCTATTTATGATGATGTACTTTGAGTGGGAATCAAATACCCTTATGGCAACTTTCCTTGACTACAGAACACTTGAAGGACTTACTTTCCCTAAGCCTTAGTCCATGAAGAAGACCAAGAGGCTAAATTCAAAATACAAGAATACTTATTATACCACAAGAATTCTAAGTAAAATTACAAAGGAGGTCTCTAATATGTTTTATGACCTCGCATGACAACTTAGCTAGCTAGGGAATATTTTTACAACATACCCACTTCTATGGTTTTCACCATACTCCTCATGAAAACACCAACTGAAGATCAAATCTAGGGGACCCATCTTCCACATCTAGGGAAACACTCTCCTCCATCTGGGAAACCTATTTCTCCTTAGGGAATCATGTTCTTCATCATGGGAATATACATGAAAATTTGGGTAGACCTTGGGAAACCCTAATTCAACCTCGGGTAGCCACATAACAACTCAAGCAGCAATAAAAATGCTCGGGAAATAGCAGAGGAAACTCAGGCAGCAGTATAACATCTCTGGGTAGCTCATAAAATAATCAGGAAGCCCAGACTAGATATGGGAATCCCATAATAGGTCTAGGAAGCTCTCATCATGAATCTAGGCATCATCTGGACAATAACATGTATTCTCAGGGAGCTCGGGAAGTAGGGAAGAAATTTAGGGTAGCAGGTCAGGCAATAGAAAAAGACACTAGAAAAACATAGAGAAAATCCAGGCAATAGACTCTAGTCTGCAATTTTTGGGCAGTTGGTCTTCTTCCTCCTATTATACAAAAATCCTGTCACCATCATGTGATAAGACTCTTGACATACCTACTTGCCCTGAATCCCAGCTCTTGGAGTGGAAACCCATGCTAATTATCAATCTTTCATGAAAATTCCCAGCACCACGCTTTCCCTGTTGTCCAGGAGTGGTACCTTGTTCGCATCACCTATCCCTTGTTGTCCACAAGCAGTCCCACTGCTTATGGCCCTTAGTCCATAAGTGTTTCTTACCAGAACCGCTCTATCATTGAAGGAGAAATGTGGTTCCCTAGGTAAAAAGGGAAAAAGAGAAGTTTCGCGAGGCTTCTAGATGATAAGCCTCGTGTCCTCCTTTATCCCTATCATTGTGGATCAGTTGAGCTCGAGATCCCTCATCCTAGGATCTTAGAGGCCACCTCATCCACTAATATCTCAACCATCCCTATCCATTAAGCCTTATAAATACAAGCTCATATCCATGGTTGAAAGGGGGGAACTCTTAAGGTATTGTTATGCTGTTGGATTGATTACTTGGCCCAAATCATTAGAGAGCATAGAGAGCTAGATTCGTAGCTTATGGGGATGAGAGTGCTTGGTTTCATGGAGATGCATGTCAACACTAAGGCTTGGTTGTAAACTTCTCCATATTTTTATCTTAATGCAAGTTGATTTCTGTCTCACATTATTGTTGTTGTTCGATTCCACATGTATGTTGTTAGATTCCTTAGTCACTAACATGGATCAGTAGATTATATTCTTGTAGTTTTGATGTCTTTGCGTGTTTAAGCTTATTGCAGGTACACTGGGTTACTATCGAAGCATCACATTCCAAGTATCTACGGTGTCCAGGGAGAGTCTTCAACCTCTGTCCTTCATTTGTTCTGGATCTCAACCATTCAGACCAGTGGAACACCTTATTGTTTGCAGGAGGTGAAATATTCCAGCTAACAAATCTGGCGACTCCACTGTGGAATAGATATATGTATCCATTGTTCTGATCTTCCTCAATCTTCAACTCTTGTCCGAATCCAGGCTCTTTCTCCAACTCTCTTCAGTCAGATTTGCTTTCTCACTTAGTCCATTTGGGTTTGAAACTTCCATATCTGAGTCATTTCGATCTTTTATGCTCTATTTCCATACTCAATCTAGCAATTTGTGCCTCGATCTACTCCTTTTTTGACTTGATCTATCGTTCTCTTTGTGTTTTGGTCTTCTACAGGGAACCGTGCCTATGTAGTGTACGAGGATCGGTGCCACCTCCTGAATGGAGTGGGAAGCACGTGGTGCCACCACCTGTAACCCATTGGTGAGAAGCAGTGTTGGGATAGAACCGCCCTGTCAACACCAGAAAAGCGCGGTGCCCAATAGGCATCATTCCAAGGCCCTTTTTTTCTCATTTTTTTTGTAAAAATTTGAGTTGTGTTGCTTTCAATTCTGCATTATCAAGCTTGTGGGACAGAATCTGATGCTTGTGGATTGAAAATTTTATGGTTTAAGATTGATTTGATTGGGAAATTCAAAAGATAGATTAGGTTTTTTTATTGTTCATCCGCTTCTATGCTTGTTGGTTGTGTTTGTGAAAGGATTTTTTGTTGTCTAAAAATATTAGGGTGTTAGTAAGATCTCTTTTCATTGCTGTTATATAGACTAGAAAAAGAACAGTAGATTAGCTTCTAGGTTTCATTTCTTGTTTGCATAGTAAACTTCTTTTTCATTCCTTTAAAAAAGAAATTTTTTGACTGAGTCTAGGTTATCATCATTGTGCGTTGGAGATTGGTTCTCTGATTGGCTTCATAAGCTTTCAGAATCTTCATGTTCTTTCGTCTCTTATGCATCTAGAACTATCTCAATTAAAAAAAAATGGTAGTTTTAAGTTATATTTAGCTCGTGTTTTGAGAAAATTGAAAAAATAGAGTGCATTTGCTTATAGTGTGCTTTTTGGTTTTTCTTTTAGGAAAAGAGATTCTTCCCCTTCTCATTGCTTTCAAAAAAGAGAAATCGGTTTGGAAAAGCATTGCTTGTCTTTGATTTTGTGTTCAAGACTGTTGTGTGGAAGTCCTTTTTTGTTTTTGAAACAAAAGAAAATACTCTCTTTCCCTCCTGTAAGTAGGCATACTGAACGATAAAGTGAAATATTTTGCACAAGCATATTGCATGGTTTTACTTTTCTGTCAAAACATCATGCATTCACCTAACTGTCCACTTTAAAATTAACGGTAGTTATAGGTTAAAATTTACGTAGCAATTGGAGTGATAGATTAGAGACGTGTTCGGGCATCATTAAGAGTAGGATCTGTTGTTATTTGTTTGCATTACATCCCGAGACTCATGCGGTTCTTCCATGTACCATCGGTATATCGAACAGCCTTTCACGTACCCTTCAGGTATATAGAAAGGTGCTTCACGTACTCAATTGTAAATCGGAAGGACCCTTGTGTACGGTTATGTATTAGACAGCACTACTACCGATTCGAGCTTGCACGTACCTTGAGCATATTGGGAGACCCCACTAGGATACCTTATCCATCTGAGAAAAGCCCTTTGGTCGTCTTACTTGGAGCCATACACCGAAAATAGCATTCAGGGAGATTACTATGCACATACCCTCGAGGTATATCACGAGTGGCACCTTCTTGACAATCCTGGTGAGAGACCTGACTTTTTGAACCCCTCCTATCATTTTATGTGTGCTTGTTTTGACCTATAGCTTGTGTAGGGAAATGTTTTGGTGTGTATTCTAGATTTTTAGACCCTAGGTTAGATAGGAACTGTACAAACTGGCTATGTTAAGAGAAAATCCAATGGAAGCTATCGACCAAGGAGCTGCTACTACCTCCCAAGTGGGAGATAATGTGGTTGCAAAAAGTGGAGTACCATATTCTTCACACTCGCCTCCCTTGGTCCAACAACCTTCTCGGGGATATACCTCATTCCATTCTCCCATGGAAGGTCATGTTGATGATACAACATGTCCAGATTATGGTCCCAATGCTCCATTTTGGGATACCTCGATAGGACAGGCCATTGCCTTATTTGGCACCTGTTTAAACTCTTCTGAAGATAAAGAAGAACGTAGGCAATACCATCCTGCCATTCTCCGTGCACAGGATATTGATAAGCAAATAGATGAACTATTAGGACTGACACCATCACGTTCCACATCTGTTCCTGTGGGATATCGTTCACTTTCTGATTCTATGAGACCCATTGAACCGATTAGAAATAATGTTGTCTTTTATATCATATCAGATGAGATGATATTCTGAAATCAAAACTCAATTTCAAAAAAAAAATTGCATATTTGTATTCTGCATCATCATCTAAGTTCATGTGCATTTCAATCAAAGAATACAATGGGCATTGTTCCAAGATATTTGTGATCTTTACTCCAAATTTGTAAGTCAAACTTTTATTCTAGAATCTCAAATTCTTGGGGCTATTTTCCTCTTGTAGCGACATGATTATTTTCATGGCTCTTGTTAGGCATTGACATTGCCATTTTCATGGCTCTTTTTAGGCATTGCCATTTTTATGGGTCCTGTTATTATAACATATTGCAAATGCTCATGAGATGCTTATTTTCCTCTTGTAGCGAAATTATAATTTTCATGGCTGTTGTTAGGCATTGACATTGTCATTTTCATGGCTCTTTTTAGGCATTGCAATTTTTATGGGTCCTGATATTATAGCATATTGCATATGCTCGTCACATGCTTTGTCGTTAAAAAAATACATTAACATGGAAACAAGTTGCTTTCTTTGATAGTGACATCCACATTAACATGGAAACAAGTTGCTTTCTTTGATAGTGACGTCCACAGTAATGCTATATATAGAAAGTTTTTAATGCTCAAGGATAAAACATAGATATGTTATTGTTATCTTTAATAAAGGTATTGAATGACCATAGTTTATCTTTGCGAAGTTTAAATTGAAGGATATAGTTTATCTTTCTAAAATTTAAATTGATGGGTATAGAATAGTATGAGCCACATGAATATTGAATTCTTTAATAAAGGTATTGAATGACCGTAGTTTATCTTTTGGAAGTTTAAATTGAAGGATATAGTTTATCAAATTTAAATTGATGAGTATAGAATAGTATTAGTGAATTATCTAATGGATATTTGTTTGTTGATGTATCAACCATAAACTATTCATGTCAAATTATATATATATATATATTCAACATTACACTCAATTATTTTTATTTCCTCTTTTTTTTATAAGCAAGTGATTAAATGTCTAAACATGTTCTTTGGCAACTTGTAGTCAATATTAAGTGATTGTTTCGTGAAAAGGCCCAGGGGTCTTGTTTCCAAGAATGGTGGAAGTATAGATGCTACACAAATTGAATCACTAGGCGGTTGGCATTGTCATTTTTTTATGAGTGCATTTTACAAGGAATTTATATTTTATAAATTCAAATGGAGTAGAGGAAATCATGGCCCAACATATTCAACATTGAATTTCAAAGATATTTACATTCATATCTATCTCCCTGATATGTGTTACTTGGGAAATCAAATCTTCTATATAAGGCATTTATGTCTAGCTAAAACTTCACCTACATGAGACATTGAGATTTTGATTGACATATCAACAAAGTTGGTCAAGGTTTTATCATCATTTTACATATATTTACTATGCATTGTTTAAATAAAGCATGAATGGATTAAAATAGATGTAAAGTCCATTTCATTATTTTCTTTGCATTTATTTCCAAATATTTCCACTTATTTGGAATGATTATTTCCATCTATTATATAGTTGAGAATCAACATTTGACAAGGATCTAATGAGAATTTTAGCAAAGTTGGAAGGATATGGTTGAGAGTAAAGAAACTAGCCCTTAATGTAAGTCGAAGGAGATTAGATGCTTTTCTTCTAGGTTTTTCTTCCTATAGCTTTTATCAGGGAGATTAGAGCTAGTCAAGAACAGCTAGCCCTACTTTGGTTCTTATCATTAGTATAGACCCTTGAAATTGTCAAACAACACTTAAATCAAGCTGCATTTCTTCAATCCATTAAAGCCGAGGCACATCACACATACCTCTATGAATACCATTTTATAACAGGAGCTATTGACAACCTGGGGGACATTGCCACCTCGTGGCTCTTGTTAATTTATTATCTTAAAGATATTTCATACATAGGATTTCTTATGAATTTTTATTTATTTTACTTATATGATTTCTCATGAATTTTTATTTATTTTACTATATGAAACATCCAGCATGTATGATCATTATTATTATTATTACACAATTATATAATTTATACCATTTTTATTGTAGCAATATTAATGATTTATTATAATAATATTAGTAATACAATTAGCTCATTTGAGTGGCAAAATAGTACCAACTAATGGTGAACAATGATAAAAATATGCCAAGTAAACAAAATATGCTAAGTAAACACTGAATTGAATGAGCATTAAGAGATGTATAATCATTTAGTTGTGCTAAAGAGAAATATGAGATAGCAAATATTTTGAACTTGGATCTTACATTATGTGCTAGTTGTTGAGTGTGACGATTGAGATATTAATACTATGACGTTGAAACTTGATGGATGTTTGTATAATTTATTAAAAAACATTAATTCTTACTTATATGTTTCACTCTTTTATTTAATAGGTATTTGAATTGAAAATTAAAATTTTAGAATTCTATGTTATATACATATTAAAATTTAATTCTTATTTATAGATTTCACTCTTTTATTTAATAGGTATTTGAATTGGAAATTAAAATTTTAAAATTTTATATTATATATATATTAAAATTTTATAGATTTCACTCTGTTGTTATTTGTCTGCATTACATCCCGAGACTCGCATGGTTCTTCCATGTACCATTGGTATATCGAACGGCCTTTCACGTACCCTTGAGGTATATAGAAAGGTACTTCACATACTCGATTGTAAATCGGAAGGCCCCTTGTGTACAGTTATGTATTAGACAGCACTACTACCGATTCGAGCTCCCACGTACGTTGAGTATATCGGGAGACCCCACTAGGATACCTTATCCATCTGAGAAAAGCCCTTTGGTCGTCTTGCTTGGAGCCATACACCGAAAACACCATTCAGTGAGATTACTATGCACATACCCTCGAGGTATATCGTGAGTGGCACCTTCTTGACAATCTTGGTGAGAGACCTGACTTTTTGAACCCCTCCTATCATTTTAAGTGTGCTTGTTTTGACCTATAGCTTGTGTAGGGAAATGTTTTGGTGTGTTTTCTAGATTTTTAGACCCTAGGTTAGATAGGAACTGTACAAACTGGCTGTGTTAAGACAGTCAAGAAGAGTGCGGGGCTTGCCGCCTGATTTTATTTCTGGTTTAGGAGAAAATCCAATGGAAGCTATCGACCAAGGAGCTGCTACTACCTCCCAAGTGGGAGATAATGTGGTTGCAGAAAGTGGAGTACCATATTCTTCACACTTTCCTCCCTTGGTCCAACAACCTTCTCGGGGATATACCTTATTCCATTCTCCCACGGAAGGTCATGTTGATGATACAACCTATTCAGATTATGGTCCCAATGCTCCATTTTGGGATACCTCGTTAGGACAGGCCATTGCCTCATTCGGCACCCATTTAAACTCTTCTGAAGATGAAGAAGAACGTAGGCAATACCGTGCTGCCATTCTCCATGCACAGGATATTGATAAGCAAATAGATGAACTATTAGGACTGACACCATCACGTTCCACATCTGTTCCTGTGGGATATCGTTTACTTTCCGATTCTATGAGACCCATTGAACCGATTAGAAATAATGTTGTCTTTTATATCGTATAAGATGAGATGATATTCTGAAATTAAAACTCAATTTCAAAAAAAAATTGTATATTTGTATTTTGCATCATCATCTAAGTTCATGTGCATTTCAATCAAAGAATACAATGGGCACTGTTCCAAGATATTTGTGATCTTTACTCCAAATTTGTAAGTCAAACTTTTATTTTAGAATCTCAAATTCTTGGGGCTATTTTCCTCTTGTAGCGACATTATTATTTTCATGGCTCTTTTTAGGCATTGCCATTTTTATGGGTCCTGTTATTATAACATATTGCAAATGCTCATGAGATGCTTATTTTCCTCTTGTAGCGACATTATCATTTTCATGGCTCTTGTTAGGCATTGACATTGTCATTTTCATGGCTCTTTTTAGGCATTGCAATTTTTATGGGTCCTGATATTATAGCATATTGCATATGCTTGTCACATGCTTTGTCGTTAAAAAAATACATTAACATGGAAACAAGTTGCTTTCTTTGATAATGACATCCACATTAACATGGAAACAAGTTGCTTTCTTTGATAGTGACATCCACAGTAATGCTATATATAGAAAGTTTTTAATGCTCAAGGATAAAACATAGATATATTATTGTTATCTTTAATAAAGGTATTGAATGACCATAGTTT
>LPNX010917938.1:193110-205255 GCA_001517045.1 Pseudotsuga menziesii | reverse complement strand
TCATAAGTGGGTCATTATAATAACAACATAAGGTAACCATAAAAATAAATGGTTCAATGATATTTAATAAATCATCAAGTAAATATACTCCATAAAGTAGTAGTCATCATAGTCAAAGGTGCACACAAGTAATAGTGCTAAGACTAGTAATAATAGGACCAATATTCAACAACCACAAGATTAAGCTGAACCGTAAAGGTGGACAATCAATCAAATAGGACCAATAAGACCAAATACATTTCTCTCTCTCAAGGTACATAGTTTTATATATTTTGTCATCGTTGTATAAGGGGGAAGATCCAACCAGATGCTACAATCCTTTTGTCCTTGACACTGCTCCTAAAGGTTAGGTACTAGGGACATCGTCAAGGGGTGGCCAGTCCCTTGAGAATCAACCTAGAAATAACCGATTAGGAGAGGGGACATCATTATCTTCCATTCTTAATGAACGGCTTTCAGCCTTAGGCTGAGTTTCAATATCACACTGAATCAAGTTGATGAATCCCCGGACCCTAACTGGGTCCTCCATTCTCTCGTAGAATGGTTCTCAGTACTAAGCTGAGTTTCAGTCTCACACTGAAAATTAATCAACTACTTGCAGTACCTACTTGGACATCGTGTCCCTGGTCCTATACTAGAATATATCTCTTCCTCTACCTGCAGGCTCTACTTGGACATCACATCCTTGGTCCCAGACCAAAATACCCTAGAGGCATATAGGGGCCCTAGCCACATGTTAGGGGATTTTCCATGGAATCAACCTGCTTGGTCCTAGACCAAGAACCCCAAGAGACTACTGGGGTCCCTAGGGTACCTTCTAGGGTCTTATTCTGTCCTAGCCAACTGACTAGGAAACCATTCTCTGAGAATGGGTCTCGTAGCTGCACTAACTTTAACAATATTGACAATTGAGGATTGCTTTATTGCTCTTGTATATGTGGCATTTAGTTTTCCAATCTATTAATGTCTAGTGTTCCTGAATTGCAAATTATGAAACTAATTTTCATATTGCTTCATTGCAGGCTTTATTCTACTCTGCTCTTTATTGTGCACGAGAAATAATGATTGTTGATGATGGATCAAAGAACTTACTGAGGGCTATAAATAGCATGCTAAGTGCACTGGCTTTTCATATCAGAGAGTATTATTGGATTGATACGATAAAGCTCAATGAAATTTATAGATACAAGACAAAAGAATATACCCATGAAGCTGTCAACAAGTTCAATATTTATCCAAAGCAAATTCCATCATGGCTTGTTAATTGGATGCTTGATCAAGTAGGATTCCTAATTGGGAACCTTCAGCCTGCTCACATGGATTTCAGGTTTTTCTCCTTGGGGAATCTTTGGGCTATAGTGACATCTCTAACTACTCCAGAACAAGCTGAGGCTATATTGAACCTAATTGAGAGCAAATGGGATGATCTTGTGGGAAGCATGACTATGAAAATCTGCTTTCCTGCATTGGAATATGAAGAGTGGCAAATTGTCACTGGTAGTGATCCAATGAATACATACTGCTCTCTCCTTTTGCTTATATTGATTGTTAATATGCATGGTTTTGTACATCAGGATTTAGAAGGGAAGCATACATAAATTTAATGTTCAGGGTTGTGTTTGCATTCTGTGTTCACTTTTAATATTGAAGTCATATATGAGTGCTGAAGGATAGGATGGGATTTTGTAGTTGCATTCTGTGTGTTGTATGTTGGCATGTACCTACTGTAAGATGCTGAAAAAGTATTATGTTCACCTATCTCAATGTTTCCATCTACTTCATTTTTCCTCAGTATTGTGTAGCATATCTTCTTTAGCTATATGAAATTTTGATAGTATTCTTGGTAATTCTCTATATATAATGTTGTGTATTTGAAAGCCGAAGAATAATCTATGTTTGATTGGCAGCTATGGTATCGAACTCCATGCTTTGATTGTAAATGATTTATATTATCATCTTCAAGGGGAGTTAGAAGGTTGAAAAATTCCTACAGGTTTCTTTCAGAGAGTTTCAGAGCACCTCATAAAGTTGGAGATAGATTCAATTTTGCATACTGTTAAACATTTCCATTTAAAAGAGCTTCATCCATTATGTGAAGATAAGTATATTTATGATACCAAATCCCTTAAAACAGAATTGGGTATAGATTGGTGGCCTCACTCAGATGACAAAGGACTCACAGCTGCAGTAGAAAAGACACTAGAAATCTTGAGCCATGTAAATAGGGCCTCTTGTCTCGCATATTTTCAGTTGAATGCATTAAAAGCATGGATGACTGTGTTAGCTTTGTCAATGTTTGACAAAAAAGTTGTAATTTGATTCATGCTTGAGAGATATCATACTTATCCAAAACAATTTCTGTGCTTGTTATGTTTCTAGACCATAAGAATACCTACTTTCCTTGTTTCTGTTTTATAGCCTTTCTAGATCAGTTTGTTTTGGTACTTATATTTTTGTTTGCAGTACCTCATATCATTTCTTGTTGAACAGGGACAGAGTTAGGTTCAATAACCCTAAATGCAGCCTTCTCAGAAGAATCGATAGGGTTGTGTGTTGAAGATCTTTTCAATTATCTATTGACATCAATGCAGTTGTTAGACCCTCTTAGTGATCCAACAAATTACATGCTAAATTTTCTCATAACACAGGCCCAAATTTTTCTTATTTTTGTGAGGTGGATGTGCAGCCGTATAATGTCAACAACAAAGAGAATGCATGCTTGGCCACTCTATGCAAAAGTGATCAGAACAGTGATCACAAGCCTAAAATTATTGATGGATCTTGTGTACACTATATTCCCCTGACCTTCCAGCCAATACAGTTGGTAGGAATAGAACTAAACATCAGAGGCCCCAAACTTCTCTCGTTGCATTACAAGAAATAGAACATGCCATTACTCTTATGTGCCATCTTGCAAAGAACCGAGTGACATGGCTAAATGTTATGCAAGGTGTAGATTCAGAACTTCGGGAAACTTGTATACATCTACTAGCCTTTATTGCTAGAGAATGTCTCATATGTACTCGAGATAATGCTAGAGAAAGTATGCTTTTGCGATGCCCTCCCCTTCAAAAGGAAGAGATAGCTGCACATGAAAATCCTTCAATGGATGCTACATTCTTTAAAAAACCCTTGATAATTTTCATATTACACAGGTAAAGGATGAAGCATTTATTACCTAAAGGTAGACACAATAGCATAACAAAGTGAACAAAAGTATTTCTAAATGACTCGTGAATCACATCTTAGAATATTAAAAAAAACTGTAAAAATCTAATCTAGTGCCTGAGTTTTCCTCATACAATGCACTATGAATCGAATAATCGTGTATAAAGCTAAAATAGTCGACCTTTCACCAAAAAGGTGTCAAAAGTTATATATCTGTACAAGATCATAAACTTTTGGTCCAATACCATATTAAAAATATTTGTTCCGTTTACCTTTTAACTTTGATTCCACATAAAACTTAGCTTTTAAACCATGAAACACTAAAATATCGATACAATTTACATATATCCAACACTTAGCTTTGATACCATGAAGCACTGCAATATCGATACAAATTAAATATACTTAAGAAGCATTCTAGACAAAACAAGCAACACCTTATATAACTGTAACTAGAAAACATAGCACTTTTGATCTCATACTCATACCCATGATTAACAGTCTGCCATCTTTGTAGCCCACATGTTACATGAGTACAAGAGAGACTCTAATGTATAGAGGAACAAGTTATTTGTAGGACAAGAGAAAAGAATTAGAAGTACATAATCTAGTCAATTTACATTACCTAACTAAGCCTTCCCCAACGCTGATTTGCTTTGTTTGGGGGAAGACATTTACAAAGTACTTTTAGTCCCAAGCTACAGTGTCAAGTATATAGCCCACATGATCACAAGAGTATCAAATTTTGATGAGTTGCAAAGACCTCGGATATGATCGGCATAGTACCAGACTCCCAAGGATTTCTGCTATCTGCGAGGTTATATAATATAAGAACTAGAACAGTAATAACAAATTGACTCATCGTCCAAGATTACAAAGTTAGGCAAGCAAGTCTAACTATGGGAAGACTCCCTAATGACTGGCTAGCAGCTGACAGATGTTGAGAAGCAAAGGAAATGGTAAGAAGGCTAAAGTGATAGCCTACATGGCTGAAGGGGACAAAACAGAAAGCAATAACCCAAACTATCAGTTAACAAGAGAGATTTATAGCAGCACAATAATTAATAACTAAAATTAATGAATAATATAATATACTTTTGGTATATTACATCAGGGACATGTTCACTACAACGTCTTTCTTCAACAGTTGGGTTGATTTGATACAGGCTAGAAACCTTATGGAAGAAGCCACAAAGGAGGAGTTTCTTGAGGTTCTCAAATCCTTCCAACATGGAAAATATCTTGCCCCAAATGGATGGGCCATTATGTTTTACCTTGGATTTTGGTACCTAATCAGTGACAATATTGTTGTTGCAATTGAAGAATCAAAATATTCAGGTATGGTTCACCCCCCATTTAACTCTAGTTTCATTTCTAATATCCCAAAATATTATTTTCCCTCAGGGTTCGACCATTATAGACCCATATCCCTATCCAATTGTATATATAAGGTCATCTCCAAGGTCATACCAATCTATATCAATCCTATCCTCTCCAACTACATCCCCTAATCCAATTTGTATTCTTAGACCAGAGAAACGTACATGATGTTGTAGGTTTGGCTTAAGAAACCAACCACTCCATCAAATCCTTTGTTCCCCCTCATTTCATGTTGAACATAGGCCTGACCAAATATTTCGACAAGGTTAAGTGGTTATACTTAAGTGACCGCCCGAAGGCTTGGTCCCTGCAGCATCAACCAACTGAGCTACCACACGGGGCTAGGGCGGTGATGATTTATCATTATTACAACATTAATACAATATTGACCTACATTACTAATATTTTTTCTCTTTTTCCATCCGAGGAATTTTGCATTTAAGTATAAGACACTTCCTCCACTCAGCTGGATTGTTTTCCCCCCTCCAAAAGGTTGCTTTACACTTTATGAGATGTGTATCATTTAAGTATGAACTGTGTATCATTTAAGTACAAGACACTTCCTCCAATCAGTTGCATTGTTTTCCCCCATCCCAATGGCTGCTTTACACTTTATGAAATGTGTATCATTTAAGTATAGGACACGTCCTCCCCTTGAAGTCTGTGAGATGTTTTGGGAGGTACCATTAAAATAAACCCAACAAACAAGATTTTCTATACCCTGTCTATTGGGTTTTGAGGGATTTATCAAAGCCCAATAAACTCTATTAGGTTAAGCATTCCATTACTTGTAAACATGAAAAAAGGATAAAGAAGTGGAAAAGCTTATTTCCACCACACACATCATTCATCCAGTTGATCACCATTTGAGAATCTCCAAAGACCTGTAATGGGAAAGACCTATAAAATTAAAGCCCCATATTTAGCTTCCAGCATAAGAATTAATTTGAATGCCATAAACTCAACTGCATTATTTTCCCTCTGCCAAAGGCTTCTTTATTTGATGACTTTTGGTGTGGATTGGTTTGGATTCACTAGTAGGGGTAGCACCAAGCAGGGCAGGCACTAGCCTTGCTTCTATTAGTACTACTAGGGTAGTTGCAGATGTCCTTGAGCATTGTAATGAGTTTGATTTAAAGGATGGCCTTGTTCATGCCGAGGATCCCATTTTGAACAGTGGTGTTGGGTTTGATGGCCTTGTTCATGCCAAGGAGCTTTCACCAGACGAGCAGAAAGAGCGCAAGATAATGAAGCTGTTTCTTAAGGTGAAGAATGGTACACCACCGCAGCGGAAAACAGTGTTGAGATAGCTTACTGATAAAGCTAGGGAGTTTGGTGCCGGGCCTCTCTTTAATCAGATTTTGCCTTTGCTCATGTCCCCCACACTTGAAGATCAGGAGAGGCATATTTTGGTGAAGGTAATTGATAGAGTTCTTTATAAATTGGATGAACTTGTCAGGCCATTTGTTCACAAGATTCTCATGGTCATTGAACCTCTTCTTATAGAGGAAGATTACTATGCCCGTGTTAAGGGAAGAGAGATCATCTCCAAATTGAGCAAAGCAGCAGGGCTGGAAACTATGATTGCCACCTTGAGACCTGATATTGATAACATTGATGAATATGTGTGAAACACAACAGCAAGGGCTTTTAGTGTAGTTGCTTCTACTCTTGGAATTCCAGCTCTTTTGCCATTTTTGAAGGCAGTGTGTCAGAGTAAGAAATCATGGCAAGCTCGACATACTGGTATAAAGATTGTCCAACAGATAGCTATTCTCATGGGTTGTGTTGTTCGGACACATCTACAGTCCCTTGTTGAAATTATAGAACATGGTCTTAATGATGAAAATCAAAAGGTGAGAACTATTACCGCATTATCACTGTCTGCTCTTGCAGAAGCTGCAACACCTTATGGATTAGAAAGCTTTGATTTTGTTCTTAAACCCCTATGGAAGGGTATCCGTTCACACAGGGGTATAGTTCTTGCAGCTTTTTTGAAGACTATTGGATTTATTATACCTCTTATGGATGCTATGTATGCTAGTTATTAAACAAAGGAAGTGATGGTTATCTTGATTCGTGAGTTTCAATCCCCGGATGAAGAAATGAAAAAGATTGTTTTGAAAGTTGTTAAGCAGTGTGTCAGTACAGAGGGCATGGAAGCATATTACATTAGAGCATAAATACTTCCTAAATTCTTCAGCAAATTTTGGGTTCGAAGGATGACTCGGGATCATAGGAATTGCAGACAGTTGGTTGATACAACTGTTGCGATAGCTAACAAAGTGGGAGTTGCAGACATTGTGGGAAGGACTGTCGAAGAACTTAAAGATGAAAGTGAACCATATCACTGGATGGTAATGGAGAGAATTGGAAAGGTAGTTTCCAACTTGGGAGCTTCAGATATTGATTCTCTCCTGGAGGAGTTGCTCATTGATTAAATACTTTATGCATTCCAAGAGCAGACCAATGATGATGCTAATGTAATGCTGAATGGATTTGGTGCCGTGTTGAATGCTTTGAGTCAGAGAGTCAAGCCGTACTTGCCACAAATTTGTGGTACCATTAAGTGGAGACTAAATAATAAGAGTGCAAAGGTTAGACAACAAGCTACAGATCTTATTTCCAGAATCGCCGTAGTGATGAAGCAATGCCAAGAAGAACAACTAATGGGTCACTTGGGTGTTGTGCTTTATGAATACTTGGAAGAAGAGTATCCTGAAGTTTTGGGATCCATTTTGGGGGAATTAAAAGCTATAGTAAATGTCATTGGTATGACTAATATGACTCCACCAATTAAATATTTGCTACCTCGTCTCACTCCAATTTTGGAAAACAGACATGAAAAAGTGCAGGAGAATTGTATAGATCTTGTGGGTAGAATTGCTGATCATGGTGCTGAGTTTGTTCCTGCCAGAGAATGGATGAGAATCTTCTTTGAGATTTTATAGATGTTGAAAGCTCATAAGAAGGGAATTAGAAGGGAAACTGTGAACACATTTGGATACATTGCAAAGGCAATCGGGCCATAGGATGTGCTTGCTACTTTACCAAACAACTTGAAGGTTCAAGAACACCAGAAGCGTGTATGTACAACTGTAGCTATTGGTATTGTTGCAGAGACTTGTTCTCCCTTCACTGTGCTGCCAGCTCTTATGAACGAATATCGGGTGCCAAAACTGAATGTACAAAATGGTGTTCTTAATTCCCTCTCGTTTCTTTTGTTAGCTATCTTCATTGGAAAGGAGTCATCTCGGGAAACAGGTGGGATGATAGAACAATATGGAAGAGCAATTTTGAACACCATTATGTTGACAAAAATATCCTCTGCATAGGAAAGAAGACGTCAAGGTACATTCAATGGGATCTGTTTCTTTTTCATTTGGGTGGAACTACAATGTTCAGAGCAGAATTGGAAACCAGATTTGGAATTTTTCACAATGATGTAAAATATCTTGAGATTGGGGCTAAGGAAAATATATTGGCACTCCTTGCCTAAAGGAGGGGTTGTTTGTGTAATTGCATCCTGGATCATTGATATGCATAATTTGATGTGTAGTAATGTAATATAAGATGCATTTCCAAAAAAGAAGAAGAAGATGAACATGATTTTTACTTTAGAGAAAAAAACTATGCAATGCAAGACACTGGGGAAGACAAAATTGATTCATCATACAGTTATCAATGTATAAATCCAGCCAGACTAACACAAAATAGAAACCAAGTATAAAACCACTAATGTAATTAATCAAGACCCGTATAAAGTAATCTAAGGAGATAGTAATCAATGTTTAAGCCTGAATTAATGTTTAACACAAGCATATAGTAATCAATGCACTAACTTGCATCAGGAGACAATCCAAGAGACCAACACATCTTTGGAGCTTGCTTGTGGCTGGAAACAGGAATCATTATCTCCAAAAGCTCATTCTTCTCATAGTCCGCCATGATCCTAAACGTTATTAAGAGCTGCAGGAAGGCTTTGCAATCCAATGCATATTTCTTATTCATCTGATTTCTCCAAACCTTACTTAGCAATCTCCTAGGCCGAATCCTTGACATGCAATGGAACAGTAGCATTGTCGTCGTTACAAAAAATGGGGTAAAGGGATTCCAAGATCAAAATGAAAGCCCATATGATGCCATATTTTGAGAATTTATAGCCCTGCAGAACCTTCAACTCCAGCTTTGGCGCATTGGGGATGTTATTGAGCACCACCGATAAATCATTCTGAATGGTTGTCTCCTCTTTCTTGTTCTACCCGATGTATTGTAAGAGACCACAGTTGCCACGTTTATTGGAGATTGTTTTAAGCCAATTTTAGACTTGGACGTTTGATATTTTGTTCTTTTTGTTTTTTCCCTTTCTGCCCAGGGTTGGGGATAGTGAACCTAGAGACCTTACCCCTTGTTTACTACCCACCCATCTACAGAACTAGATTCCCCGTAGCAGCCCGCCCCACCATTAGGTTCTTCCAAAAAGAGAGGCACTGGTATAAGAGGACTAACAGATTGGTTCCTTAGATTGAGACCCAGATCTATACGACTCTGTCTATTCTGGTGAGTAAGTGAGTGATCCAGTAGTTTACCCAGCAGTAGTAATACAGGAAGGGTAAGGTTGGTTGACCCAGTCGATCCTGAGAAGAGGGAACGATACCTCCAAAGCACCTCATTCCTCATGAAGTGAAAACATGGAGACATATTGATCATGCATGACAGTTCTGGTTTTTCCTCCTTTATATTTAGGGTTTTGTACCACGATTGCAGGGCTTTGTGGAGATCATGATAATACTCCATCAGGTTCTTCCACATATCTAGGGATGACTCGCTGCTGTTGCCTTTGAAAAGTTGGGACATAGACTCATGGAAGGATATCATCAAAGAATGAAGGCGCTGGAGATATTCACACATCGGATCTGCTGTCGTCATTGGCACTGCTTTGAAATCCAAATATCCAAGGGTTTTTAGGACTGAAATAATCATAAGAAGAATATGAATTTGTTTGTACTGTCAATACATCGACAGGAATTTGTTTGTATATGTAGGCCTCAATGCGCCCCCTGGTGCCATTCAGTTTCTCAGGTTTATCCCATACTGGGGAATTGGCTGCCCAAAAAGAATGAAACATGGTTTTATGAGGTGGATACGAGGGGACCAGATGGTGTTATAGCTAGAAAAGATATGGAAAGACTCTGTTTAATTGCTAGTTGAGCCCTCATTCAATGCTTGAAAATACAGAAATATTTGGAAGGACTTTATTTAACTGCCAGCTAATCCCTCGTTCGCTCCCTCGTTCGCTGGTTCAATGCTAGTTTTTTATTTTTTTCAATGGCACATTAACCAGAGCTACTAGTAGAGATATAGTGATTTATTAGAGATGGATTTATTCTAACATCGGACTAATCGGAAAGGACGTAGATATTTGATTTTAGACCTGCCATAGCATTGTGAAGGATAAAGGTGCTCAACAAACGATTGATTCCATCCTGCAAAACATAGATAAACTTACTAAAAGGGTATAGCTATTTATTAAAAAATCCATTTCAGTGCTGCCCCAACAAGAGAGAGATGATTCTTCCGACCCGATCAAATTTGTCAAATTAGTTGATAAATTACCCAAAAGATGCATCAAATTTAAAGTTGGTTACTAATGTTGATTTTATTCGTTGTAAAACTTGATCTGCATACCTCTTTATTGTCTTAGATTCTGATGTTTCTCCACTCTCTTGAATTTGTCAAGACGTGTTAAGAAATAATGCTTGCATTTTATCCTCTACGACTGCCTTTGATATGTTTGTGCTTCGACGGATAGGTGGGAAACTATGGCGTTTAAATTAGATAAAGCCCAAAATTTTATGAAATGAAATTTCTATCTTGTATTTTTAAATAAAAACCAACATGAGACATTAAGATAATGGATTGAAAGCAATGGCTTTATGAAATAACATAATCATTTAATTTTTAATAAAAATTATAATTTTAATAAAAAACATAAAATAATAATTTATATTAAAACCATAATAATTATTAAAAATCATATTTCACATAAGATTTGGATTTTGACCAAAAGGTGAAAACATTCACTGATAAAACCTTAAATTGGAGAACTTGGCAAGTTAACATAAAAATTTGAGCCTTTTCAAATACTTCATCATTACTTCAACAGTTTCCAATGGCCATCAAGCAAGACATGCATTTATGAGAGTGTCCAAAACTTCATCAAATCACCATGTGTGGGTTTCAAGACCCAATTTTCCATGTGCACAACATAACCATTGAGTCTTCATGGTACAAGTTAATGAGTAAGAGTGTTAGGGATTCATGAGGGATGCAAAATCTCTAAGAGATATTATACCATAATTTATGTGGGTCCAAGACCCAACCATTCATGTACAAGGATACCATTGGCAAGTGGTTCATCATTAGCACATCCAAGAGTTTTATACGGACACAAGCCATATCATCTTCAACAAATGACAACAGTATGGGTCATTTGTACCACCTAGTGCTCCCATGTCGTCAAAAACCACAACCTTTATCATTAATGCATTTAGACTTGACATTAATGACAACCATGCTCAACAGAAGGGTGGGTCAATATAGCTCTATACCACTCAGTTACAAATCTACAAAAAATAAAGGTACAAATCCCATTCAAATCCAAGTGGGTACTTCTACTCAACACCAATCCATTATGAATTTGTAGAAGAAAATACATACCAACTACATGTTTGCAACAAATAGAAGTGAAGGTGGACTTCTTTTCTAAAACATTTATTTTAATAATCCAAAACATTTCTAGGTGGGTACAACAATCAACTCAAGACCAATCAACCACAAATGGAATTTAAAGGAAATTTTATTCCCAAAACTTTTATTTTCATAATTCTAATCATTTCCTCACCCGAGCATGAATTTGAATCAATGCTACGTGGGTACAAATCAAGGCCAATCAACTGCAAATTTGTACAACTCAATTCCAATTAACTCCAAATCTACAACAAATGGAAGTGAAGGTAAACTCTATTTTCCCAAAAATATTTAATAATATGAAACATTTCTTAACTCATCATAGATCCCTATCAAAGTTATGTGAATGCAACTAAAGGTCTATCAATTGTAGATATGTATAGGGTGGGTGCGCAAAGTTGCTTCCCTTTTTCATTGAAACCTAAATGCAAGCATGTTGTTTCTTTTGGAATGTGTATTCACTTCAAGAATGTACATGTCTTCTTATCTAAATATATTTGTCCATTTTGGAAACTCTAGGAAATCCATTTCTGCATGGAGAATAAGTTACCATGTCATTTTTAATTGAAAACAATAAGTGCATTAAAAATGTGTGTGCATTTCTAAGCATGCATGAGTTAGGAACACATGTACATTCCTCTGTGTAAAAACATCTAAAAATGAACATGATTATTATTCTATGTTTCTCTTACACCCCCAACCACCTCATAATGTTTTCCCTCTCCCAATACAAGTCTGGTTTAGATAGCTAGTCCCAATCTCAATAGAAAAAGTTGAAGGGACATTACCATCATTATCACTTGACAATTTGCAAAGAGAAACTCTCATTTCCATGTATATTTAATTT